>CCBP010000025.1:4040-54368 GCA_000765035.1 Trametes cinnabarina
TCTGTATCCGTCTCCACAATATGCTAAGCTTTCTGTAGGCTAACGAGTAGAGTACTGGACAGTATGACGTTAAACGCCCGATAGGCGCCCATGAGGTGTCGATTTCCGACGCTCCTCCTGCCTCCCACAGTCAGTAATGATGTACACAATATATACAGAAGACACTTAAAAATACGTGTAGAACACAATGGTGCGCTTGAACCAGCAGAATCTGCGGTGTAGTAAACGAGCTGAGCCCATCGGGGCAATCCGCGTCATTTGTGCATTTTGGCGCTGAACGCGCGCGCGCGGCGCTTGTCCAAAGATTTCGAAAAGAGCTGTAAGAGCTGACACAAGTCAGGAACGCGAACGGACGGCCGCGGAGCGCTCGAGTACTGTACTGGAACGGCTTGTAGGGTGCGCCCCGCGGTCTCTCGCCCTGGGGCGGGGTGTCTTCTAGTCTTCAATCAAAGTGGCACAACGTGCGGTGTTCATGCATGAGAATTCCGCGAATATACTGCGGTCGGTTGTCGGTAGTACTGGCGTTGAACGTTGAAGGCGGGATTTCCATAATGAAGCGGATCGGGCCCGACGGCTTGGGGCGGACCTGGCGGGGCGCGCGAACGTTGACGCGATTCGGTGGGGATGATGAGCACGAGTGACACGTGAAAGAGAAAGCGAGGCCACCTCGCAGCGTCACTCCCGCTGGCTCGCCTAGCGCATTCGAAGGGACGGCCCTTTACGTGTTAGCGCGACTTGACTCACGACGTCCACGTCGACTGGCCTCTGCTCACCATACGCGACGATGGCGACGACGGAGCCCCAGCCCAGTCTCAGGCAGAGACGCAAGGACCAGCAGCGCACGTCATCCGACGAGACCGTGGCGGTCAGCAGCGATGGTGGCGATGCGGAAGCACCGAAGCGCGATGAGGTCGTGTGGGGAAAGACTCCGAGCGGCGAAGGTGTGTGCGCCTGCAGCCCGCGACGAGCACGGACGCGATGTGGCTGATCTTCGGACGTGGCTACAGTCTTTCGCGTCCCAACCACACACGATGTGCTGACCCTCTTCCATCCTGGCTATCCAAAGTCGCATATCGATCTGTTCAATCTCGCCCTGCTGGGTCTGCAGCTCGTGCTCTTTTTCACGCTTCCTCGACACACCGCCAGGATATTCTTCCTGGTCTACTTCGCGTTCTGGCGCGCCGCGTACGATGCGGGCCTCGGCTGGGTTCTGACGAAACAGAGCAAGAAGAGGTGGATCGTGAGGGAGGTACAACGCCTGGGATGGCTCGACGAGAAGCGTAGGCCCGAGGTCAGGCAATGGATCAAGAAACAGCTCGCTGGAAAGATGGGCAAGGATTATTCGTTCGATGTTGGTCCCTCTGCTGCATGTCACACGACCGACAATACAGTGCTCACACGAGGGCTATCAATAGGAACTGCCTCTGGAGTACAACACATGGCTTCTCTTCCGCCAGCTGGTCGACATCATCCTGCTCAAGTGAGTCGGACCTACTTCTTCAAGGACGAGACAAACGATTTGACTGCATAACACAGTGATTTTCTCGCCTATTGCTTGTTTGCGTTCTCTTGCTTCCGCGTCCCCGAAGGTTTGTCGATGACCGTGCACATCATGAGGTGCGTACCTGCCTTCCACTCCTCTGGTACCGTTGAACTCAACTTCCCGTTTAGGTGGATCGGCGGCACCGCGTTGATTGCCTTCAACCTTTGGGTGAAGACGGAAGCGCACAATGTCGTCAAGGACTACGGATGGTACTGGGGCGATGTCTTCTTCCAACGCGGCGCCCTTGTCTTTGACGGTGTATTTGAGCTCGCACCTCATCCCATGTACTCCGTCGGTATGTGGTCGGTGCTCCTTGTCTTGAGGCACAGCTCACTCTGAACTAGGTTATGCCGGCTACTATGGGCTATCGCTTATCGTTGGAAGCTACGCAGTGCTGTTTGTCAGCTTGGCTGCCCATGCAGCGCAGTTTGGATTCCTGATCTTCTTTGAGAACCCTCGTACGTCTTCTTCGGTTTGTGTCCTCTTGCACCAGTCGTCGAACTTGTTATCGCAGACATCGAGCGTACATACGGGCAGCGCAAACCACTAGCACAGCGATCTCCTCTTTTGCCCAAGACTCCGCGCAAGTCGGAGATCGCGTCTGAGGCTCACGCAAGATCATCCTCAGTCTCGTCTCTCGCTTCCACCGAGGCTCCTACTCCCGCCGCTACGGAGGGAGAGACCGCTACTGAATCAGAAGAGGTCTACACGGAGACGGAAACCGAACAAGAGACGGATCGAGCTCCAAGCCCCAAGTCGAAGCGTCACAGTCCACTGGGCTCGCCAACGGCCAAAGAACAGAGCTCTCATAAGCGCGTGCAACTGTTGTCTCAGCACGATCTTTTCCATCGCTATTTCCGCAAAGACACCGTATTCTTGCATAATGTCGACCTTTTACGGTATGCATTCTGGTCAATTTGTCGGCAGCAATATGCGAGCATACTGAATTGTGATCTGTTAGTGCGACTGACTTCCAACTCGTGCTCCTGATGGCTTATACATGTTCCTTGATATTTCTTCCCTCCCTTTCTCCCTCTGTCGTCCTTACTTTGCACTTTTTGCATGCTCTCGCATGGTGTCTTTTCCACTCCTTCGGTCTCGGCCTTCTTCTGCGTGCGCAGTCGCAGAGCAAGTTTCTCGTGAGGCACTATCTCAAGCATTACCACTACCCGCAGAACGATCATGGCCAGGGAGCCATTCAGGAGGCGTTCCAGAACTGGAAGGCAATCTATAATCTCAGCATGACGATGACCTATGGTGAGCGCGCCTTCGGCGCGGTGCCATGAGTTCTACAGGTGTTGACTGGTTACACAGCTTCGTTTATCGGTCTGACGTGGGAGACATACTCCGTTCCTCAACAGTGGACTGCCGGGAATGAGTTGTTGCGGCACACGCTCGGTGTCGTAAGTGCCCTCCGGACCAATTTGCGCGGTTATGCTGTGCTCACCGGCTGTAGATCATGATTGGCCTCCACATCTGGTCGACCCTCGAGTCGTACGAGGTCCTCGGGCTCTTTGGTAGGATCCGTGCCTTATATTACGAATGGACCTGTCTGACCAGACCTCTCAGGATGGTTCTTTGGAGACTTCTTCATCGAGGATTTCCCGTCCCATCTTGAATATACCGGCATCTACAGGTACCTACACTGTTAGCCCGACTCGATCATGGAGACTGATCCTTGCGCGTGCCCCTACCAGGTACCTGAACAACCCCGAAGTCTTCAGCGGCGCTGCATTCTTCGGTCTTGCGCTCATCAGCGGTAGCAAGCTCGTGTTCGCGCTCGCCGTCGTCCGTCTCCTCTCGCAATGGTGGTTCCTCAGTAAGGTCGAGAAGTGCGTCTGCCACCCTTCGTTTGATTCTCGGATGGACGAGGCTCATACTCTCTGGCAGCCCGCACATGCGTAAGCTCTATGGTGATTCAATCCGCAGCGATGCAGGCTTCGTCAAGGTCATCAAGAAGGTCGCGCAGAAGAACGCGCGCCTGCTGGAGTCGCGTGCGGGCAAGCATGCGCCGGAGATTAAGCGCGTTGCGCGCGAGGTCAAGGGCACGTTCGACAAAGTGTATGAGGAGACTGCGGAGGTCGTAGAGGAGTTCCTCGCGAAATGTACGTGGGTCCTGGTGTTCCGCTCGTGCCTGGCATATCGGAACTTACACCCTGATCCGCTTCCTGTAGCCCGTCCCAGGATATCGGAAGTGGTCCAGGACACAAAGGTTCTGCTTCAGCAGTCGAGAGAGCGTCTTATCATATCGCGCGTCGCCAATGACCTCTCATCTTACGATACCACGAAGTATAAGGTATCCATCGTGCCCAGCGCTCACGGCACCTATCGCTTCCACCTCGGCGAGCCTATCCGCGTACGCTGGCGCGCACCTCTCCACCACTCGCGCAAAGATTGGATTGGCATCTATCGGGTACGTCTGCGTATTGTCGCGCCCGATCTCTCCGCGGCAGTCGCTCACGTACCTCCAAATCATAGGTGGGTGCGAACCAATCGAATCTCGTCACGAAGACCTCTTCGCTCGGCATGTGGGTACCCGTGCACGACGACGAGTGGGACGGAGACATCCCGCTAAGCCGTCATCAACCCAAGCCCGAGGACCCCAACTCACCCGACGTAGAGGAAGGTGAGGTTGTGTTCACGGGCGGCGCACTTCCTTGGCGCACTGGCCAGTATGAGGTGCGCTACCATCATGACGGCAAGTACAACGTTATGAGCCTCGATGGGCCTTTTGAAGTTGTTGGTAAGTGGCTTTTGCGAGCAGCATCGGAAGAGTGGTGATACTGAAGCACCGCGCCTTCCTCAGTGGAAAAGCCGGACAAGCTCGACTTCCCGTCCGTGCGCAAGACCCTGATGCACATCGTCCCTCTCTGTCTCGACATGGACCCGTCCCTCATCCCGCAGTCTTGCAAGACATCCACCACGCCCGCATACACCCCGCCTGACGGGCCGTCGCAAGATACGAGCCCCGAGGATAGCGATGGGCGCGACCCGGACGACTTCCGCTTCTGGTCCGAGCGCCAGGCGAAGCGCATCTCGCTCGCCATAGAGCAGGCGTTCGGCGTCGAGATCGCGCCCGAGGTCATCGTCGCCGATGCGAACCTCTCCGCGCTCGCCAACCGAATCTTGGTCTCGAAGGAGATCCTTTCTGACTGATTCCCTTTAGCATATGTGACGCGACGAGTGGAAATTTGTCAAAATCCTGCGCTTGTCCGGGCGAGAGGCGCGCGATGACGGCAGAGATGAAGTTACGAGTTATATGATCTTCACATTTGTTCAGCTTAGCACTCGACAGCGTTACCGGACGTATAGGTTTGCGTGCAGCTGCTTGATGGGAATACGATGCCGACCGAGTTTCTTTCCTTGAATTGTCGGTAATTCTGGTGGGCGGCATACCCGGATTCTGATGGACGTCCAGGGTACTCTATGCCCACTTACTTAGAAGACTACATACTACACTACACCTAGCGGAAAGTAGCGTAGATGGCACCTAATGCATGACCTTGGACTTAGGATGCTGATACTTCGCTCGTACCATGCGTGGTTCGCGCTCTGCACATCGTGCATTCCCGAGGGCGGTGATGGACGCTAGTTCGGGACTGATCAGATGAAAGCAAAGTCCACTGCACTTGTCTACTACGAAGCCAAATTATGGTACTGTACATAATACGACATTAGCATGTAGGGCGGTTGTGCAAATCATCATTACGGACTAGATTTCAAGTCGTACGAGGTGACAGCGGCGACGGCGGGGAGCGGGAACCTATCTCACTCGAGCTCGCGCTCTCCAAGTCATGCCTCCTCCTATTCAGCGCGGTGCTTTCGGAAGCTTCATCATCCAAATCCAAGTCCGAGTCCGAGTCCCACTCTAGGTCCCCGTCGCCATCCCTGTCCCTCAATGGGAACGACGAGCTTTCGCCTCTCATCGATGACGAGTACCCCGCAGACGCAGGGTCGTTGAGATTACGGTCGAGCGCCGAGTAGGAGTGCGCGGACATGGTGAGGTGGAGGTGCGCGAAGGACGAGGGACCTTTGCTTCTGGCGTTCGCATGCGATGCGCGTACGTTCAGGATCAGCCGTGGGCCCTGTGGAGATGAGTCAGGCAACACGGATGGAATGGATGCAACAAGCGAGGACGTACCGCGGATCCAAGGATAGCCAGGAGCCAGCTACGGGTGCATACAGTGATTAGCGACGTTGAAGTAGTCGGGAAGGCCATGAGGGACTTACGGAAAGCCGAGCGTGACGAGCGTTGAGGGTGCCAACGTGAACAGGATTGTGTTCATGATCATGACCGCTGAGCAGCATGAGATGGTGAGGATATGCCTCTCTGCCAAATCAGGACGTGACTTACAGAATACGGCTACAAAGGCGACAGCTCCACCGCGAACGAGCTCGTTCATCAGCGTCGTATCTGAGAAGCCTTCCTTCGTACCCCTGATGACGCCGTACATCATCAACACGAAGAGGAACGCCTCGTACACGATCGATGCCGTACTACATCAGATGCGAACCACGTCGTCAGTCAAATCTCGGCTACTAACCAGTAGATGGTGTCAAAATGACAAACCTGTATATGACCATCTCTGTTGGCAGATCGGTTGACTTGCAATACCAACCGGTCTTCACCTTGTCGATGCTGAGGCCCAAGCTCACAGACATGAGAGCGACCTGGATGGCGAATCCGAAGAGCATGATTCGCATTATCTTTGGCTGAGCGGCGTACACGGCATGTACTGCAGCGTTCAGATTGAGGTATCGCCATACTCGACAAAAATCATGAAACACACCTCGAAACATCATGAGCACCTCGACGGCAGCTTCGACGAGAAAGAGGGAAGTGATTTGGAAGATGAGCCACGGAACGCACGGGATAATGATCTGCGCGTTCTGTATCCTGTAATTCGAGGCCTATGAGTCGTGCGAGCATATCCTCTTGTGGGTGGACGTACACTAAACCGATCAGGGAGTAATATCGCACGAAAAGGTATAGAATCTTCGGCAGTGTCCATGCGGACCTAATATCATAAGTCGGTATCCTCCAGGGAAAGGAGTCGTTCGAACGCAAGGCACGCACGGCCAAATCAACTTGACCTAGATGACATCGACGACCAATGAGTACCTTGGGTACATTTGACAGATTGACCACTCTGATGTCACACATACCTCATCATCCACGGTAGTTAAAATGTCCCATGTTAGCAACGCCAGCGCCGCAGCTGAACGAAGGCTGAGACACAAGTAATCATGTCGGGACTCATGCGAAGCCTCACGCACCTGCGCTTCTCGAAGCATCCTCCGCTTGAGAGATTGCTGCGAAGAGGGGCTGCGCGCTTTGCAGCTGTGGTTCGTATACTAGCTTCGTACCATTGAGGTGGACAATGAGATCCATTAGCAGGGAATCTCCCAGTCTAACCTTGTGGTCGAGGTCGGATCGCAGTGAAAGGGCCAACTAAGAGGATGGTCGCGGGGCATCGCATGTAAACGAAAAGGGGCCATGGTCTCATGTGTTTGGACTCAAACGTGAACAAGACGGACTGAACAGCATGTGCCTATGTCTCGGCCTGGGTGGAGGGATGCTGTGTCTGCGCGCGCAGCGCTCGCGCCGGCTATTGTGCGCATTTCGATGATTCTGCTGGTCTTGTGCGTCCAACGATTGCCTCGATTCAGTGCTTGTAGCGTTTTCTGGTAGGCACGGAAGATTGGATAGAGCAACCAGGAGGAAGTACTGTTCGCGGTCGCGGTTGCGATCTTGGATCAACAAAAGGCAAGGGCGCTAAAGCCTTTGCGTGAATGTTCAAGCTGTTCGACTAGCCAGGCTGTTCATCCCTGGCTGCATGGTGAAGACAAAAGCACCCCCCATCACCACCACCACCACCCCAGCGATGGAACTCATGCCGGCCAGCCAGACCTTTGAATCCACGTTATCATAAGTCATCCTGCGGCATATATCCGGCTTCGCTCCGCAAGTATCTCGTCCGAACTCTGACGCTATGATCATGGTTAACGTTGTTGATGACTGTGGAAAGAAGTGCACAGCAACCGGAGAGAAATACCTGCGAAGCAGCCATTAAGACAAGAGCCTTGACACGGTTCGGAACATGAAGTTGAACACTACTGACAGTGTATAGACGCAGTGCTTCTGGGTTCAGCGTCCGACCCAGGATCACAGCGCGACAAACCTGCAGGATCTTCGTACCTCCGAGATGCGATTGGAGGCGGAGTGCAGGTTCAAGGTTGCGGTTCTTCGGCGCTCCTTGTGCATCGGGTGGTCACATTCGACCAATGATCTGGGGGAGGTATCGCTCCGGCGCGCTCATGTTGGCGCTGCAGAGAGATAGCGATAATGACCGGCGGCCAGGAGCTGAGGACTGAACGCTGAACCGCCCGGACTCCATGGACCTTCGGGCCTCCCAGCGCATCTTGCTCTGCATGATGCACTCGCTTCCGCTAACCCGAGCCAACACCATGGCACAGTGCGTGGGAGGAGGCTGTAGGTCCATTGAACGAGTTCCGGCGCACTCATAGCAGTACCACGCTCACCTGATCATCTCTAAGAGCTTACACGGCGGACAAGCCCCCTTGGCAACACCGTGCGATAGCCGTGTCATAGACCTACCGTTAGTTTAACTATCAGGCTATGACACGCCTATAACATGACTATGGACTGAAAATGCATCACGTGACTGATCTTTGTTTTCCTTTGGTCGGGCTATAACACCTATCACTAAGGAGGGTTTGCCTGCCGTGTTATGCATCAAAAGCTCGGGCGCGCAACACGTCTGAGACACGGGGTATACCATGTCGAGTCTCGGCCAGTGGCGGTGATTGCCAAGACCTGTGTCCGAACATCTCTGTTACGCTCGTACTGCGAGCGATGCAAGAGGATCAGGCCCTTGACCATAACTGTTATTGTTTTGATGTCTCAGCTTCAGCTTGGACGATAGGATATCACGAGTCCTGACTATTACTTCTACCTACAAGTTGCTTGTAGAACCGCTGTTATGAGGCTACTTGAGCCCCGTCGTCGCGAGCGTCTCTAATCAGCGTAGGTGCAATTCATGTCTGGCTGATCTCCTGGCGATCTTGATCCCATGCTGTGAGTTCACGAAGGGGAACTGCAGTATCACTCGAAGGTGCGTGTGGCGAACGGCTGCAGCATGACCACAGTGGTCAGATTGAATGCTTGCCATGTTGGTGGGCGACTAGGGTACCGTGAAAAATTGGGTTATTTATTAACGAACAGTTATTAACTCCTCCTACCAAAGCTCATTTGCTGACCGTAGTTCCTAACAGTTATTAACTAACCATATACCTGTGGGCGCTTATATATTGTGACAAATCCACGCCAAGTTCAAGGTTTGCTTTCCGGCCTTCTTGACTCACAATGGGTTGTAGTAATACACATATGGCTTAGAAAGATTCATCTTGTGGTCTGGGAGCTTTGAGGTAGATGATTGGTCGCCCATGTGCATGTTTGAGCAACCCATTGGCCGGGTTAATTAACAGCTCAGAATAGACCCAGGAATTATGAACTGTTAACAACTGTTAATAACACTGTTAATTAACAACTGTTAAATAAAAAGCATTTCTTTACGGTACCCTATGGGCGACCTATCCGAGACCTGATTCGCCAACGACTGACAGTTTATTAGGCAACCACCGGCCCTAAATCCTCCCCGATAAAACTCTCAACGCTACCGTTCTGCCTCGTGAATTGCGTTTTGATCTCCATCTCGACGACGGACGGCCGCTGTCTGCATGTTCTCTAGCTCGTATGATCTCTAATGCATTATATCTTCGTCTTCGCGCACTCCTTGTCTGACATCTTTCGACGAACGCGCCCATGCGACCACTTGTGAGCGCTTGAGCTCTCTGAAGACCCTTTGTTGCTGCACCCTTGTAATTCACTCCCAACTCGACATACCTTCCATCGGGTCGGGAGTTGCTAATAAAGGGAAGAACGAACTTTATTCGAGGCATTTATTTCGGTCGCTTTCGCAGGTCTCCAAGGAGCGCGACCTTACGAGGTGCCTTACAACTCTTTTTTGGCGCAGTTCGCCTCTTTTTGTAGCATTATCTAAATTTTAAGAGTGCTGTACATATTATTAAGAGTATAAAATTCAATTTTTCGTCCTCGTGAAATGTGTAGGTGGCGTCCTAGTGAAATCAAAAGTGTGTAGGTGGCATACGAGTTACATTCGGTCAAAGAAACACAGTCCGAGTCTTGAACAAGCCTCTGTACTGTACCGAGAGGCGCACGCGCTGGCCTCTGAGCCTTTCGTTCGAAGAGTGATTCAGATGTATACTGTATTTTGTGCATCGTTGGGCTTATCAGTCAGGTAGCTTGTAGCCGGGCATCGGCAAATAACGAGAACACAAGGCTCAAGACAAGTGCAGTCATCCTTCTCAAATGAAAGAACGTCAGCACGATTGACAAGCACGAGCACGCACCTGGCTGGAGCAGACCAAAGGCAGTCGAGGGCGCACGGCTCGCGCGTGGTCATGGATGTCAGCGCTGTTCATCAGAGAACCGATATTGTCAGTCATGGCGCTATCTCTGTGTGGAAGGGTGGGAAACAACATACGTCGTCCAGGTTGACTCCTGCAATGCGACGCGCACGCCGCCCGTACGCAGCCGTGACACCTCCAAAAGAGGGTGATAAGGCGGAGACGATAGGTGCGGGGCATGTTGAGGCGCACACGTCGCGAAAGCCGTTGCGAGAAGCTGATTCGCCTGAAAGGCAGTGATGTGGCTCTGCGCGGGCTGAAGGGACGACCGCTGACGTTACCTGTAAGGGGGACACCAGTCAGTGGACAAACCACGCGCAAGGAGCGGCGGACGTACATGTTTCGCGTCGAGAGGCCGCATGGAGTATTGAGAACGCGGCGGAAGCGATCCGCGAGCAAGGAGTGTGTCGAGAGCACGTATCAGCGCAGTTGGCTTCCCCGCCGAAAGGCGGGTACTAGTCCCGAGGGCCACGAAGAGGCCTGCGCTATCCCCGGGAAGCTACTCTACTGTGTACTGTGAGAACTCCGGCTTTCGAGGGCGTCGTAGTCGCGTTGAGCGTCGGCGTCGAGGTCGAAGAGTCGGATAACACGGTAGAGACTCGAGAGAGGAACAGGGAATGAGTAGGAATACGCTGTATTCTCAAGAGTGCTGAGGCTTCTTGCCTCGATACATGACTACCTATATACCAAGTACTACAAAGCAAGTATCAGAACAAAGACAAGAAAGGGTAATAAAGGAAAAGATAGATTCACTCGGATGCGGTGATACATCGGACTACCGAGCACAAAGCAGCGGGTGCTATCCACCCGCGCTCCTTGGTCAAGACTAGGCGGCGGCCCTTACATTCGCCCTCCAGGCCTTGTATGCAAGGCCTACTACGCCCGCCAGTCTGACCACTACGTCTACTCTTCGTCCCCGAAGATGACCTGCTCGTCTTCATCATCTTGAGGTTGAAGCTCGTCCTCACCGTCTACGGCCATGCCGTCGAACTCGATCAGCGCGTCTCCTACTCCCGCGCTAGACTGTCCGGCAACTGCCACCTCCTCGGAGCCCTGTGGGTCGGTAGCTTCTTCTCCCACACACCCACCTGAGAGCGAAAAAATTTTCAGGAATCGTTCGAGCACTTGAACCATCACCTCCTCGTCGTCAGGCGAGTGGCGACTCTCACCAAGTTGTTCTTGTTTCTTCCCGTGGTGTTTGCGCCCTCCTCGGCGACCTCGCTTTCTTCCCCCTCGTCCCCTCTCGCTCGGACCGGCTTGGTCACGCGAAATACGGTCTGAGGCTTGATAGTAAGCACTTCGTCTGCCTGACTGCTTCGGAGTTAACTCACCAGCGAATTTCGGCCGATAAGGCTTCATCCACCTAGTATGCTTGTAGCTGACCTGTCGCCCACCTGGGGCTGTGCCTCCCAGGACTGCGGCTTGAATCCGTGCGGACTCTTGCGCTACTCGCGCGACGGTGTTTTGCATCTCGGTGCTATGACTGAGGAATGTAGCGAATGCATCGGCTGTCATTGTAACTCCGGGAGGAGCTGTGGTGTGTGGTTTGACCGTCTGCTGAGGAGGCTGCAGCGCCTCGGCTAGTCTCTCGGGATACTCGTGCGGGCACGGCGCGTAGCGCTGTCGCACTTTGAAGACCTCAACGTACCCCTCCGGCGGCGGTCCAGGATATGGTCCGCGCCGGGCAAGAAAGTCTCCAAACACCTTAGCGTACGCTTCCCATCGGACGCCGTCTTCTGCGGTGTACTCGTTGTGCGCGCGGGGCATGCTGACAGCAGAAGGAATGCGAGTGGAGTGAAGGGAGTGTGCCGGCGGTGACCTGCTGCCCTTCCTCCTCTCTTTTCCGCTCTTATTTATATTTTCTGTAGGCCTCCCGCCTTGCTGTCTGCGCCCTCGCCGACGCCCTCCGCGTGCGTGTATGAATGCCTCGTGTACCCGCACGCTGCTCACCTCTGCGTTAGCGAGTGGCACTTGCACAAAGGAGTGCACCGCCACTGACGCGGCCGATACGGCCGCTTCACTAGTGCCAGGTTCGTCTTTGCGGGTATCCAATCCGGTGCGCATCTGACGTATATTTGAAACCCCTAGCGCCTCAAAATATTCGCCCAACGCCTGCAGGTGTTTGACATCTTGATACGGGGCCCACGTTACATCCCCCGTGGTCCACTGTACCTCGAACTCGGCCTCTACCCCCTTTCCGATGTGCGACAGGATGCGGTCAACTGCCCATTCGCGAGGTTGCTCGCCAAATCCTGGCAACTGGTGGAACTGTCTACCCGGGAACCGACGGTCATCGTTTGGGAAGTGTGGTCGCAGCAGTGATGCGTGGAACGCGCTTGCCAGGCCGCGCGCCTTAAGTTCCGGCGACAAGTCTAGTTGGTATGTCGCACCTTCTTTAATCACTTTGGTGATTGGGAAGGGGCCTAAATATTTCGGTGCCAGCTTCCTTGCACGTCCTTTCGGAAGGCTCAGATTCTTCGTTGATAGGTAAACTAGATCTCCTGTTTGGAAGCCAGCCGGACGGCGGTGCTTGTTGGCCTGCAGTACCTGGCCAATGCGAGCGGATATTATTGCGTCATGTGCGGCCATTATTGCTTCTTTCATCCGCTGAGCAAACTGACGCACTCCAGGGTACTCCGAATCATTGCTCCAGATGAGCGACCGTGGCATCTGCCCGTAATTTAAGAAAAACGGTGAGAACCCTGTGGTGTCCGACCGTGCCGTGTTCATCGCTAATTCCACCGCAGGTAATCTTTGCACCCAGTCCTTCTGATCGGGCTGTACGCACTGACGCAGCATCTGCGTCATCGTACGGTTCGCCCTCTCAGTGGCTCCATCCGTCTGCGGGTGATACGAAGATGACAGCCTCAGCTCGGTACCGAGCAGCTCATGTAAGCGTCGCCAGAACGTGCTCGTAAACAGGGTATCACGGTCACTAATAATTCGCTCCGGCAGGCCATGCAGCTTATATACGTGCTCGAAAACGACTTCCGCAATGTCTAACGCCGTGTACGTCTGCTGAGTCGGCACCAAATGCACCATAGACGTCAATTGATCAATAATCACGCAGATCATGTCAAATGATCCCAAGCGGTTGTCTGACGCTGGCAACGGACCTACAAAGTCAATGCCGATGAATTGCCATGGTCGCCGAGGTACGGGCATTGTCTTCAGCAGTCCCAGTGGCCGTGACGTTGACGACTTTGTGGTTGCACAGACCCCGCACGTTCTGCAATAGGCTGCAGTGTCTGCTACGATCTCGGGCCACCACACCTCGCTTCGTAAGTACTCAAGCGTCTTTCGCGTCCCAAGGTGTGCTAACACTGAGTGCGCACTTTTTAGCAGTACTTCCCGGAGCTTACGCGAGCCAACGCGGATGTCCGGTATGCACAGACGGTACGTGGCCTCACCATGCTTCTCGTACAGCAGTCCGTCCACGTACTCAAATCCCGTGAAATGCTCAGGGGTCTCCATTATCCTCTTGAAGTACGGGTCTTCGGCATAGCGGTTGCGTAAACACTCTGGTAGCTCCATTCCGAGCTCGCTTGCTGCTGACGTCAAACTATCAGACAGGGCACCAAGCACCGGTGCTTCTGCATCGTCGTCATTCTCCGCGTTTCGAGATTCGTCTGACTGCAACTGCTTGACGTGTCCCGTATCTGGAATAGAGCTGCCCTTGGGCTCCTGGCCTGTCTCTGTCTGTGATACATCCACTGGATCGTCTGCTGAGATCCCAGTTCCATGTTCTTTCCGCGGCCGCTTTGTCCGCCGCCGTGTCTCGTCGTATGCCCCTGCCTGTACCGGCTGAGCCGCCAAACGTGCCGAGCGTCGTGGCTGAAAGTCAATGACAGCCGCTGCTCCTGTATAGACTGGACGCAGGACCTCCAATGTCCGCGGTGGTACCGTGACTCCCGCTCCGTCATCTCCAACGTACTCCGCGATCGACCGCTCTGTCCCGAGAGGCTCATCGCTGTAGATCCGTGACAAGGCATCGGCTAGAATGTTTGTCTCCCCGGGAATGTACTGTATGGTGAAACAGAACTCGTTGAGAACGTCCATCCATCGGTGCTGCCTCGGCGAGAGGTTCTTCTGGCTCATAAGGTACTCAAGAGCTTTGTGGTCTGTACAGATACGGAAATTTGTGCCGTACAGCAACGGCCGAAACCGCTTTAGGGATTCAACGATTGCAAGCAGTTCCTGTTCATGCACAGGATAGTTCTGTTGTGCTGAGTTGAACTTCCCGGACCAGAATGTGACAACACGGGCGGTCTGTAGATCAGCTCCTTGACTAACATATCCACTGGCTCCCGTCAAGGACGCGTCTGTCACTAGGTTTATTGGCTCTGCGCCCTCCGTATAGTCCAGGGCAATACGTCGGTTGTTCCGCCAGAGGTGAACTTTCTCTTTCACCTGTTCAAACGCTCGCTGACATGTTGCTGTCCAGTTCCAAGGTTTTGTCACGCTCGTCATCGGCGCAAGCACTCCCATTGGAATGCGGATACCTTCGCAGTCCGGTGCCAGAAAGCCTACTGCTCCTAAGAAGCTGCTGAGCAGGCTTTTGTTGGTTGGCACTTTCCAGTTGAGTACGCTATCCACCTTGTGTGGGTCCATTGCAATCCCCTTCTCGTCCACTATATGACCAAGTATTTTCAGCTTTGCTGCAAAGAAATGCATCTTGTCCGCTCCGAGGAAGAACTTCTCTCGGCGAAGCACGTCAAATACCTTCCGTACGTGTTCCATGTGCTCTTCTACTGTGTCCGAGTAGATAACAATATCATCTAGGTAGACATCCATGAACACGCCAATATAAGGTGCAAATATATGGTTCATGACTGCTTGGTATGTCGCTGGCCCATTGATGTCCCCTTGCTGCAATACCTGGCTAACCATCGTGCCGTCTGGCGTCGTAAACAGGGTGCGCGCGACATGCTCAGGTATGACCCGGATTTGCTCGTACGCGTCCTTCCCGTCAATCAAACTCCTGTACTTATGTCTAACCACATTTCGTAGGATCCCATCAATGTCTGGCAACGGTGCCGCCAACTTGTGCGTATTCGCATTCTGTTGGCGCTTGTCCACGACCGTCCGTAATCTCAACACCCCGTCGTCTCGTGCAGGCTTAGGTATCATCAACATCGGTGATGCGTTTGTGCCTGAGGCCAACTGCCATCTTCCCGAGTCCAAGTACGCCTTCTTCTTTTCCTGCCAGAGAGGTTTGAGGGCTTCCGGACATTTAGACGGTCGCCAGCTGTACACCTTCCGCTCGTCTATGAGCGGAATTGTATGATTTACTGCCCTCATTGGAGGAAGTGCCGCGCTTGCTCCGTCTTGACATAAATCCTGTGCGTCCCTGCTGAGCTCTTGGCGTAGTTTGTCTAACTCATCTTCTAGCAGATCAGCTGCTGCAGACGTGATGGCCGCGACCTCTTCCCCCTTGATTTCCAGCGGTTGATCCGACCCAATTGACACCCTGGTCGGGTTCAGTCCAATGGCGACCTTATGCTGGAACAGGAACGGGGTCCCCAGGATTGCGTCATAATTATCAAGATTGACAATATCGAACCGCCTCGCACACTTAATGGTCTGGTAAGTGAATTCAACTGTTGCGCAACAATTTATCTTGGACCGCGAACCATGCACGGCTAGTTGTACAGGCAGCGGTTTAGCTAATATCTCCTTCTTCAGCCCGAGCTGATCGACAACTGTTGTCGAGAGGAAGTCGGCCATTGAGCCTGTGTCAATCAAGGCTCGTATAGGCTTGCCGTTGATTTGTACGGCTACGACAATAGGCTTTGGTAACACACGACTGAAGTCTCGTGTTCGCATGGCATTGCGCTCAACCGCAGGTATGGCATTGCTTATACCAGACGGTTTCTTCGCTCCTCGTCTTCTCGGGTTGCCCCCTGTTTGCATTGCACAAGTCATTAGTGCTTGTCTCCGTCGCTGTCTTCTCCTGGAGAGGCTCGTGCTCGATTCTAACTCGTCTGAAAAGTCGTCTTCTAGCAGGGAGCTCAACATCTGCCTAGGGTCAAAGGACGGATCCCGGATCTGCTCATGGGTGAGCATCTCTGAGCTGCCTCTGATCTGCAAAGATACCCTGTACCCGTCAGGGTGTGGCTCCACTTGTACTGACTCCTCTTGACTCAACAGGCTCGGATCTGCCTGCTTGAGCTGTGCCTCGAGCTGTGCCCATAGCCAAAATGTCGCCGGATACAGATGCTCCGGCACTCCATTCGGCGGGAACGCTCCTCCCCACTCTGGACGCGGCGGGATCGTTATAAACTCCCGCCACTCTTCAAGTATGATCTCTGGTACGCCAACTCTGACATTGTCGAGCTGCTGTCGTGTTACACGGTACGGGACGTTCGGGCTGACCAGCTGATCAGTCACTTCGAAGCCGCTGCCCAATGGCAGCACAAGAAACCGTTCTTCTGGGTCCATATCTTCGAATACGGCCTCGTCGTCGTCGTAATAGCTCCGGAACAAGGTCTCAATGTATGCAATGCAGTCATTCTCATGAGCTCGTTCCCATATGCCTGCTGATCTTGTCTGATCTTCTTGCCCATTTGTAGCCCCGGCCAGCATCTCTACCCGCACTGCGCTGAGCCCAACCTGCTCATCGACTCGCCTCGCCCTCTCTGCCAGCCTGTCTATGGCCGCGAAACGGACGGAGCTTGCATTTAAAGTAGGTGCCCTCGCTGTTTTACGTGCTCTACAGTTACGGCTTTCATGACCTGTCTCTTTGCAGGTAAAGCAACGACCCTCAGCTCGGAGCCGGTCTAGCTCCTCCTTCGGGATCTTCTCTCTCCTCCCCTGGCTGCCGAGCTTCGTCTCCTTGACAGGTGGTATAGTACTCCGCTTTGACTGTCGCTGGTCCCGCCCAATGGACGGGTCGTGCTTCTGCCCACGGTACGGCTCTGGTCCAGTGGTACGGTTCTCAAAACGGCCCCACGAGCGTCCAGGGACTTGTCCCTCGAGTGTTCTCTCTTCTCGCCTCGCCTCAAGGTAAGCATCCTCCTTTCGGACAGCATATTTGACCAGCTTATCGAGCCGAGTCGTCTCGGGATTCAGTCCCTTCTCTATCAGATACACTCGGAGGTATTGGTGTATTCCACGCCAGAATATCTGCACCAGCTGCAGATCAGTGACATCCGGGAACCGTACTGCCAGGTGTTGGATGTCTCGCACGAAGTCCCGTACGCGGGCTTTGCCTTGCGTAGACTTTTCCAGCCTAAGCCGTAAGCGAGCTTTATAGTCTGACGGAAAGCAGTAGTTGAACAATGCTTCATATAGCAGCTTAAGTGTCCATTCCGACTGCCTCAAGGAAACGTGTCGCATGAAGAATTGTGCTGGTTTATCCGACATAAACTGGACGACCAGCTTGAGTGCCAGACGGTCACTCAACCCGGTAAGCTCGCACCATGTATCAATCTCGTACGTCCATTTATCGAACAAATCCAGGTCTGCTTTGCCATCCCAAACGAAAGGCGGCTTGATCTTCACGCCTGCCAGTGCCTGTTTCATGCGCCTACGGTCCTTATGCGCTTTCTTGCGATATGCCTGCTTTTTTCGCCGCTCACGGCTCCCTCGGTCCGTCTTATGGTTGCGGCTTCTACTGGAGCTGTCCGAGTCGTCCTCGTCCTCGGATGCTGAGCTCGACGAGCTCGACGATTCAGAAGAACTCGACGAGCCCGAAGAGCTTGATGAGTCATCTGGTGGTCCTCGCCCTCCAGCTGCGGCAGTAGTACTGAACCACCCGCCCTCCGGGACCTGTGATGCCTCTCTCTTGAAGCCCAGCACAGGCTTCTGATGCGAAGATTTCCTGCGGCCTTGATTACCATTCAACAGATCCGTTCGCTTTCTTTCTCTTGGCGACGCGTCATGATTGGCCGGCTCACAACTAACAAACCTCCGCAAGAACTCTCGCTGCTGTTCTGGTGAGCGAGGTACACTTTTTCCTTTCTCTTCAGCTGTAAAACGCCTTTGACCCTCTTTACTCGTCCCGGGCGACCTCTTAGATTGTTGAGCCGGAGGCTCATTGTCCTCTTCTATCTCCACAACTAATGCCATTGCCGGGATAGCTGCTGATGTGGACGAAGACGCCTCCCACGTCTCGCACCGGCGTTGTTCTTCCCCGGCTGCCCGGATAGATTCGTGCATAGCACGCTGGAGTGCCTCCGCTTCCTCTTCGTCTACCCGCTCCCTTGCTGCCTCCATGTGGCTGATAAACTCGTCTAGTAGTGACCACTCCATTGCATTAATGTCGGGCAAGACAGGAACTTTATCAGGTTTGCTGACCGACCAACTTTCCGGGATTTCGCCCAGCTGATCGTCTTCAGTACAGAGATCAAACCAGGTTGGAAAGTACACCGGTTTCGTTGTCATCATAGCCCGGGTCGCGGCGTTTGACTTTGCGCCTGTAGTCGCAACGGCCCAGACACCGTCATTCTCGGTCTGTGAGCCTGAGCCTGCGTCTTTCGCATCGTCTCCAATCAAGTCGGAACTGTTACTCGTTTCCTGCCGCTCCCGTCGATCGTCAACGACTTGGACATCACGGTTGCTCTCCTGGAACTCATCAGTACGCTCGTTGGACGAGCATACTTTCTTGCTGCTTTCAGCAAGGTTGAGCGCCAGAGCCTGCGGTTCTCCGCGCTCTGTCTGCTTCTGCGACGCTGCCTGCTTCGGCGCGCGCTTGGGCTTCGGGGTTCGAGCCTCACCCTCCCGGGCCTGTCCCGGTGGATTGCCTTGTCGAACGGCCGTAGCGTAACCGCGCGTAACTCGTCGGTTGGCCGGCCCTTTGGCCGCTACCTGCTCGAAATCCGAGATCCCCCACTTTACAGCCAGTGTGATATCTGTTGCTGCGAAAAGCGGAGGACCTGGGAACGTGCGAGCTGGTGTACTCGTGCCTACGGGCAGGGTGAAAGAATTAGGCAACTCACCTGTTGCCTCGAGCTCACTGGGCTCTGTCCGCCTCTGTTCGGCAAGACCCTGGTCGGCGGCGGCCGCCTCGGATGAGGTCCGCGCACCTCCCTGAACGTTCTTGTAGATAGTCGACATATCTTGAATAAGCTTGGGTTTATACTAGCACGTACGGTTGATCAAGCCGACGAGTTAGTGTAGAGATACAGTTAAAAGAAAATACTCAAAAAAATGTGAGAACTCCGGCTTTCGAGGGCGTCGTAGTCGCGTTGAGCGTCGGCGTCGAGGTCGAAGAGTCGGATAACACGGTAGAGACTCGAGAGAGGAACAGGGAATGAGTAGGAATACGCTGTATTCTCAAGAGTGCTGAGGCTTCTTGCCTCGATACATGACTACCTATATACCAAGTACTACAAAGCAAGTATCAGAACAAAGACAAGAAAGGGTAATAAAGGAAAAGATAGATTCACTCGGATGCGGTGATACATCGGACTACCGAGCACAAAGCAGCGGGTGCTATCCACCCGCGCTCCTTGGTCAAGACTAGGCGGCGGCCCTTACATGTACCTACGTCCGTGTCACCTCCGCCTGTGCTACCTCCTGTAGTACGATGCGACTCAACCCCTTATTGCCAACATCTTGATGGTCTTCGCCGGGCCGCATGTCCAGCTCTGTTATCCTGCCGCGCGGTCATTCACGGCAGCCTTGGGTATTTAGTCTTCAGACGGCGAGCCATCGACCGCCCCAAAGGGGGCCTCAGAACGATCGAAGAGCCCGTTGCCCCGTCTCACTTTGCTTCGCCGGGCCGCAGCCAGCTCTGTTACCCTGCCGCGCGAACTCTTTGCGGCAGCACTTGCAGAGAAGGAGGGCCACCGACGCGCCTCAGCACCGTCGATGGCCCTGAGGCCCCGCCCGCTCTGAAGCTTTAGGCGCCATATTGCGACGACGCTCTGCGAGAAGAGCGCCGCAGCTTTCTGGAAGCCCCGGAGGACTCGCGCCAAGGGCCGTTGAGTCGCATGCCGTCGATCTCAGTCGACAGTCTTATCGTGCTCTAAGACCCCCGCCAGAAAGCACACGGTCGTCGGCGACGTGCATGATGCACGGCACCGCAGATAGACCGCCGCGAGATGGCCGAAGCCGGTGTGGGTTCCGACGAGCCACAGCGTAGTGCAGCATCGCCGAGGACGGCGGCGTGACAGAGCGAGACCAGGATCGCTGGCCAGCCTGAATGATGCTCCCGCCCCGTTTAGGCACTGAATTGACTGGCCGCTCATCCGAGGAGAGCTGCGAGTCCTCTGGCAGCCACGACACACGAATGTGTGTGGCCCGCACCAAGGGTGAGACGCGGGCACGCCCAATGCTGCCCGGCTCGATCCCCTTCGCCAGAACATTGGCAACGGCCAGCGCTGAGCACGGTGTGTACTCATCCGCCGGGGGTCGTCCGCCGCAACGCCGCGCCGATAGGCTTGGCGAGCTTCCTCATCGCCATCCTGGGATTTTTATCCTACAAGTCATTGTCAGCATGCAGTCCTGTAGCGTACATGAAGACTCACTCGTTCGTTGGGACCTCCAAGTGGCGGGGTTTCGCAATTGTATGTTTCAAGGGATAACCTCCGGAAGCCTGCCGTCGATGCGACGGAGGACGCATGGTCCCCGTCGTTAATTGCGTCGATGCCTTGCATATCGACAGTGCATCGCAACCTGTAGAAGAATCTGTCTAGCCAAATGAAGATATCATTAACCTCGTCTCAATGGAAAAGGATACTGTGATGCCCACATAAGTCATATGCATTCAGGGTGGCGATGGTGCATGTTGCGGCCAACGGTGGAACGGCGAATAATGTAGCGGATGACTGGCAGAGCCATTAGCCTACGTCCCATGAATGTTCAGATATGACGAAGAAGTGCGTACGCATGTGCCGCCACAATGGCTGGCGGTCTTCCTGCGCACGGCATGCGCAACCATGAGCTGACAGTCGACGGTGGCGGAGGCCTGACCTACTGTCTGCGCGGTGACATCCGAACAGAGAATCGAGCAAAGGCGAGATCCGATGGTGGTGGCGGTCTGGAGGAAAGAGAGAACGAGCGAGCAGCAGGGTTCTTATACGCGGGAGGAGGCCTGGTCAGCCTCCTCCGGCATCGGCCGTATCAGCCGCCGCCTGGCCGTGCGGCTAAGCCATGGTTGTGCCATGACCGCACAATCGGACGGAAGAGAACAAAGGGCGTCCCTTGCAGGTCGTCATGTGTGTTCGCCCAGCCCAGTCCTCGTTGTTACTGTCCTTGGCTGACTTCGAATTGGGCGCATCGATGGGCGCCCTAGCAGGTACCAAGAAGCGTCTTCCAACGCCTGGACAACAACACCGGCGGTGGCGGAGAGCTCGTTCACAGCTTCTGAGGACAGACCATCCCGCGATAGTCCAAAAGATAATCAGAGAAGCGCAAGATCATATGGTGAGAGGCTGTCCGTCCTCCCCGTTCGGGAAGGTGGTCATCGCCGTGGCGGCGGCCTTGCGTTCGCTTATGTTTGGTGAACCCACGCCCTCCAAAAACGAACACTAGCAGGACAAGTCATCTTGCGATTATGGTTAGTACATGCAGCAGGGCTAGACCACGCGTTTGGAGGACGAGACAAAAGGAAGGAGGTGAGGAGCACGCAGAGGGCCATGCAACTTCTTGGCGGCCCGGAGGCCCAATCGTCCACCGAGGTTTGTGCCTGTTTGGTTGTGTAGGCCACCACAGCGATTCCTGTCAGGACCCTCTCCTGCCCGCAACCGGCTGGCAGCCGCCTCCTTGGCGCGACTCTCCGGTTTCATATTTGACAACGAGCTCGTACATGACAAGGGTTGCGAGGTAGATCGGTCACTCACTTGTATATCGTCAGCTCGGATATCCGTAATGTGCGCGCTCGTGCCATTCTCTTGCGGAGCGAGGCAGCAACAAATGGATGGTAGTACAACACTGGTCACGGTCGCAGAGTCAGGCCCTCTGGGCTGCAACATTAGCCGTCCCTAAGGTACACGCAGTAGTCAGACGTAAATGTTGATGGGGTCGAACAATGCTCACCCTATTTCAAACCAAAACATGGCAGGAGGCGTTTCCTATATGATCGTCTCCCAATGCGATGACATTCCCTAGTACATACATTCAAACATGACATCTACGTTTCACGATGCACAGCGATAGACACTGCAGCACCATCGTCACATCTACCTCTCAATCGCTCTTCCGCCGTGCAAATCGGACCCTCAAACAAGCGGTCGCGAGCGGTACAGCAGCACGTACGCGGACGCGTCTTGTCCACCGCCCGAGAGCGTCTCGAGCTTCTCCGCGGGGAAGATCGACACCTTATCGTCGTCGAACTTGTACCAGTCTTCGTCGTCCTCGTCCGGCGCGGGCCCGGAGGCGGCACCGGAAGCCAGCGGCGAAGCGTGCAGGATGCGCTTCTTGACGAAGCCGATATAATGCCCGGCGTCGGCCTCCGCACCCTTGTGCGTAACGATCGCTACCAAACAGCGTCAGAGACGACACAATCACGCGGAAGAGAGAGAGCAGAAAATGGAAACTAACCGACTAGCTCGTACTGACCGGTGGTACTAGCACCGACGTCGTTCTTGATATCGGGGTGAACGAGAGCTTCGAGCTCCCTGCCTTCCCGCTCACGGTACACGCTCTCCTCCTCGAGGTCCACCTGCATAACCGCTTTGCCCTTGTCTTCACCGTCCGCAGGGGCCGCAGCCGCATCGGTGGTGCCCGTCGAGGACCCAGCCTCAGGAGCAGCCGCGTCCGCCATCTGCACGTCGCCCTCCTTGTCCTGCACGGGCTTCGCAGCCTTGGTGCGCTTGCGTACCTTCCTGCGCTCCGAGCGTTCCTTCTCTATCTCCTTCAGTCTGCGGCTCACGGCGAGGAGCTTCTCGCGGAGCTCGGGCGTCGCGATCTCGAGTGCGTCGTACTCGGTCGGGAACTTCACGCGGCGCATGATCTTGGCCTTCTTCCCGATGTCGCGCTTCCACGCGAAGCGGACCATGTGCACGGTGAGGTAGGTAGGAAGGCGCGACATGCGCGAGGTGGAGGTGTAAACGGCTTCGCGGCCGAGGGAGGGCGATTGCTTCTCGATCTTGCCATCGAGCGCCTAGGAGATATTTGAGTGTGACCCCGATGGACGAAGGAATGACAAACACACCTCCATGATACCCTGCTGCATGTAGTTGACAGCGTTCGATATGTTGCACGAAATCTTCAGGACCTTCTCGTAAGAGACCGATTCCGGTTCCTCGGGCGCTTCGTCGCACTTCAGGCTGGAGCCCTCACATCAGAACGACACTGTGAAGGCATATTTGGCGAAATGCTTACATTCGTCGCAGCTCGCCAGTCATGAATTGATCCACAAATCTCTGAGCGGAATTAAACCCTGAAGGTCCAGGAAGTCCGGGAACCTCCTTCAAAGAATTCGTGAGCTGAACCCAACACTCCTCCGCGTCTACCAGATACGTGTGAGCTTCGCTGAGATCGTGGCCAAAACACTCTATCGTACCTTGTTGCGCATAGCCACCGCCGAGAAGGGCCTTGATTCCTGATGAGCGGGTCTGCTCAGCAAACTGGGGGAATGCTTGACGAAGGGCAGCGAGGAAGGCAGATGGGGTGACGCTCTCAGTGGTCTTCGCCATGTTTGTATACAGATTGCGGAGCGCCATGGGAAGGCCCGGAGGCGTCGAGCTGCCATTCATTAGTCCAGTGCACAGTCAATGCGGCATGTGGTATCTACTTTTGCAATGCAACTTGAAGCTCTGGAATGGCGCGCATGGCTTGCAAGGTGGCGTTCATGTAGCAGGTGTTTCCGAGATTGACCAAGCCTACAGGCATGGCGAGCTAAAACGGAAATTTAGTTGCTGTGGGGACAGAACAGTTCTCTTCGTAGCTCACAGCTTCGGCCAATGACGATTCATCCATGTCTACCGAGCCGTCAGTCAATAGCTAATTCACAGCGCCATCAGAGGTGACTCAAATCACCTTCCAAGAACTTGACGGGAGTCTCTGGAGGCTTAGGAAGCTCTCCTGCGGCGCCGATCACCATGAATGTCTGGCCCTGATCATAGTCGAGTAAGCGCGGAGATCTCAGTGCTTCGACTGTCAGTGAGATACTCACAGGCTTGGCAGCAACCTTGCGCAAATCAGTATCATCCTTGTATGCGGCTTCAGTAACCCAAAGTCCGCTCCACGGATGCTGAGTATGGTTACCTTGAGAATGCCACCCTTGATCATGACCTTCATGCGGTCTGGTGGTACACCGGTGACTTGGTATACGGCGTCCTTGAATGCAGTGGCAGGTTGGTCCGGATCAAGCTGAATATCGTGGGTCTTTCCTGCATGCTTTATTTTGACGGGAATGGGAGCCATGGTGGTGGTGAGAGGGAGAAGAGAGTAGAGTGAATGAGCCTGACGCGTCCGGAAGTACGCGTACGCGCGCGAGCAAAGCCAGATCTCGATGACAAATTGGTGCGCGTCTAAAGCAACGGAGCCCGCGGACCGTGTTACCCGGAAGCGGGGATGACGTCGTGGCGGGGGCGACGTGTCTCTGGAGGCGCGTGTTCGTCGAGTGCGGTGCTTGCGGTGGTGCGCAGCCCAGCCAGCTCGTCTCAAATAAAGTAGCGCCTGCTTTCTCTTCCGACCACCATCCTCAACTACATCCATCTCATCCCTGTTCCGCCCACCGTCCTCCAGACCCTCATTCACGATGACCGTGTAGTACGTGCCACTCGTTTTCTTGACGTCTTTCTGCTGCTAATGTCGCGTGCTGTGCATGATAATCAGCTATACCCTCACGTTCATGCTGCTTGCGTCCGAGATGGTTACATTCTGTGTCCTCGTCGCTCCTCTGCCCCATGTTGTCCGCAAGAAGTTGTTCCATTTTCTCTCCGAGAGCCCAATAGTCGCGAAGCTCGCATATGGTGTCAAAATCGCGTTCATGTTTGTCAAATCCACCATTGTCCGCTTTCACCATTTCCCGTGACTAACACGCGGGCACTGCGCAGATTCGTTGCAATTCTGTTTGTTGACGCAGTACAACGTATGTGGCGGGTAACAGCGGAGGTCGACCTTGCAAAGTCCGCGGGTTCGGGAGCACAGGACGTACGTGCGGAAACCAACATGGCCGCCCGCAAGTTTTAGTACGTCATTTCCACCCTGCGACACATAAGGAACACTAAATAGCCTGTAATAGCGCTCAAAGGAATACCTACCTCACCGGTTTCTGCCTGTTCCTCTCCCTTGTCCTCACCCGCGTTTTCTACATCCTCCTCGACCTGATTCATGCCCAGGAGGAGTACGCGAAGCTCAAGAACGAGGTACGTCATCTGCCCGTCGCTTGCGTACCACCGCGTGTTTCTCACCCCTTGTCAAGGCTGTCAAGTCTCCGAAGGCCGACCAGACTAAGCAAATCGAGGAACTGCAAAAAAAGCTCGCCGCCACGGAAGCGAAGGTCAAGGACTACGGTAGGCATGCTGATGTTCCTGTTCGCCGTCGTTGACTCATGCCGTAGCACAGATATCCTGAAGAAGCAGGCTGAACAGAATGCGAAGGAGTATGACAGACTCGCGACTGAGTTTAACTCGAAGACCGGGAACGTGTCTGACAAGCGTAAGGATTGAAGGGTGCTAGACGGTTCCCTTGATCATTTCAATTCTGCGCTTCCCTGTTAATCCTATCGCTGCTCAGTAATGACATGGATATCCCCTTGCGTTGCCCAGAGCGTTATGAGATACAAAAGGCCGTACTATGCGACAACTGGCTCCCCTTTGATGAGGGCTTCGGCAGCCGAAGATCTGGGACGTATTGAGTATTTGAAGTCCTCGACGTATCTGCAATTCGCGTCAATGCGGTGCAATTCCTGCGGCGTCTCTACGTATAATGGGAGCAACTTACGACAGAAACCCAGATGTCATCTTAGCCTCCACGGGTATAGGCTTGCCCTGCTCGTCGAGCGCGTGGCTGAAGTCGAAGACATG
The DNA here is from genome assembly GCA_000765035.1 of Trametes cinnabarina. NCBI lineage: Eukaryota > Fungi > Basidiomycota > Agaricomycetes > Polyporales > Polyporaceae > Trametes > Trametes cinnabarina. Next base: position 30,015 of record CCBP010000025.1, read on the forward strand.
CAGCAAGGACGCGATCGCTATGAACAGCGCGTCTTCTGCAAAGTGCTGTCCAGGGCAGATCCTAGCGGCAAATGTTAGTGCGTCATACGCCGGGCGCATGCGATGGACTATATACCTCCTTCCAAAGCCGAATGCCACGCTCCCAGGGTCGAGCACGTCACTACGGGGTTTCCCGTCCTCGCCCAGGAAGCGTTCTGGACGGAACACGTCGGGCTCAGGGAAGACCTCCGGATCGTGCAGAATCGCCCTGTCACCAACCCATTGAGCAAATACTTTAGCACCCAGCACGCAGGGGAAAGGATCCGTACCATGCGTTCGGCATGACGATCGCGCCCTCGGGTATGCGCCACCCGTGGTACTCGTCCTCGCGTATGCACCGGTGCGCGACGCCCAGCGGCACGACGTTGTGCCAGCGTAGGATATCCTTGACCGTCGCGTCAACGTACGGGAGCGACGTTCGGTCAGCGTGCACGGGGAGCCGGTCGGGGCCGACGGCGGCGGCAAGCTCGGACTGGGCGCGCTGCTGGGCGGAGGGGTGAAGGATCATGGCGAGGATAAAAGCGTGCACGGTCGCCGCCGTCTGTGAAGGTGCGTGAGTAGAGTGGCCGACTTGGGCGTTATCAGTCAAACGGTTAGCGTACGGTGTCCGTGCCGGCTTTGGGATAGAGACTATGGTTCGGTTGTGGTGAGACGCGAATGATAATGGATGCTGGCCTCCGAATGCGACCGCGGTAGTGTCCTTGATAGCGTCCTCGTCGAGCCCGTCTTCGCTTGCCTTCTCGAGCAGCTCGGTGAGCATCGACGGCTCCGAATCTCCGCAATTCTGCGACAAATCCCTCGTCAGCCCATCTCCGTCGCGCCGTTCGGGGTTCCCCCAAGAGCATGCAGGCACGTACGATCGCCTCCATGGCTGCCTCGAACGGCTCCTCGCGGATCGCGTCCGACTGTCCCCGCCACTCGCGCACCTTCCTCTGCCAGCCCGCGCCCGGGACCCACGGGGGAACGTGCCGCAGCCAGGGCAGGAACTCGACGAGGAACGCGCCAGGGGTGAACGCCTCCGCGATGCCCGCCTCGGACGCGGTGAGGATGTCGACGTAGCGGTGCGTCACGGAGTCCTTGGGCAGGCCGTGCACGGCATTCAGGATTGTCTTCGTGAGAGTCCTGCGCGGGCGCAGTCGGGTCAGCGAACGATGCTGTCTGTGTATCAGAGGGGCATGGAGGCTTACAGCTTCATCTCGTCGTCGAGGTCCGCGGGCGCGTTGAGCAGGCGACGGAGTAGGTCGCGCACGTCGCGCTGTTGGACCGCTTGGTACTGGCCTACCGCGTTCGGCTGGAAGTGCTGCCAGAAGAGACGGCGAACGCGCCGCCAGTCGTCGCCGTACCGCTTGAACGCGAGGTTCCACGTCCATCCTATCCTGTGGCATATCAACGGCCCGTCAGCGTCCCTGAGCACTGAGTGAAGGAGAGAATGGGAAGCGCGTACATCTCGACGAGCACGGAGTCCGCGCGGTCCGAGTAGATCGCGGAACGTTTGTCGAGGAGGTCGACCGCTGCCTCCACAGAGCTGAGGACAATGAGTGTCCGGCCGAGGGCGCTCAGCGCGATCACGTCGCCTGGACCGCGCGTGCATATCGTTCAAGCCGTTGTGACGCATGGAAGGTCATAACTAGGTTGCTTACCGTACTTCGAGGAGAGGTCGCGGAAGGGGATCCACGCCTGTTCCTTCGGGATGTCGAAGGCGTTCCCTAGGATAGGAAGGCCAGGGGGACCTGGCGGCAGCGGGGCCTTGCGCGAGCGCGTCGCCTGCCGGATGAGCACGAACAGCGCGAAAGCGAGGGCGATCACAAGAACGTCAGAGGTAGTAAACGCATAATCGCGGCCCATGGCGAGTCGAAGAATCGTCCCGAGAGCACGTACAGTCCCAGTGGGCACTCGGCGGCTCGCGTCCTCCTACTTCGGTCTTATAACAGAACCCTCACCTGGGCGTCTCGAATTGATATCATTATTGCGTTCCGTGCCTCCCCTCTAATCCCATCAGTGTGTGGGGTTGCTATCCCCAGAGCTGTTATCAAAGGGACCGAGTTTCGACGCAGAGTAGGTGCTAAGTATTCCAAATGGGGTTCGGAACGCACAGAGGCGAGTGCACGCCTCCGGAGGCAGCTCCGGTACATACCCGCACAGTGGGGCGGCTCGTAGATTAGTGAGTGGCACTAGACCGCGGATGGCTTTGGGGCCTGGGTTGGCTACTAATACTGTACTGTGTGCATGTCAGATGGGTGGCAACTTGACAGAACGTAAGAAGTATCCCGCAGTCACGATCAATGATAGCAAGAGGATCTAATACCTAAAACCGTGTGCGTGTAGTTGCGCGTCAAGCCGTCCGAGAAGTTGGACAAGTCTGCTGTGACTCCCTCTCCGAGCCTCGCGTGACGGCAGCGTGCAGCATTAGAAGCACGTCCATATATCATGACCGCAAAGACAGCTTGGACGTATCGTCGAGCGAACATCTGACGAGAGCGCGGTCAGCTCTGCACCCTTGCGCGAAGGCGCTACTCCTATCAGAGTAAGTACTTCCGATTCGATTAGGTGGGGATATGACGCACGTGGACATGGAGTGCTTGCCCGCATACTCACCGTCACCTTGGATTCATGGCAGTGTGCGATGGACTCTGGTAAATGTCTTCAATATGATATGTACTACATGCTCGCATTACAACTCCGGGAATATCTACACATCACCCGTTAACCATTAAGAGATGAGTACGTCTGAACCACCCGCACATCCTCCGCACGCTGCATATATCAGATTCCGGTGTTCTACCAACAACTAGAGATCATCTGGGATGAGAGCGAGCGCAGTTTCCGACCTGGGCTTGATCCGATACTCGAATGGCTCCAAAAGCCTGTAAGAACAGCCGTCAGAGGTGAGACACACAAGCGACTTGCACGATGAACCAGACGTACGAAAGCGCCCCTGATGTCTTCTTCGCCACCACCGGGATCGGTTTGCCCGACTTGTCCAAAGCAGGGAGGAGGTCGAAGACATGGAGAACGGAGGAGATGTTGATGAAGAGGGAGTCTTCTCCGAAATATCTTCCGGGACAGATTCTGAATATGGATGGCCCGCAATGTAAGTGATGGACGTCTGTCGGAACAATTGCCTCGTCGCGTACCTCCTGCCGAAACCGAACACGATCGTCGCAGGGTCGAGGCCGTCTGTAACAACCTTCCCGTCTTTGTAATAACGCTCTGGGCGGAAAACGCTGGGTTCAGGGTATACATCGGGATCGTGGAGGATTCCCCTGTCGCACAACGGAGATTAGCTTTCATCACGTCGTTTTGGGATGATCTGAGGGAGCGCACCAGATGTTCGCGGTGATGATCGAGCCCTTCGGGATTCTCCATCCGCGGTACTCGTCCTCTTCCATGGCATAGTGGGACGCACCCAGGGGGCTGACGTTGTGCCAGCGCAGGACCTCTTTCACAATGGCGTTGATATACGGAAGCGAGGAGCGGTCGGAGTACTCCGGGAGCCTGTCGGGACCGACAACGGCGTCGAGCTCAGCCTGGGCACGCTTTTGCACCTCGGGGTGGATGAGCATGGCGCAGAAGAAGCTGTAGAGGGTAGCGGCGCCCTAAATGCGAATGCAGTCAGTCTTCGTCATCAAGAATCGTTCGATGCTTCGTACCGTATCTGTGCCAGCTATTAACGTACGGGCACAATAGGTCAACAACAAAGAATAACCAACCAAGTCCAGCAAGCCATACCTCCGTAGATGCTGGATGTGATCTCCTTCACGATAACTTCTTCCGTCTCTGCCTCTTTGCCTTCGAGTTGTGACACTCCTTCCATGAGCGCGGTCAAAATAGATGGCTTAAGCTCTCCTCGAGCCTGTATTGGTCGGCATCGCTGTGCATCTCCTGTGAATTGAACTACTCACCATGGCGTTCTTCGCTGCGATCCAAGGGTCATCACGCAGGGCGTCCGATTCCTGCGTCCAGCCGGAGACTTTCTTTTGCCAGCCCATACCGGGGAACCAGCTAGGAAGGTGGCGAAGCCATGGGAACAGCTCGACAATGAAGGTGCTGGGACCGAAAACCTCTGCAAAGCCCTCTTCTGATGCAATAAGGTCGTGGATAAAGTGTCGCGACATGTCCTTTTGGGGCAGCCCGTGTACAATGGTGAGGTTTGTCGCGGAGAACAGCCTGGGATGAGAGATCAGTTCTGTCGCTATCATCTGAGCCTGTTCGGGCGTTTCACTGACTCCATAGTTTGCATCGGCAGGTCAACAACGCCATAGTCTTTGTAAAGCCGCCTCAGGAAGCGACGAGATTCGGTGAGCTGTGTCGCGCGGTGCTTGCCGAGGGCGTTGGGATGGAACTGTTGCCAGATCTCGCGCCGCACACGCCTCCACCGCTCACCGTAGCGTTTCAGGACGAGTGCCCAGTTCCAGCCAGTCCTGAAGTATCACGATGTGAGTGTTGACGACCGGGGTCAGATCAGGCGCTCCTCACATCTCAATCACAATCGAGGGGGGACGATCCGAATAGTTGGCCGAGCGCTTCTCGAGGATGTCGATAGCCGCAGTCGCAGAGTTCAAGACGATGAATGTCTGGCCAAAGACAGTCAGGGAGATGACATCGCCTGGGTTGTTCAGCGCCTTTGTAAGCGTCGATAGGCCCCCCGGGTGATAGTCAGAACGGAGGCGTACCATATTTCCTGGACATGTCCAAATACGCGTCTGGGGGGTATTCAGCAGGAAAGTCAAGGAGATTGCCAAGGATAGGAACGCCGGGCGGCCCAGGAGGCAACTTTCCGCGCGTGCGGCGCCGAAGGATAGAGAATGCAAGGAAAGCAACGAAGAGGATGAGGACGTCGGTGACGCCCACTGAGTATGATCCTATACGCGACATGAGGGCACTTTGAAGACCGCTCATGGCGTTGGATGGTCACAGCTTGTGTATCGTCGTCGATACGAATTGCACAGGTTATATATTCGCCTGCACTCTCAGTATGGCCACGGCGGGAGCCGGTTTCCGGTCTTCTCGTACGTGAAAGGAAGCACCCACCTGACGTCCGCGGACAGCGCCTGGTATCGTCGCGGTAACCCACTACCAGTATTGACACTCGTCCCGGTTCTCAATATCGCATCAGCAGAAGGATCCACTCCACGATCCGCTGCAAAGGCGCTGCCAGTGTCCCGCTCGTTTAAAGCTATGATGATATGCTGAAAGAGGAGAGCGAGGTTCCCAGCAACACTTTGAAGCATATTATCCGCCAACCATGACAGCTGAACATATGTTCGACAAGCGATCCGCCTTTCTGGAGTACATGGCTCCAGTCAACTGATAATGGAGTGTGGCCGGGGTTTATGAAGATCGTTATGGATACCAGCATGCTTGCGCACCTTCGCCTTTACCATGCATGGCCGCCAGACCTTGAGGCGCCCCTCGTGCTCGACCCGTACTCCGAATGTCTGCAACTGAGGCTGATTCTCGCAGGCGAAGCATACGCTACAATCGCTTTCAGTGGTAAGATTTACTTACACTTACATTGCCAGATAGAAAACCATGGACTAAGCGTCAACAGGCCAGACCACGTAGCTAGAGCGTCCGATTCGACTCGGATTCGCCCATTGGCGCTCCATGATCGCAAGCAAAGCTGGAGTACGACATCGTCCCATGCCTCAACAAATCGGGACGCGGTGATGCTACACTGCGCGGGATCACTTCGACGGTTCTTAGGCTGGCCTGCCAGTGAGTCATTTCACTGAGAAGGGATCACAGCGGAAAAGGGCCCGAATGGGGTGCCGTGGCGACTTACGGCACCCTCACTGCGTTCATACGACACGTCAGAACACAACACGATACGCGCGGTGAATCGAACTTGCCATGGTTGTAGGATTGCTGCCTCTAGTCAGGCATCCTCGCAGTACCGGCGGATACACGTTGCACCTTGCGGTCCGTTCGAGCTGGCTTCTCTGATGTGTCGTACTGTAGATGCACTGCGACAACCCACAGCCCACAAGAGATCTGACCAGCACCACTGGCACTGGACACTCACCGAGCAGAACCTCACCTCTCACAGCAAACATCCCCCGATTTCAGGGGTCCTGACAACACCGAGAATGGATTGGCATGTTTTCCCGTCAGAATCGTGTCAGTGCATTCCCTTTGTTTTCGCTCTGACAGGAAAAGTTCCCAACTACTTCTAATACATGTCAAGGATTGTGGAAAAAAGGGATGTTTGCCGTGTCTCTGCAGCGGCTGGCTTCAAACATTGGTAAACAACGGCCGTCGGCGAGGAGGCGCCCAGGACTGCCCCCATTTGGTAGGCGAGGAAACGAGGGGAAGTTCCGTGCCCAATGTACGCCCACATCCACGTGGCTACTTATATCACTCTTGCAAACTGGCGTCGGACCATGGCGTTACGGGCTGCACGCTGAGAAGCTTGCTGTGTTCCTTCAACTCTCTACTACTACTATCTTCTGCAGTCTGTCCGGGACCATTCAATCTAGACCTACTTTGGCTGTTCAGTTTATCTTGATCCGGCAATCGAGCTGCGATTGTTGCTAAACAGCTCTCGGACCCCGTGAACATCGACACTCGAGTCGCGATCATGCCGGTACTTCAGGATGCTGGAGGTGAGTAGGATCACAGATCGCGCCATCCTTGTTATACAGTGAGTAGCTTGGGTCTACGTCCAACGCTGTAAAGTAGCTCCGTCGGTGGTTCACAGTTGTCTTCCTGCCAACGACCTGGTCTGGTCATCCATTTTTAAAGGCGTAGAAGCAGGCCGCCACGTACCATACCATGCGGAGATACCCATGACGCACCAGCCGTGCAGTAGGTCGTCACAGTAGACCATAAGTCTGGGATCAGCACGCGCGTCCCAGTACACACGGACGGCATATTTGCGGCACTCAGTCTCCATACTGATTTGCTCACTCAAGCCCAGAGCCCCGGCCGTCAACCAAACCGCAGCCGATAGGGAACGGCCCCATTTTGTTCCTGTTCACCACCTGCGTGCTGTGCGCAATATTTTTGCTTTGGCGCAGAGCATCGCAACTACGCAGTGTCGTCGCACATCCGTTAGTTCGGCACCTCTCATACAGCGACTTATTCGAACTTATGCAACGTTTGTAGATTACGAGGGCTTCCAGGCGGGGATGGCCGTATACGTCTCTCAATGGACGAAGGGCCATCAGCGCGAGAGTTCCTGGATGACGACTATGACGAAGACAATGAAAGGCTCGGCGACGACGAGCCCCTTGCCGTGACGGCGGACCGTCTGCGCAAGGCTGTCTCTTCGGCCGATGATGAACCAGAGCAGCCGAACGTGTTAGTCTTCGAAGCAGATTCGGAAGACCCGCCACCGCCACCGCCGAAGGTATAGGCAGGCGTTCACCATTTCCTAGGTTGGTCTCACATTTCCAATATTCTTGCCGTCTTCTGACCCCTCCTAGCTTCTCATGTGTTTAGATACCTGCTCTATTTATAGGACGCTCCTCCATAGCGAATATAGCCACGTCTTCTACAGCGGAAGAGAGCTATACAGGAGTCCTACAGGCTGCGCTGATCCTCTGTTCAGACCACGTAATCTGCAAATCGACTCTCCAATTTCAGCGTAGCCAACGAAGTTGACAACATACACATTGTCGGATATAGGCCAGAGACAGCTCGAGTATGTATGTCATATTGTCGAACCTCCTGTCGTTGGTCCTATGACATGTAGCATGTATGCTACGTTCGTGTCCAAGTGACCTGTGTCTTTGATGGTAAGTCGTCAGCGGCTCTTCTGCGACACCACACCATCGTCACTGTTCACAGCTCCTCATGATGGTCGTCCTCGAGAGACTCGAGGTGAGCCGCGCTCACCGGTATGTCCGCCCACTAGTTTTTCGCGTGATGTCCTCGAAATCATCTGACTGGACACCACCAGCGGGCCGGCGGGCAAGCTGTCCCGTTCTTCTGCTTTCCGCATTATGTTTCAAAGTTGCCGCATTCAAGCCGCTGCGAGCCGTCTGCCGGCTGCATCGTAAATCGTCATCTTGCGTAGCGAGCTTGCGTTCTCAGAGGACCTTCAGCCATGAGTTTTCGTCTTCGTGCGGTCACAAGGACGCGGTCAAGCCTGATCTTCATTGATGTCGTCCCCGTGCGCCGTTTTGTTCGGTGCATATAAGAAGTCCATTGGCCAAGCTTTCAGGCTTGGGCTCGCCTACATCCCTGACTAGCCTTGCGCGATGTTCTCTTATACTAGACGGGTCGTTAGTCTCATAGTGGGCATGCTCGCCTTCTCGGGCAGCGTGCTCGCCATAGGCCAAGAAACCTGCGTCTCGTTCAAAGCCTCTCACTCCAACTTCCCCATCGTCAGCAACCGCAAGGCGACCCCCATCCTGCTCTCCCCGGATGAGTGGGGTGGCGTCCAGCGTACCGCGTTCGATTTCGCCTCGGATATCGAGCAGGTCACTGGCATCAAGCCTACTCTCAAGAACGTCACCTCTCCTCGGAACTCCTTCTCCTCCTTCGGTTCTCAGGTTGTCATTGTCGGCACTCTGGGCAAGTCGTCGCTCATCGACGAGATCGTGAACCGCACGAAGCTCGATGTCTCCTCCATCGAGGGCAAGTGGGAGGCCTACATGACGAAGGAGATCCAGAACCCTCTACCGGGCATTCACAGCGCTTATGCCATCATTGGCTCTGACAAACGAGGTACCATCTACGCGCTATATGACCATTCCGAGCAATTCGGTGAGTAGCATCGTCACAGCTCTTTCATGATAATTGTTTACGCCGTCGAGCGCCAGGTGTATCCCCCTGGTACTGGTGAGAGTGCTTGCTCATGAATCCTGATATATTTCTGACGTGTAGTAGGTGGGCGGATGTCCCTACTACAAAGCATTCCGAGCTTTTTGTTGAGTCGTCGGGTTGTGCGCACGGCACCCCGACGGTCAAGTACCGCGCCATTCTGCTTAATGACGAACAGCCCGCCCTTCAAAATTGGGCCTTTGAGAAGTTTACGAACGGCAAGGGCGCTCCTTTGACGAACTCGCCGTTCAATCACTTCTTCTACTCCAAGGTGTACGTCTTTTCTCTGCTGAGTAGATCCGACTAGATCTCACCCACTTCGTACCACGCAGCTTTGAGCTCATGCTACGCCTGAAAGCAAACTATCTCTGGCCAGGTAAGCATGATATTGTTGCACATTTTCGAGCTCTACACACGGGTCTTAACGGTGGCTTCCACAACAGCGATTTGGGCGAGGTATATTGCACGCCATCACGTGACCGCGTTCTTGTCTCTGATCCCTTCCGTCAGCGCGTTCGCGATCGACGACACAATGAACCAACCACTCGCGAACTGGTATGGGATCGTGATGGGCACGACCCACGAAGAACCCATGATGCGCTCCACGCCAGTCGAATGGGACCTGTTCGGCCAAGGTCCATGGGACTACCAGGCGAACGCGCAGAACATCTACAACTATTGGGTTGAAGGAGTGAAACGTTCTAAGGACTATGAAAATATATTCACGGTCGGAATGCGCGGAGCTGGTACGTACTCATTACCTTTGAACCCCCGAATCCGCTGACATCCTAGTATAGGTGACTGTGAGTAACCTCCTATCATATGAATCGGTTCTCTTGGGATAGTCTACTGACGCTCTGCTCGTTGTTCAGTGCCTCTTCCCGCCGGAGAGGGTATCCCCCTTTTGGAGAAGGCTGTTTCGGACCAACGCGGCATTTTGATGAATATCTTCAACATCTCCGACGTCACCACCATACCTCAGGTGTGGACCCTTTGTAAGCCGCACGACATGCAGAATCCTTAGTTACCGTCCATTCTCACGCCACATTGCAACAGACAAGGAGGTCCAAGGGTACTACGAAGAGGGCCTGCAAGTCCCGGACGATGTCACCTTGTTGTGGTCGGACGACAAGTGAGTGGCTCGAAGCAGCCCGCGCTTCTAGATACTCATGTCTGCATAGCTGGGGCAACATTCGGCGATACCCTACAGTCAGTGAGCGCAACCGAACAGGTGGGGCTGGAATCTATTACCACGTGAGTAGCCTTGACTATGCACGCGATCTGTCAAGTATGCTAAATGGCTCGTGCGTCAGGTCGACTATGTCGGTCAACCCAGGGACTACAAGTGGATCACTGTGAGTGCTCAACAAAGACTCAGCACGTTCGTAAAGCGCTGACCGCGACAATGTCATAATCACGTAGAGCAGCCAAATTGAGAGGGTAAGTTTGTAGCTGTCCAAGATAGACAACCAAACTGAAACATCCCCATGCAGACTTTCGAGCAAATGTCAACCGCAGTTGCCCGCGACGCCACCAGGATCTGGGTGCTCAATGTCGGAGATCTGAAACCCTACGAGATGCACACCGAGTTCTTCCTGACGTACGCCTGGGACGCGGCGCGTTGGACGCACATGAACATCGGCAGCTTCGTGAACAGTTGGGCGCAGCGCGAATTCGATCTGGACGCGTCCGACGCCGCGGAGGTCGCCGCAATCATGCACAATCTGACGCGCCACAATTCGAGGCGAAAGCCGGAGCTGCTGAACGCCACGCTGTACAGCTTGACAAACTACCGAGAGTGCGTCTGTCTCGCGATGCAATTCTACCCTCATCTTTGACAAGGTACTTGGGACATGGCAGGGCCGAAAACGTGCTAGCCGAACTGCAGGGCATCAGTGAGGCGTCGACGCGGATCTACAATAAGTTGCCTGAGAAAACGAAGCCGGCGTTCTTTCAAATGCTGCAGCACCCAGTCCAGGCGACACTTACCCTCACGAAAATGTGGATCGCTGGCGGCACCAACAATTTGCGCGCAACCCAGGGACGAAACAGTGCCAACGACTACGCGTCACAAGTCGAGCAGCTGTTCGAGCAAGATTACGAGCTCGAGCTCGCGTATCATGGCATGCTTGATGGTCAGTGATTGCCTGTGCCTTACGGCTTGCTAATACTTACGTTTTGACCTGCATATAGGGAAATGGTGACGTCTCTTCCCTCGACCTGTCGGGCCATGCTCGCTGACCACCTCCGACCGTGCAGGGACCATATGATGGACCAGACCCATGTTATGTACTACTACTGGCAGGAACCTGAGATGAACGCGTAGGGCTTGCATCCAGCAGTGCACTAGACAACGATTCACATTCCCATTTGTCGTCCAGGATGCCGTTTGTCACGAAAGTCAACACGAAGAAGCAAGCACGCCACGGCCCCATGCGTATCATTCCCGAGGGCACTGCTGGCGCTTGGTGAGTTCCAATCCGTGCAAGGAGGGCGATCGCTCATCATATCTTGGTAGGCCCGGTGATAACCAGTTCAATTGCGCGGCTGGTTATGGCTGTCCGGATCCTGTCTTGACCATGGATCCTTTCCTCCCTGAGGGTAATCGCTTCGTCGACGTTGCCCTCGGAGGACCGAATGGATTTACGTTCACCGCTACAAGCAATGTGACTTGGCTGAAAATAACGCCGGCCAAGGGGTCCGTCTCGTCGGGAAACCCAGAACAGCGAGTGTTCCTCAACGTTGACTGGGAGAAGGTGACGGGCGTGGAGGCCGCATTGATCGTGTTCAACTCGAGCGCGGCTACGCAGCCGCAGGAGTGGCGTTCGAAGCTGCCATCCACTTATCCATCCCCGACTGAAGCGGTGACGGTGACGGTGATTGCGAACCACACGGTGGCACCTGTCGGGTTCAAAGGTCGGCTCCTTGACTTGAGATGCTTCAGTTCTCAGACCTGACGTATCTTCCAGGATTCGTCGAGGGTGATGGGACTGTGTCCATCGAAGCTGCCCACGCCACACGCAACACGACTGTACAGGGCATCACCTGGATAGAAATCCCGGGGCTTGGGCGGACACACTCTGGGGTGACGCCTTGGCCCCGCGGCGGTAACGAACTGAACTTCACTGCCGGCGCCGGACCCAGCATGTGAGCCCCTCTATTCGGTATGCCGTCAATTTTCGATGATGTATTGACGGCGCAACGGCAGCGAGTATGACTTCTACCTCTTCAACACGATCGCTCAAGGCGGAAATGTGACTATTACGACGCTGGTGTCGCCGTCGTTGAATGGTCTGGGAGATGACCGCCCGCTCGGCTTGGCGCTGCAGATCGATGATGAGCAGCCGAAGACGAGTTACTTCGTGCCACCGGCAACTCCGGGAGATCTCCCAGATGGCTGGGACGGAACCGACGGGTGGGTCGCGAACAACATCATCCAAGTGCCAATGGTGTTCCAAGTGCAGCCCGGAGCTCACACTCTGAAGGTGCGTGAAGCGAAGTAATGGGGGACAAAGCGGCCTTATGCTGATGGGTCTTTTAGGTTTGGATGATTGAGCCTGCCGTCGTAGTGCAGAAGATCATCATCGGTAAGTGGCCCACCTCTTCTCATGAGCTGACGTACGTTAGATTGATCCTGTTTCTGTTCAGACACGGGCGGTGTGAAGCCGAGTTTCCTCGGACCCCCAGAAAGCATCAGGGTGTGAACTTGTGAAGCGGAAGATGAGGCTTAGCGGACTGAGTTCCCTAATCAACATGCTGTACCGCGTTGCTACACTTCCAATGTACTTCCAGGGTCCCCGTAGCCTTCGCAATGCAGTAAACTGTACATTGCTGTCCGAAGACCCACCTTCAAAGCTGAGGTGTATGAGACGTGATTTGGGGCGCCAACGTTCCGGTGTGTGTGTAACCAGCGCTCCGTGATACGCAGAGACGTTAGACGCCAAGATCCGCCGACGACCGCACGCTGGCGGACCCCAAATCGGGTATTCGGTGGCGGGGGCATGACTATGACTTCTGCACTCGACCCCACATTCATTGCTTTTGGCTTCCACCACCATCTGCACCCTCTTTCACCTCGCCTTTCTGCTACAGGACAGCTCAAACGACGCTTCTACTTACGACCATGGCACCCTCTGCAACGGCGTACGACTCGGTAAATACCGCACCGGGATACTCTACCAAGGCGAGCGGCAAAGGCCTCGGAAACGGGGGCGCCTCGGCTCACATATCGTCTGCTGAAGTCATTCGGCTCGAGCATGAATATGGTGCACATAAGTAAGTGCCTATGTCTTACATATCGTACACGTTCAAGGGCAGCCGTGTGCTCTTCGACTGCCATCACAGTCCGGCTCTGCTCATGCGGACATGGACCGTCTTCCCTTCTTTACCGGGGACACAGTATGGCATTGCTAGAGCCTGCGAAGGTATCATGGTTTCATGGATGACGTTCTGTGCCCTCTTGTCTTTATATTCGCTACTTTCACTCACCAGTGCATCATTCGTGGGTCACCCCGTTTGACAGCTCTGCCATATGTCTCCGAGTTTGGCAAGCATGAAGGCACATGAGACAAATCTAGACAATCTAGTTCGCCGTCTCTATATTTACTTGTGACGCTGAGAGGTTACTGACGTCCTGCCGGTACAGCTATCATCCGCTTCCCGTCGTCTTCGAATCCGCGAAGGGTGCGAAGTGAGTGGAATTCGCCCTTCGCTTCCTGGGTAAATTATGACGTCTTCACAGAGTTTGGGACCCCGAGGGAAAAGAGTATATCGACATGCTCTCCGCCTACTCGTGAGTAGTGTTAATGAGGTTTTTGGCAGCATAGTACGCTGATGCTTTATTGGGCAGTGCTGTAAACCAGGTGCGCTCATACTGAGACCCCGGCGCTGTAGTCTGCCAATGACATCTTTCGTGTTGTAGGGCCATTGCCATCCTAGGATCGTCGGCACTCTCATTGAGCAGGCACAGAAGCTCACGCTATCTTCTCGCGCCTTCTACAACTCTGTCTTTGGTCGGTTCGCGCAGAAGATCACTGAGATGTTTGGCTACGACATGGTACTGCCGATGAATACGGGCGCTGAAGCGGTCGAAACAGCGCTCAAGCTCGCTCGTAAGTGGGCATATGAGAAGAAGGGTGTTCCCGACGGACAGGCGATTATCTTCAGTGCGGCGGGCAATTTCCATGGGAGAACCCTTGGAGTCATCAGGTGCGTGCCATAGATCGCATTCTCGCCATGCTTCGCGGACGGCTAATCAACCTTTGTCTATTCGCCGCATGCATTGTCTCGTGCCCTCCCGTTTGTTCCTTGTCGCGGTGCTACATTCTATTTGCTCTCGCTCATCTCCGTTTGATCAACATGTTTAGCATGAGTACCGATCCAGAAAGCCGCGGTGGCTTTGGTCCTTACCTAGACGCCGTCGGTCCGGAGTTTGAGGATCATGGCGTGGTAAAGACGATCCGCTACGGAGAGATCTCGGATCTAGCCCGAGCTCTTGAACTACATGGGAAGAACACGGCAGCTTTCTTGGTTGAGCCAATCCAGGGTGAAGCCGGGTAGGCATCGTTATATCTGCGTCCTTTAGCACGGAGCGTACTGAGTATCTCGCAGCATTGTAGTGCCTCCCGAGGGGTACCTCGCCCAAGCGCAGGCACTCTGCAAGAAGCATAATGTGTTGTTCATCTGCGACGAGATCCAAACGGTGAGCATTCTGCATGAAGAGTGTGCTTACGTGCGAGCTAATACCATCTCGCTAGGGTCTCTGCCGGACAGGCAAGATGCTTTGCTGCGAGCACGACAATGTCCGTCCGGACGTCATACTTCTCGGCAAGGCGCTCTCAGGTGGAGGTAAGCAGACAACTGGACCATTCTAGCGCAGTCGCATAGAATACTCACGTTTCACATAGTATACCCTGTTTCCGCTGTTTTGGCGGACCGCGACGTTATGCTGTGTATACGTCCTGGAGAACATGGCAGCACTTATGGCGGGTACGTTTGTTGACCGAGTTTGGACCTTCCAATCAGTATACTGACAGTCAGCCACAGTAACCCGCTCGGATGTGCCGTCGCGATGACCGCACTTGACGTCCTCGTGGAAGAAAACTTATCACAGCGCGCTGAGGTCCTAGGCGAAAAGTTCCGCTCAGCAATCCGTGCGTTCAACTCGCCGTTGGTCAAGACGATCCGGGGACGCGGCCTTCTCAACGCGGTTGTCATCAACGAGGAGAGCAGCTCTAAGGGCAGGACGGCTTGGCAGCTCTGTCTGCTGCTCAAGAGCCGCGGCGTGCTCGCCAAGCCGACTCATGTCAACATGTACGTGGATGCTTGATCGGTCTAGACCGTCCATTTACCTCGCAGCGCAGCATCCGATTCGCTCCACCCTTGGTGATCTCGGAGGAAGACTTGATGAAGGCGATAGATATTATCAAGTCGTCTCTGGAAGACCTCGACAAGGTATGCTTGCGCTTTTTTGTATGACCGTCACCGGCAGCATCCATGCTTATCATTTAATGACCGGCTGTCCAGCTTGACGACATCCCAGGCGAAGTCGATAGCGAGAAGGGTCACAAGGACACGATCACTAACTGAATAGGTAGTAATGGCAACCCCCCGCCGTTCGCATGAGGACATCACCGCTATGTAACGGTTCAACACCCTGTAGCTCTAGCATCAGTCTTAAGACATGAATGCTGTGTAACATGATGCGTAGGCTATCTGAAGCCTGGCTAGGTCCATGAGTACGTCGATCTTCTCATGGCGGACGTGCAAGTGGGCTGTTCAGCCCAGGATTCCCCGACACAAGCGCGCAGGCCGCTGTCTTCAAGCAACGAGGTTGCGGACCTACATTCGCAGAAGACATTCTGGGTAAGTCGGGACTCCCCACTCGGAGACATTTACTGCATTAGATCCCGTCTGCGTCGAATAGCAGCGAGGCTTGCACCTGCCCCGATGAGCGGACGATCTGTGAGGAAGGGGAGAAGCGCAGTCCATTGCTCGCACGGCTGCGGCCCCTGGAGATGCAGGGTCGGCAGATCCCGCTCTTTAGAAACGCATCGCAAGGCAACGCCAGGGGCCAGATAACGAGATCGTCGGGGAGCATGAATTGGTGAGGGAAGTCGCGTGTTGGGGGAAAGGCAGCTGCGACAAGAGCATGGCACGAGCTCGATGAGGCCAGCCATTCTCTATGCCTACAAGGATCTTTCTCGGCACTACGAGAGCGGATATGAGTGCGGTGCTGGTAAGACAGGAGAGTCTACCGCCTCCATAGCTCTCGCCAAGCTCCACACTCACGACGCTCTTGTGCCGCTGGAAGGCAGGTATGGCTTGACGCACCCAGCGCTACCGAAGCCCACCTGCGACGCCGCTTTAATGCCGAGAACTGGTGGCGGGCCAAGATGACTGGGCCGTGTTGAACTTGAGCAGAGTTTCAGAATGGGAGTAGCGGCCTTCGCGCAGTCAAAGCTTGGATCGCCTGCCGTCCAAACCGGGGAGGTGCATCACGTATGCGACAAGGCGCGGCGGTAGCACGCTCGGCTTTTGCTCGCGAGGTACGCTAGAAGTTTAATCACCCGCGGTGCGCGGTCCTGAAGTTGGGAAGAGTGGACCCGGCCACCATTTATCGCCGCAAACGTGCAACTGAGTAGACGTAGGTATCAGCGGGGCAGTGTTACACCACTACCAGACGCGCTCTACGAGGCCGCCGGAACGACAATGTATATCGCTGTGATGCTTTGTACGGCATGATTGGTCCTTACAGCGTCAGTCCGATGTGCTTGCCGGCTATTTCCGATCGCATACATGCTCCGAAAAGCGTCCCTACGCCAGTTTGGACGCAGGATACTAAGGCAAGGCGGCCGTGGCATGAGGTTTACATTATCGACGGGGTCACGCAGGTCGTGATCCTGATCATATGGTGGCGTTCAGTATGTTCGAGGAAGCGGAACTGACGTTGAGCTTGAAACAGCTCTCGACGGCATACACGAGGATGATTACGTACGTGTTAGATATGATTCTCGCTCGTTCGCGGCCCTAACAAGACCTGGTTGTTGAGAGAGTACGGAAAGGGTACACAAGCACTCTCGGGGGCGCTCGGAGTCGAAGATCTCAAGGCCGTGTGAGTTGTAATTCAACCTTGGCACAACACTAGTACTCGAATACTACGCTCATTGCCTTTTCGAGATAGATCCTCCGCACGTGTTGTTAAGCTTGGTTGAGTAGCTTGCGGCGCAGGCTCGGATGTGCAACTGGACATTCGTGCTTGACGGTCCGCGCCGCGTCCATGGCGGCGGTTGTCCATCTTTCTTCTCTTCTCTGTGTGCGGCGCGATGCTATCGAGATCAGCGAACCCTCCTTCGCCATGGCGTTCTTGGGCATATCGTTCTGATTGATCTCCTGCTCGGTGCTCTGATGGCCTCTCATCACCAGGCCCTCTCATCAGGACTTCCTTTCGTGGTAGGCGCGAGGTCCTACATGCGGCAGCGAGTTGGCCAGTGCCCAATTGTGTGTAGTGCTCTAGATTGGGAAGAAGAGCTGCTGCATGGGTTCTCATATCACGAAGCCTAGACCCGGAGCGTCCTGGACCCACCTGCCTGGCAGCGCAGTTCTTCACCAGTAGTTCCGGGGTGCATTCTGAAGACGCAATGTCCATTCATGACGGTCTTTCAGGAGCACGATGAGCGGAGTACCTATGCCCAAGAATGGGAGAGGATGTTGCACACGCCTCATCGTCAAATCAAGCTGGCCTTCGGAGATTAATCCGCTCGCGAGCGGAAAACCTCGTCATTCTCACTTTGGCTAGCGTCCTTTGTCCTAACTTGTCGCTTGCGTACCCTCGCGCTTCGTCTCCGAGTAGTGTCCTTATTCTATTGACCGTTCTTTGCCCGTATTCGCCTGGCTCACCGGTTTGCGCAGCAAACGGGGCCGCCCAAGATCGACTTCGCCGAGTGCGTGACACCATCCATGCTGTGTGATTCGCCCAAACCTAGTGCGAGTTCGCCGACAGAGTCGCTGACGCCAAAATGGACATAGTGGCTCGTGCCCACATATATAAGGTTCCCGCTCAAGGAGGGTTGATGTCCCCCAAGCCCTTTCAACCTTTGTTCTCTCAGCTGTACAATCCGTCACATATTAGCCCTCCATGAGCTCGTCCCAGGTGCGATGGATCACCGTCCTCCTCGCACACGCACTAGACCTTGACTGACGTTGATTCGGGCGTTAACCCATAGGCTATGAGCGGAAACTATTCCGACAGCGAGCGCGGGGAGCAGCCCGCGTCTACCAAGCAGAAGGTGCCTCGACGGACGCCGATGGCGTGTCAGTTCTGCAGGGGTACGATAGTGGGACCTTATGGCGGATCGTGCACGTCAATCTGACCAGCCGTCTGTCCTGCGCCCCAGGCCGGAAGCTCAAGTGCGATGGCCGCCCGACGTGCGCCAATTGCCAACGCCGTGGGATCCCGTGTGTCTACATGCCGGTGTAAGTCGCTGATGCGTCATAGAAAGTACGACGGCTGACTGACCTTTCGTTTGTCTGCCTACAGTTCCGCACAAAAGCAGTAGACGCTGTCTCACGCCCTCCTTTCCGCTACGGCTTGGCTCGTCTGGAGAGTTTCGTGGGGTTTCAGGGCATCAGCCTCACCTCGTACATAGCTACCGCTAATGATTCGGCTTGTATAATCTATAGTTTTGTCGTCAGGAGACGTAATTTATTATATGAACAGAGGCACCACTTACCCGGCAGAGAGTGACAGAATGACGGAAGGCGGTGGGTTCGTTCGGTCCAGTTCACATCTGCGATCAGCACGGCAATGCGAAGGGACCGCAGGCGACCGTAGCGCCGAACCGTAGAGCTCCTATCGATGACAGAGTCTTCGCTGATGTGCATAGGGAGACGCCAGAACGCCGGTATTTGCGCGATTCTTATCGGAGGAAGAGGGCATCGAACGGTAAGTTATGCGCCGGCTGAGATCTGCAGACTGCATCTATTCGGCTGCCCCGCGGCGTCTCGACGGTAAAAAGCACATACGTCGTTACATGAGCCCTCGCCCCGTCCGGCTCACGAGAATGGTCGATTTTACCGGCGACTGCACTACCACGCTCGCCATCCTCGAGACGGCGTTGTACGCTTCCGCTGCACCACGCGCTGGATTATTGAGCAGAGTCTAACGCCACATTAAGCCTGCGGACGCACACTCACGATTTATAACACGCATCTCCGGCGCGGCTGGGCATGGTATGAAGCCTTCTGGCCACCTATTAGACATGGCTAACGCCTTTTTGAGCCGGCCGGATGGCGAGAGGAGTGCATGCCACACGGAATTTCCGGGAATTGCGAGCTGCACCGTACATCCTTGTCGTCATTAGCCACAGAAGCTTCGTAAAATATCTGCTGGCTCGCAGGATCCGTTCCACCGTGTAGTTGGCGTAGCTTACTGGAAAGGCCACCCTGCGTCGGAGAACATAATCACCTACGTCAAACACCGGGTATGACGTGAGGGAGTCAAACCCGGCTAAGCCCGCGGAGTACCGGTAGTCTAGCAACTGACCATCAATCCAATACGCTACTACGCCAACCTCTGCTCATCAACTTGTGCAGCACAAGTTAACCTGACGAGACGTGAGCAGATATTCATGCTGAATTTCCAACTCCTACTCTGAGTACTCACTAGAATGGCAGCAACCCGTTGCAGATACCCCTTGGGATGGTCTGTTACAGCATGAGGATATCTGACCCCCGTCGGAGAGCAGCATGTCGTAAAGAGCGGGGTCGTGGTGACAAGGAACTGTATACGTATCGCCCCTATCGAAGACACGAGGTGTTGGAATTCAGTCAGCAGGGCCGGAAAATGTGCCGTGGGCATGTATAGCCAGCATCTTGGCCACGGCGGACCCTGTACAGGCAGGGTATTATCAATCTCCAGTCTAGGCCGGCGACCGATGCAGACCTCCGTCTCCCCAGGTATGTCCCGGGTTCGCACCATCCAGCAGACCTAGTTCAATCTTCTTGCTTGAGGGTTTGCATGCTGGATGGTCGCTTCATCGGCCAGGCGAGCGAAGAAGGGGACACTATTTGCGGGAGGGATCAAGGATGCCGTCGGCGAGGCGCTTGCTCAACAGTCAGCAAGCATGCGGCTCTTCACCTAGTGACCCATATTGGGCTCCTTGCAAACCTGTCTATACACGAGGCTATCGCATCAAGGTGCGGGAGCACGGGCGCGCTTACCGAACCGCCTCTCGCTCGATGATCGGACTAAAATCTTCGCGGCCGTTCGTAGGACGTCCTCGGAGCGCTACCAAGCATTTTACGATCGTTCTTGTCCTCGGTCGCTCGATCCCTACCTCGCAGACAGTCTGCCTCGCCAGTGCCTCGGTAATGCTAAAGAATGCTCAAAGCCCCAATCCGCGTAAGCGAGCAAAACTCAATCGTTATCACTACATGAGGAGGACGCACCTTGGGGGAGCATGCTTCGCGCGCAGGGTCCAGAGGTCAGCAAACAGTCAGAGCCTCCGATGTGTTGCTTCTCCTTACCGTAGGGTCGCAGCGTGTCGGAGCTAGCTGGCGATGCAAGCCGCGTCGAAGGAGGTGGCCAGGTTACGGCGGCAGGGTGACGGCTCCGACTTCCTTCAAAGGGAAGCTACCCACCTTCTCCCGTCGCCTGCGACGAGCACGCCAAAGAGGACCGTCGTATGCAAGGTACCTTCATCTCGCCCGCACGGAGAAATGGCGGAGCTCAACCCTGACTGCGCGAGATTCCTCCTGCATAACTTACTAAGTCCTGTGAGTGACTGTTTGTCTGCATGCGACAAGCGGTGGTACGTTTCGGAACCAAGTGAGTACAGGTTGTTCAGTACATGCATGTGTAGGCTCTGTGTGCGCGGTGCAATGAGTGAGAGGCGAACCTCGTGTGAGCGCTGAAGGAGGGAGATCATACAGGGGCACTCCATAAAGTAAGGTATAGGCAAGGCGATCCGTCCTAATGTCCAGTCCTTGGTATGGCGATCCCCCAAAGTGAATATATGGCAATTCTATAGCAGCAACGGCGCCCGCTGAATAGTATGAAGTCCAGACAACGCAGCTCAGACGGCGCACCGATTCAGTCTCTGTCTGCCAGCGCGTCTCATATCCCTCATCATTCCTCTGCACTCTCCGTTCGGACGCTGCTCATCGCAGTGTGGTATGATCCGGTGCTTCTGCTGCCAAGCAGCGTCGCTCCGTTCAAGCTCGTCGTTGAGTTCGGGGTAAGCTCGCCCATTTCGCCGACCGCGCCGGGACCATCGACGGACAGGGAGAGGGAGACGGCTGCGTCGAGGCTGTTCGCACGGCTGGCACTGCGGCTCGTAGGCGCATCGCCGTAATTGCTGAGCGTGTTCGAGCGGGAGCGCGACGCGAGGCTCATCATCTCGTGCGAGCCAAGCGATTCAATTGTCGGCATTCGGTGGATCGTCCGGCCGACGACGACGCGCGCAGCGGCCATGCGCTCTTCTTCCCGGTCGTCCCCCGAGTAGTAGCCGGCGCTCTCGTATCGATCCTGCTGCGCATATGCCACGGCTTCATCTGTCTCGCGCGACACCTGCTCCACCAACGCCCGAAACTCGGCAGCGAACGTATTCAGCTCTGAGTCCGGCACAGGACCCCCGGCTGCGCTCGTGCTGCTCCCCGCTCGTGACGGACTTGACAATGGGATGGACGCATATGTGCTGGACGATTGTCGAAGAGGTTGTCCGTATCGGTCTTCTGAGGCGATCTCGGCGAGGTCCTCATCAGAGGAAGACGGAGATGTGTCTCGCAACGGCTCTTGACGTGGAGCGGGCCTTAGGGCGTTGGCTGAGACAGCACGGCGGATGACCTTGGACCCTAAAGGCGAGACGTCTTGCGCCATGATCCGTGACCGCGAGCTCCGCAGCGTGCGAGGCTCGGTGTTGTTGGTGTTCAAGCTCGCCGCACGTTCGCGCATAGGCGACGGCTGCCCGCTGCTGCCTCCGCCATCCGTGGACGCGGAGACGGGAGCGGTAGTGCTGGACGCGGTTGTCATCGCATGGAAACTGCGCGACGAAGCGGACGTGCGCATCGATGCCGTCGGGAACGAGGCGGTGGAGTGGCGGAAGATCGACGTGTGTCTGCGGCGCGACGGCTGTCGAGTGACCATGTACTTGTAGGACACGGCATGGTGGGCGATCTGCGAGCCGGCGTGCGGCGCGGTGAGTGGGGTTCGGGCGCGCAGATGGACTGAATACATACGATGATCAAAGCGGTGAGGATCAATCGGACCAGCGAGCCAGCGAACCAGTAGCCCCACGCAGGAGAGGAAGCGCACTGCCCGCCAAGTCCTGACCAAACGACGTCGATGTCCCAGTGGCATCTGCCAGGCAGGCCATTGAGCGTGTCCGAGGGGGTTCTCCATACGAAGACAAGCGCAAAGTTCACGATAGCAGGCGCGAGCAGACAGAAGGAGGAAGAATAATTCAGGAAGTCTAGCAAGAGAACGTGTGCCGATCGCGGCTTGTAATACCACCCCAGCTGGGGAGCAGACGCGTCGATGATGATAGAAACAAGCACACAAGCGATGGACAGAGCCGCGCATGAGCCGAGGACGATCGCCACTATCTGGCGGTCACGATATTGGTACAACATAGCGCCAACGAAGTAGCGCACTGTGTTGTACACGGCCCATCCGCCTGAAATCGAGGGTCCGCTGGAGTAAGCTACAGCATTAAGACCTAGCGTATGTGGAGCAAGCACTCACAAAGAATGACCGTCAAACCCCTCCCCACCCAACGCAATATCTTCAGTCGCCGTCGAACAGCCCGTTCCCAGACATTCCTCCGTTCCCTTTGCGTAACAGGATCGCCCTGGAGCGTCAACCCAGTTCCTCTTGCGGGCGGCGGACTGCTTGGATGCGTCGGTTGTCGGGCCAGGAGATCGAGATACACGGAGGACTCAGAGCTCCCGGCATGGATCAAGGGTTCAGTCGGATGTGAGTGCTCGGAGGTGGATGTCTGAAGGGTGACGAAGGAGACGGAGGAGAGCTGGCGCATGTGCGGGGCGCGGCGGTGATTACTGCTGCGACCATGGCCAGTGGATGCGCTGCCGATGCTCACCCGGTGCCCAATGCTAGCTGGCGGAGCGGACGGATCGTTCGTGAAGATCGCATTATGCAAGAAGACAGCTGCGGCCATCGACTTTGGACGTCGTAGGGGCCGGGGCCGCGTCTTTCGTCGTCGACTGCGGGCGCAAGCGGGACAGCGCGGTACTCCGAGTCAGTGCTGTTGTGATCGGCGGGCAGGCGTGAGGCAAGCTCAGCAGGCTCTGGCAGTGGCCGGTACGTCTGTGCGAGTTCTTGGCTTCGTCGTGGGATACCTGCGAGCCAAAATGTCAGGCCTGGCAACCCGCCGCGTTGCGTGTGGGTGTAGCAACGGGAATCGTCGACGGAAATGAGCCAACTCACGCTGAGAACGCATACGCGTCTTCTGCAGTTCGACCTCCCTTCCGCCCCGACGCACGCCTCTTTAATCGAACGTGGTCGCGGATGGCGGTGGACAAGACCGGGTAGGCCAGAGCTATTGATCACTTCGGACAGTCAGAAAGGAGGATGCGTAGCCTGGGATCAACCGACGGCTTGGCTTGTGGTGAGCGGTGGTGGCCGACGTCCAGGAACCTTCCCATATCCGGCGTGATGGCGGCGTAGGCGACGGTTCACAGGAGCGCGTAAATGGAAGGTCGCCATCAAATCCAGCAGACCAGACGCGGTCCGCGGCGTAAGCAATGGTTGCAATGGTTTTGTACTTGTCAGGTTCCATAGTGGGCGGAGGCGGGAAGTGGCGAGCGTGGTGACAGGAGGTAGTGGTGGTGGTGGTCCAAGGGCAAGAAAGGACGGGTGTGTTCGTGCCGCGATTCACATACGATATAACCGGTAACCCCCCAGCCTTTTGTAGATACATACATACATATGCACCGGCCCAACTGCGTGATGACCTCGGGCCGCCTGTGCACCCAAACGTTTCTTACCCGAGATCCGACATTGCATGATTGCACGATCGCACAGATGCGATATACACCAGAACGAATAGGATGGCTGCAGACCATCAGCGATGAAACGGACGTGTGTGACGCAGAATGTTGAACATATGAAGGAGTAGCCGCCATGTGAATACACAGAACCTATCCAAAAAGCCCGTCATGCGTTGATTAGCTACATATGAGCATCGTACAACCCGCCTACATGCGACGTCATGCAAGTGCGCCCCACAAGCCAAGACCCGTGAAGAAGCCCCCGAGACCAACGAGGAGCCCGACGTAGGCCGTCGTATGAACTCCGATCCTGGGCAGAATAGGCGGCGAGTGAAGGAGGGAGAGGGAGAGGTGCACGAGGACGACCACGGGGAACGCGATGCCGAGCGCGTGATTGGAGTAGATGGGAGGTAACGGGTCGGAGTCCAAAGGGAAGGACAGTGGAGAGCGGAGATATGCCCATGCGAGGATGAGCGTGTATCCGAGGGAGAAGAGGAAAGAGTCGATGCGCTGCAGGCAAGGCACAAAGACCGGAATGTA
>CCBP010000025.1:63623-84686 GCA_000765035.1 Trametes cinnabarina
GTACGGACGGACGTCTGTGTATTGGTGTGTCCCGGTACAACAGGCGTATGTATTCCGTTGGTTCGATACGGAGAATTTTACCTCTAGTTTACTTACGACTGCTGTATGGAGGGACAATTGTGTACTCGGCCCCTCGTGCACTCTAAGTAGTGGCTCGTGGCGTGCGCTTGTGCACTGCCGAAATTGATATCCTCTCTCTCTCTCTCTGAGCTGGATGAGATCATTCCCCGGGCACCGCAGCGCAGCAAGCGCCCGTCTGCGATGGCTCGATCAGAGTACTTACTAGTAGAGCTGGCACATTTCACCTTCCTCGATCGGTCAAACTACTCAACGCCTCCCACTCGACGCGACCGCACCAACTGCAGGATCGAATCCACACGGCGCGCGATGGCGCGGCGCAAGCTGTCCTCAGATCATCGCTATATCCGTTTCGGGGTCTCACCACCCTCGACCAATACCCTCGCGCTCCGCAAGCTGATGCAAGACGCTCTCGCGCAGTCGTTCGGGCTCGTCTCGTCCCATACCTATGTCGATATCCTCTCACTGTCTGATGATGGAACGTCGCTTATCGTCCGAATAGGAGAAAAGTGCGTACCAGAATGGTCTCGTACACCAATAGACACTGAGCTTCTATCTGTTCTTACGTTCTGCAGTGAAGCCCCGAAGCTTCTTGCTGCGGTAACCGCGTCGACTGCTTTACCCCGGCTTTCGCTGGTCAAAGAGTCACATTCTCTGGCGGCAGTGTTACCTGCGGGATCCATAGCGTAGGGTGTGGTCATTCACCTCGAGCACAACTGCAGGACCTGGGCATAATTACTAATGCAAGTCATGGTCAAGACGAGAGGCAGCAAGAGCACATCCGGCGTGGTCCTGCAATAGCTCCTCGGACGATGAAGACCTCTCCAGCCTTTTAATTGAGAGGAAAGTATGGCTCCGTAGTGCGCCTGGGCCGGCAATCGATCCTCCGTTAGCATCGGCTTCAGTCGGGACTCTCTTGTATTTACGATTTACGATTGAAGATATTCAACGACCAGCGGACTGCAGACGCAATAAATAAGGACACACGTAGCAGGAATCAATTCGATAACATACGATACAAGACAACCACCGAGTTGCAACGTACAAGCCCTCAAGATTCTCTCTTACTGTCACGTATCGCGAAGGCCCCTGCGATACCGCGGTACGTTCTACATTGCTGGCATGTCCCTGCGCGCATCATTCCCCACCAGGAGATGCTGCCTTCGAGTGCTACGCGTTTCCTGCCAGCTTGTTGCGCGCGAACTCGACAAAGTCGTCTATGGTCGATGGCCATGCGGCTTTCGAGCGAGCGCGATGTCAGCAGACAGTTCGGTATATTCCATGGTGCAAGCTCTTACCTTCGGGGTCGTACTTCTCAAACTTGGAGTCGATCGTGCGCACGAACTCCAAGAACTGCCACGCAATCCGTCGTCAGCCTTACCCTCTATGTCACCGCGATGGTCACGGCAACGTCGAACACTCACCATCTGCCATACGTCCTTGCTCACACCCTTCAGCCCGCTCTTCTCCAAGAACTCGAACCACCACTGCGTGTACTCCTCCTTCCAGCCCTCCTCTCCGCCCTCTCCCGCTGCGCCCATGCGCTCATCCCCGTCCCCATCCTGAGCGGACGATACGTGCGCAAGCGCGCCGCCCTGAAGGCCGTGCGGTATGAGGATCGCCCAAAAGCCTTGAGCCATGTCCAGGCCTACACAGTTGCGTAATGAGTTGCGCGTAGCCGTGGTACAAGGCACGGAAAACATGCCTAGAGAACGCTGCCCGGGCGGACGCGAGAACTCGAAAGTGTAGTTGTAAACACGCCGGAAGTAGTCGGT
Organism: Trametes cinnabarina; assembly: GCA_000765035.1. Taxonomy (NCBI): domain Eukaryota; kingdom Fungi; phylum Basidiomycota; class Agaricomycetes; order Polyporales; family Polyporaceae; genus Trametes; species Trametes cinnabarina. The sequence goes on from CCBP010000025.1 coordinate 65,477, forward strand.
GTCGGTCGCGAGTTGGCGGCGGAGAGTCTCGAGCGTCGTCTTCATCGCCGGGATGGTGTCTACTCTAAGAAAGATCACCGCAAAACTTAGCAGCTTGTTCAGAGAGAAGGGGGTCCCACAGGCTATGGGGAGAATGCATTTCGCGAAGCGTTTCTGAAGTAGACGGACTACTCACCCAAGCGCCTTCCACCCCTCTGTCCAGCCCTTTCGCGTCCACTGGCCCATCGCGGGCGACTTCAGCTCATACGCAACCGCGAGGAGGACGACGTCCTCCGGATCAACTCCCAGGTCTTCGCACATCTGTATCGTTCCGTTTACCGTGATATCATCGCCGTCTGGGTCTATGGGGCGCATGAGCATTCGCGCACTCCAAACGCAGCGAGGCACGGGAGACAAGGAGGGAATGCCAGTGCGAGCAAGGCGACGTACCCTTGTACTTGTCAAATAGAGCGTTCAATTTGCTTGTTGACGCGGTATGCCGCGCGCCCGCAGAAGGGTCGTTGTAGTACGCGTCGAGGGCCTGGTCGAGCCGTTTATACTTCGTGAGGTACCGACGCGCCTCTTTCGTCCTAAGCACAAGCCGTACATACGCCGCGCAGAGTCGAACCAATTCAGCATCGCGTCGAGATCGGGTGTGCGAAGGCATGCGCTTTGGGAACAGGTAGACTCACGATGCGCCGGTGACGGACGAGAACTGCGCGATCTTGTCGTCCATGTCTCGCTCTGTTCGGGAAGGGTCCTGGAGGTTGGATTTGCGGGTGTAGAGGTCCAAGCCGTGATGACGTTGCGCAAAGGATAGTGAGGAGCAGTTCAGTACAGAGAGGGTTGTGCACGGGAGGTTCGGAATCCGGGGAGAGATAACCATCCGAGGCGTGCAGCACGGGGTTTCCACCACGGAATCGGGTGCAGATTCAAGGCACCAGAGAATGTATGATGCGTATACGTTTTGCACAATATTCATGTCATCCATGTCAATTTCGGAGGTTGTGTAAGCGACACCAATCTCAGCACGCGAGGAGGAAGAACTGACTCTGAACTCAGTAGCTTTGGACGCGGCGGATTGTGCTCCTGGTCCGCGATGAGAGTGCGCAAAATAGGCGATTACTGCGATTAGTGCACAGACGAGAACAACGTTGCTATATGGCACGAGCGAGAGGTTCTCCAGCTCTTGATAGTAGGACAGTAGTTGCTTCTTGCCGGGTCGATGCAGAAGGGCCGGCGAGTACGAGGTTCTGGGGTTTGCCGAACGTCATCGCGCTGCAGCTGGGGCGCTTGTTTACTTGGTCGCCCTCGCATTCACTCGAATATGAGACAACGTTGACCACCCGATTGACACTGCAGATTTGTCGTAATCTCAGTGGCTTCAATTCGTGATCAAGTCGTGAATGGATGAATGGACACAGTGCCATGCATTGGTTGCGAAATGACATCCGTAGGCAATTCATCGCGAATTCTTGTCCTTCAGCGTCATCCAACCCGCCCTCCTATACCGCTTGCAGCCGCTTGCGCCACGTCGCCGCTTCGCCCACCACTCTGACCCTTTTGAATTTGACGAGGCAGTGGACAATCAAGTGAATTTCTGTGCATAGACCCAGTTTACACTGACAAGATCATCAGGAAACCTGAATCTCCATATGGAAACGGGCATCTCCCCGGCCAGGGGATCCCAATCACATTCTTTCACAAGTACTATGAGTCTAACTTGAGTCTGAAGCTGACTTTCGTTGATGAAGTGCTCTTGCAGGGCCTGTGTAAGGGCTGCCTCAAGTCCAGCAACTTGTACTTAGAGTATCAGGACAAGGAGTGATTCTGTGGAGGCCGTTGGGATGTGCTGCAGCTGCGACTCCTGCCACTGGTGAGTGCTAGTAGACATATACATAGTAATGTGCTGATTCACCTTGGTCAGGTGTACAGGTACCGGCACATCTTCGTCTTGTGCGTACAGTGTTCGAGCCTTCTTCACAGTGCGCGCCCGTTTCAGGGAACTTTCTATTCCGCTTGTGAGTTTGCGCTTCAAGTTCTTCAGCCTGCTATCATGACCCTGGTGCTCATGATTTCCCATGGTCTGTCAGTCCCACATTTAGCTAATAAAATAGCAGTACAGCACCTCTATGCATACTTACGTGCAAGTAATAGTGGTGACCTGCAGGCTAACGACGTCGACGGAGCACCATCGGCCGCTCACTCTTCTCTTCGGTCACCACGGTGCTACTTAACGCAACACACCTCCCGCGCCTCCATCTCCGCCATAAGAAGGACACTGTGACCGTCCTACCGCTGCAGCATTCGCCGGTCGCCGTATCAAGGGGCGAAACGTATGCACGATCCCATCGGCCAACACTGAAAGGTGACGATTGTGCGTGCAATGCCGGCCGAGCTTGCGACAGCAGTTACTCCACCGGTGCCTCTCTTCGGACCCGAGCACTGTTGCGATCGAAAGGGGAACGGCTGCAAGAACGCGGCTATGTCCCTTTGAACCAGCGGGAAAGGTTCGCGGCAACGGAGGAAAACAGTACTACGTAGTCGTACTTATGTGATGACGCGAACATCCTTTTCGGCCGCTTCGCCATCCAGATCCACGGTGACTTGGTGAGTGTTCCATAGCGGATCACGACAGGCTGATCAACAGCTAGCTCAGTCAATGCCTCGCTCATTCAGCTACTTCGGCAGCGTGCTGCAGGAGCTCCTCGCGGCTCGCAGGAGGCTCTCACGTCCTCGGACGTTCAAAATGTGTCTTGATGCGCAGCCCCATGGAAGCGAGAAGGACGGCCATGAGCTGAACACCATGACAGTGATCGTAGGAGGCCGATGTCAATTAACACTCGTCCGGAACAGGTCCAGGTGCGATTCCAGGCAAGAACTTCCTCGCTTCTCGCGACAAGAAGTCTCATTCCCTGTCTAAGCTGCCTCTCCGGAGACACCGAGAGCGAACCGATCAGCAATCGAGAAGGGCTTCGTGTCGACGATGAGCCTTGTGGCTCCCTTCTCGGCCTCTTTTAGTGCCAGCTTTCCTCCAGCCAGGAGTCACTACCGATTCTATCCAACACCGCGATCGCAGGGGCGTAGTAGTCACACTCATTATGTGGGACGCTTTCCGACTAGTGACGCCACGACGTCGCACTCGGGTACGCAAACGGCCGTGTTCCTGAGCAAGGACGATGCTCACTCCTTTTCACACTACCGGACTGCGGTGCGCACTATTACCGCGTACGTCAAGGGCGGCCATCGATCGGGTTGCTGGCTCGTGTAGGGAGGTTCTCGGAGGGATTTGCACGCCACATTCGCCGCGCTGCATGCCGACTTTGGATTCGGAGGCGGGCTCGTGTTCAACGTTTGTGGCTGAACCTCGCTATATGGGGGCTGCGTCCAGCGCTTCGTCCGCAGGATCGTTCCGACCTCCGCGTTCTCTGGGAGATATGCATGGACGTCCATCTCTTCATGAACCGTATGTTTCATGACATATGTCCCAAGCTCTCGCTATTCGCGGAGTTGGAAAGACCTGCCGACGGGCTCGTTCGGCACGCACGAACCTTTTTCATATAGGCTCCCGGGGTGCACACCATCGCCGGCTTCGCATAACTTCTACCGGGGTCTCTACGGTACGTACAGTCAAAGATACAGTATTACGGGTACGTTCAAGGCGTGTGTGCACCTGTTCAGCAAGCTCATGCCACGCTCGGAACCGCTCCTAGGTTCCATCTTCGTCCTGCGAACGCGTGCTCCACCGGACGTGGGTGAGATCACACGCATCGGCGTTCTGGGCAGTCTTGCAGCTCTGTTTGCAGGCGATATCTATAGTCCGGACTCTGAACTGATTCGCGCGGAAGTAATGCTCGTTATGGCGTCGCGGATTCGCAGGCTTAGACCGCAGGCGTCAGGTTGGGCATGCGCTCGGCGCAGTGGGAGTCTGGTGGAGGGAACGCGGTCTCTCGTCGACGACGTCGTCAGGTGCGGCGGCCAGCACTACTTAGCCCACCATCAAAACTGCATATCCGGCTTAGCAGCGATTTCGTTGTGGCGACGGAGTTACTCATAATTCTCGGCCTCATCATTGCGCGGCTTCGTAGACCAAAATCATTCGCGAAACTCCCCATGCACTGGACATGCTGTATCCACTGCGGCGACCAGGGCGGGAGCCGCATATCAACGCGGACCGTCCAAAGAGAACTCTGATTGCTCGTCAAACTATCTCGAATCGTTGCGGACGTCGCAATTCCTGCTCCGCGACCTTTCCATTAACGCTGCATGCTGGGACGTCGTGCAAAGGCTCCGTTGGCTTGGCTCCCCTGGACGTGCGAGGACAGGCGGAGAACCTCGAAATCGCCGTCGCCTGAGGAAGAGTCGACGCGACGGCCTCCGGAGCTTTCGTGGCCGACGACCGCATGTCTGTGCCGTCGCACGCGGTATCGATGACCGTTCTTGGCCTAAATGTTCCGATATCCGCGTGGAATGATGGAAGGATACTACTATTAGGTGTTCAGCCAGGACTTTGTACTGTGCATCAGATAGGTCCACCGCAAGCTTGGGAGACGGGTCAAACACATGTTCAGCAGCGTCCTAGGACTTCAAGGTACGAGGATCGTCGCAGCTGATTAGTGCACCTCGCTGACAACTTCCAGTTACTCGTAGCGGCGTCGCGTCCACAACGGTTGACTCTTTTGGGCGATCTGCAGGTATCAACGGATTCGAATCCGCATCGATCTTCCCGAGCTCCCGGTGGGACTCCTTCAGGCTAGCGGTCGGTGATACGGTGTTGCAACTCAACGGTCTCGGACGCGTGAGCTCAACACCCGCGTTCGGGCTCGTGCACTTCAGTATGTATGTGCTACATGTCACAGTATCTGCCCGGACCGCGCCGTTCTGATCTCGCCTCCATCTCGCTACTAGTCCATCTTTGAGGTCAGACTACCTTGGTCCAGGCCTTCACGCGACTTTTCTTTTCACCTACACTAAGTCTCAGACACACATCCAAATCCTGCAGTCCTAACACTAACGTACGGAATCCTCCAGTATGACGTCGGCGACGTCCTATTACCGTACCGCGGTCGTCCCTCGAACTGTCGTTCCGGACCCTTAGCCCTGAGGCCCTGGCCATCCGAGACAGCCTCATCCCAGGGCAGCCTCCGGAGGGTGCTCGCACATTGGCACTGCGCAGGGCTCGGAGGCGGGGCTTCCCCCAAGACGGCGTATCTAGCCTGAGGACGAGAATGACGTCCTGAGGTGCGTAATCGCATCGTCGTATCACTGGGGTGCGATGGCTGGACCATATCACGGTGCTAGTCCGAGGACGGGGCGCGCACAGAACGCCCATATACCCTCGATGATTGCGGGGAACCCGGGACGGAGAAGAGTGTTATGTCAAGGAGGTGGAGCGAGAGCGCCGGAGGGCGGGGATCTACCAGTAGATTTCTGAATACAGACGCAGAAATATCGCCACCTCCCTCTCCCTCCCCCCACCCGGGACCGGGTGCGTGTGTACACAAGCACATGCCTTCGAATTCCACACTACGTCGCGGACTCGGAAACATCCCCGATTCGGAGAGACCCTCGAAGTCGGACAACCGCCAGGTGCCGACTCGGACGCACCATGCCGCAGCGATATCATATCCTCGTCATCGAGTTCCGCAACGCGTCGCCTTCTAGCTGTCCATACACGTCTGCGCACCGCCTTTCGTCCCTCCGCTTGGGACTCCGAGCCGTATGCACTGTACCTGGAGATCAGCGGGAACACGGCGAGATATGGCGGCGGGCCGGGGATGCTAGTCGCGTAATCGCCATCTTCGTAGTAGAGCATGAGGAACGAGCACAGGACGCGCATCCTGGCAGGAGCCGGGGGGTCATTCAGTCAACAGGATGTCGACGTGCACGACGTTGATGCTGTTGAGGATTTCCCGGGCTCGGACGCTCGGGTGGGTGCTGCTCAAGGAGTGAGGCCTAGTGAGGTTAAAAGTTAGGCGTTTGGGCTTTGCCTCTACGACCGGGCTGTGTCGCGCGACTTGCTTGATTGGGAGCATGTATGGCGATGTGCTACGACGTTCGCGAGCAGGTAGGTATGTACTCCCCTTGCATGCCTCTGAACGCGCGGAGGGCTACCTCCTGCCATCTTCCAACTTGCTGCAGCTGATCTTCGTGCACTCTGAGGATATGCGTATGATACAGAAACTCGTTCATTAAGGGTATCTCACATAGGCATACATACAACGTAGCAGGTATCACGAGACACGTCTAGTTTCATTCCGCAAAGATTCACGCGCATCCACACCCTCCTCCACCACCGTCCCAATCCTCGTCCCTCCAGTTCGTTCCTCACGACGCACCGATCCTGGCGGACTGCCGCATCTTCCCCGCCACACACGACTTGAGCGCGCATGATCTTCGCCCTCCGCGATCAGACGGACCCAACCACGGGGGAAGTTCCTGCGATCCGGATGCCCGTGGCGGGAGTGCTTCTGGGCAGCGTCACGGAGTTCTGACGCTGCTTGTGGCGTACGATAACCGCACGGGGAACGCGATTGCGTGGTGCGATCGAGGAGGATAGGCCGGGAGATAGAAAGAGGGGGGAAACGACACGAACATGTGAGGCGTGGGTCGACTGTATGAGGAGCGCATGAGATGCGAGGGGAGGACAGCCGTTGGAGGTTTTGCTGTGGTAGATATTCACCGTTGCGCGTCATCAACTTACAATCATCCCGCCCGGCATTCTATGTGCACAAGAACCAAACCGTCGCTTCTTCTCCAGCTCCCCGTTTACTTCACGATCACCCGTCTGGTGTGCTTCCCCGCGCGTCTCCGTGCATGATGCGGCGTGGGATGCCTAACCTTCGTCATCATCCTCTACGACCATCGCATCGCCCGCGCCGCCACCACCGCCTCCTCCGCCACCTCGCCTAGGCTCTAGCTCGCGCTCAGGTGGGCGGCTAGAGATACTCGCGGGACTATGCGTTTGGTAGCCAGGATGCGGGGGCGCGCCCGGTCCACCCAGAGCTGGGGGAGGACCTTGCGGGCTATGTGGGTACGCGGAGGGCGGCGCGGGCGCGGGGTGAGGTGGGAGATGCGAGCGCGGCGACGTCGAATGCGGGGGTGGCGGAAGGGATGGCGAGTGACCGGATGGGCGGCGGTCGTGCGAGCGTTCGCGCTCGTGATGGTGCGGATGCGCGTGCGGGTGTACATGAGGATGCTGATGCTGGTGCATGTGCGGCTGAGAGTGTTGCGAATGCGCGCGATGGTGGGGAGGATGCGGCAACATGTGGCTGGGCGACGCCAGCCCCCCTGGTCCCGCAGCAGCCTGCACAGGTAGCGGCGGCGGCGGCATTGGCGAGCTTGTCAGCCCAGATACTCCGGGCCCCATGTGCGCATGCGCGGCGGCGACGGGAGAGGTGCGGGTAGAGGTGTCGATTTCTATGCGGACGCGAACGATCTCCTTGCCCGCTTGCGCGAAGAACTGGCGTTCCTCGCGTTGAAAGTAGCCGCTCGTTGGGCCTGGACGGATCGGCGGGGGTGCGGGTGGAAAGAGCGCCATGAGTTCGTGGCCCGTTGGCGGCGCGGGGAACTTGCCGCGGGCAGCAAAGGCGCGATCGATGTCGACCGGCGGGTCTACATCTGTTGGGCGCATTATAGTCATGCAGATGGACATGCGAGTGAGGGGAGATCGAGCATGTAGAGAAGCAAGATAGGGTGTTGATCAGGACAGGCTGTGGACGATAACACGTGAAAGTGACTACGAACCTCTCAAGGACGTTGGTGATAGAGGACGACGCGGACGCGCGGAAGTGGGAATGGGCGAGAACGCGGCTGGGGCGTTTGAGGGGAGGAAGCCTGCTTTAGACTGGCTGTGGTGAGCGCTGAGCGGGGTGGGCTGCAGTCGGTGCTGGTTGTGGACGAGCTTGTGGGGGAAGGGTCGCGAGGGGCGATGGTGGAGACAGGGCGGAGGTGGTATGGTTTGGTGGCGAGTGACATGGCTCAGCAGAGAGCGTCAAGGTATTGTTCTATATCGACAGGGTATAATCGAGCAATGGGCAATGGGCAGTTGATAGCTGGGCAGACGCGCGGGAGGGAAGCGCGGGACGCGGATGGGGAGTGGGAAGGGGCGGGGCAGGGGCAGGGATGGCGTCTTATATAGAGGTGAGAGGGATGGAAGGCGACCAGGAAAGGCTGGGATTGGGATTGGACAGTGGTGGCTGCCGATGGAGAGACTGGAGTGAGTAACTGGAAATCCATCGCAGGCAGAGACGCGTGGGCGGCGGGGGACTGGCAGGCGATTGCCACGAGCGTCGTGACGGACGGAGGCGGTGCGCGAATTCGAACGGAGCAAGGCCCCCAGCGGACGCTCGGAGGTCAGGCCGGGGATTCGGAGGGGTTTTCGTATGGCCTGTCATGAGCTGGGACCGGCATCTTTCGACTGAGGAGACGTATGCTGTCACATCCAGCAGCTCACTCCGGAGTGTGCATCTGGTGTGAGATCGCGCGTCGCTGAATTCTCGCGACGCCAACGTAACCGTATCCGCTTCCACGCCCCCTTCCTGCCTATATCGGGACCTCATTGACTTGCGCGCAGTAGTACTTGCGCTCGACCCTGTCTCCTTCGGCTTCTCCGGTTTCCGCTCCTCCTTCTCGCTTCCAGTACTTCGCGTTCGCCCCTTGCCGTAACCGAACAGGCGCACGTCCAACATCGAAGCATTCCTTCCGCGCCTCCACTCGTTCGTTCCGGTCCGCATTCCTGCCAGATAACGTTATGGAAAGTGCGCGCCCTGGGCCGTATCTTCCCTCCATCAATCATTAATCATCTTCCAGTTCCGAATCATCCATCCCAACCATCGCATCGCGCTCGCGCCTCTCCTCTGCATGGCTGCCTTCATCAACGTTCCCGCATAACCCCCGCCTCAACCCTCTATTACGCGGAATTGGTGTCCCTTAGCATTTCGGCTCACAGCACGCTCTCGAGGACTCGGGTGTGCTTCTTCTGTCTCGGAGTCCGACCCTTGTCCGGACCAGTGCCACGCATACAAAGATACATGCAGCAGATCTGGCACCGGTACCCTCTGAAACCATGAATCACACATCGTCTTCCCGGTGGCGACCGCCCGCTGCCGCCTGAACGACACCGACGTCTGCGAGTGCGCTTGCTCACGTCACGCCGCCGCCGCATCCAGCATGCTTCTTTGCCTGCATCGCGCGCCATGACAGCGGACCATGTTGACTGCTTATGCCCACCCCGTGCACGTCACATCAGGAGGATGCCAGGCCGTTCTCCCATCACGTACCCTGCGCTGTGCCTCACGATTGCAATCGCCGAGTTCGCAAGACAAATCTCCAGTATCAGGACTGCCTTCTTCGATATGTAGGTGCTATAACAACACAGCAGCTGCAGGCGTTGATCGCTTCCGCAGAACCATGCAACTTTAGGTACAGCACGATATTGCTTCACCTGGCTGCGCGGAGCGCGCGCACCGCTCCCGCCAAACAGACTCCCGGGCTGATCTACGGCTTCTGTGCTCCTCGCGAGTCACGCTGCCATGCGCGTGCTCGACGGCCGACGCTCGAGCCGGCCTCGAGATCAGGTCACACTGGGTTCACGGCTCTTCAACACTGCTCACCTGTTCGCATCACCCGCTCACCTTCCATCTCCGGAGAAACACATACACTTGTGTCGCGGACAGACGGTCATCGCGGCGACAATCTCTGCGTGCTCTCGCTCGCGATCAAGCTGTGAAGATCTTCTGAGGTTGCACGGCCGTACAGGCCTGCACCGAGACTATCACGCTCATTCTGATGCCTCCCAAATTTGACACCGCCTCGAGCCTAGAGTTCTTTCTGCTCATGTCCCTCTCACGACGCCTTCTTCCTGCATCTGATACAACTCTCATGCGTCTGCTTGCGTGCCTGGGAAAGCCTCGTTTCCACATTGCTGCTTGGTATCTATGCATCTGCGGTCTTCCAGATTCCCACCTCAGTTCACATGTCTCTCGGATTCGCATTGCATCATCGATGCTGACCGCTGTCGCCCTGCAGAAGTCCTTTGGACCGAGGAGCACACGACATCATGATACGGGATTCTCAACCTCATATGCACCCGCTTCGGCCTCCCAGAGCGGAGTTCCTCTTCATCCTACTCAATCTCCAGATCTCCGCTGCTCGAGCTGCTGCCTCGATGCACAGTCTGGCTGCTCGCGAACACAATATGACATCGCTTGCCTGATGGGGTCAATCGTTAGTACGTCTGCCTGACGTTATACTCAATGCCTTAAAAGGGACGGGCCTGATGTCGTTCACCGCCAGGTCCGATTGCAAGGACCAGTCTCGACGCATGCACGAAAGGTTGCATTGTCGCTGGGACTCTGATTACATCAAGCATAGCATGGCGACTCTGGCGCCGTCCACATGCCTCTCTTGTCAACAAATACCGCATATATATTTGCGGAACGTGCGGGCGGGCACTCATCTGCATCAAAGGATGCGTGTTTGTTTTCAAGCACTTAGATAGACCCGATATATCACTGTTGCCGGCGACTGTGTACGACGGTGCTCACGCATACACCCTGCTACTAGCCTACTAGTTATGGGTCATATCACTGAACACGCGCTTCCAAACGCAAGGTTTGACAGATGGGCTCCGGATAATTTCGTCAACGGACAGCAGCACGCCAATGTCTGACGAAACCTGTCAAACAGGGTGATTCACGTCGGCGTCCTCAGGTACGAGCACCAATGTCTCTCATTCCGGCATTTCATAGGATGCCACACATGACTTATGTGGTGCGTCGCCATGCCTCACGCATTACTTCTGAATTCGCCCAGCGCCTTCTGACATTACTCAAGTATAGCTCGAGACGCTCGACGCGTGCATGCTTCGCGGATAAAATGATCTGCCGGGACGCCCTGCACAGTGCGCTGTTCAACCTTCACTAGCTTCACTGCTTACCCCCTCGCTGACGTCTGACAAACACAATGAGACTGCTTGTCTCAGGACATTGGACTGCACAGGCGGCTACTGTCACCATCACATGCCATGCATGCATGCGCCGGCATTGCCCACGACCGCGGTAATGAGAATGCCTCTAGAGCGGCGCGTCAGGCGAACGAGGACTCGGATCCTCCTTTGATCATGAGCGTGGAGGCGCTGTCATGGGGACCTCTCCGCGGATGGAGGTAAGCCGGCGACTACTAGTGTTCTATGCAGTATCCGCGGCGTTGTTCGGTCACGAGATACATTTTGAGGTACTTTGGTTGCCCTTTGCTTCGTGCAGCTGAGTTTTTGGTTGCAAATAACGGTACAGCCTGTTGCCGCTTCCCTATACGTCAAGAAGTTCCGCTATCGACAACGACATTCCTGTTCAGAGAATCGGACACATCAGGAGTACTGTCAGTTAAAGCTCTTACTGGGAAGACGACTTATTCATTCAGCCAGTGTACCATTTGACTACCTCGCTTTTCTAGTCAATCCTCATTCGTTTTCCAACTCGCGCTCTCAGTGCTCTCCCCACAAGTATCATGATGCGGCTATGAGAATATCTACTCGCCGCCACTAGCAGGTCAGTAGACTGTGGGAGCTCATATTCTCACAGCTGTACGCCTGGAAGACCTGCGACTATTAGACTCGCGTAGTGCCAGGCACGCGCGCGTATTGATTCACCGGCCTCTCACGCTGTGATGCAGGATGTGCACCGCGGATGCTTCCTGCTGTCTTATTACAGTTCGCTATGATGCCATGCGTAGCCGGTGCGGGCTTCTGCCTATCGACTCAGACTACCAGCACCGGCAAGCAGCCCGTTGCCTGACTGGTGCTTCATGACCGCGAGGTGGTTCTCAGGCTTCGCAAAATGAGCGAGCTACTGGCGGTATGTTCCTCACAACAGACGTTACACGGTTGCTAAATGTTGGAATTTGAGGGCGAGGGGAGGTTGAGCACGAAAGCTGGCGTCCTCGAGATGCGAGGGCGCCTATTTATATTCGTGGGAGACTACCTACTTACTAAGCTACTAACGGACATTTGTTACTACCGACAATGCTATCTAGTAAATTCTAATCGCTAATTTGTAAATTCCGACACTCCCCCTCAAATTAGCCAATCCTACGCAGTTGACCCTACTGGGAGTTAACCCAAGAAATATCTAATTTATGCGAAATACCCTTCTCTGCGCTTTTACACCGCAGGAGCCCCATGCTCGTGACGGGCGGCAACCCATGCCCCTTCCCGCCAGGTCCCCTCGGACCACTACGACGGAGACGCCGCTCGCGCGAGGTCGTATCCGCGATAAGTCCTAAACGGGCAGTTGGGCGCTTAGTAAGCGCTCACCAAACGGTCCCCATGGCAAGGAGGTTGACGTCCGGGTCCGGATCGGAGTCGTCGGCGACGTGGGCTTGGTCTTGGCGCTTCGGGCAGTCGTGGGAAATGTGACCGGGTTTGCCGCAAACGTAGCACTTGACGCGTTGGGGGGCATTCGCGGCGCGGGAACGGCGGGATCGCGTGTAGAGGGCGGTGTCCTCGGTGGGGCCCGGAATGGCAGTCTCGGGGGCACGGCGGGCTTCTTCGTCGACCAGGGCGCCAATAACGTCAGCGAGCTTGAGGTCGCCGGGAAGGGCCGAGAGGGAGCTGGCAATAGACGCCCAGGACGGATCGAGATTAAAGATGAGCACATCGACGATGTCTTCGTCCTTGAGGGTGACGCCGATGGCCTTGAGGCGGTTCGCTAGGGCCGTGACGCGATTGGTGTACTCGCGGATCGGGGCGTTCGGATCGTGGCGGGTTGTATAGAATTCCCTTTTTAGGGCGATCCGGTTTGCGCGTGAGTTCTTCTCGTAGACGGCGCGCAGGGCAGCCCAGGCGGCCGGTCCGGTTCTGGCATCCCGGATGTATTCGTACTGGTCCGGTTCGATTGAAAGGCCGATTATGGTAAGGGCGTTCTCGGCTTGCAGGTCCCAGCGCTCTTGCTTGTCGCGGGTGGTCGGGCGCTCTTCGGTGCCAGTTGCGACGCCGTAGCAGCCGGCGCGGCGCATCACCATCTGGACGGCAAATTTCCAATCTTGGTAATTATGCGCATTCAGCTTGGGGATGCTCGCGATGAGAGAGCCGGTTGGGTCGCCAGCCATGGTGAGGGAAAATTTCGAGAGAAATTACGTATGCGAGTGCGAGCGTGAGAAGAGTAGAGTACAGCAATTCCTAGGGTCAGAGCGCAGGGCTCATAACCTGTTGGAATTTGAGGGCGAGGGGAGGTTGAGCACGAAAGCTGGCGTCCTCGAGATGCGAGGGCGCCTATTTATATTCGTGGGAGACTACCTACTTACTAAGCTACTAACGGACATTTGTTACTACCGACAATGCTATCTAGTAAATTCTAATCGCTAATTTGTAAATTCCGACACTAAACCTCTCTTCGGTTCTCATGCCACATACGTACAGATCGCTAGTGAAAGTCCAACCTGGCTGGACACTGGCAAGGATTGCGCAAGAGAATATACATACCAAGTTTCGACGGCGTCTGGCTAGGGATCCAGGCGACATCGTTCCCCTTGTGCTATGAAAGACGATAGCCAAGTGTATGGTACGTTCGCAAATTCGCCCAGGGCATGATCATGACCAATCGCGCTGAAGCTACACATACAGTGCCGTGATCGTGACGTATTTCGCATGACGGATATGTTCCCACATGAAGACGTCTCCGGACGCCACCGCTGAGATCCTTGTCAAGGGTGTTGTCCAATGCGAGCCCAAGGCCTCCGTAAAGTCAGTCCATCCTCCAATCTCATTGGCGAGAATGAACGTAAACGAACCCAAGACACGGCGCCACCACATAGCCCATCAGGCCATCACTTCGATCCAAGATGGTGTCGACCTCGACAGGGTTAGACTCGGAGTCTCCCTCGGCCGTATGCCGTATAGCGACAGCGAATATTTGATCCGTATTTGACGACCGTAGGTACAGTGCGGTCAGGCGCAGCTGCTCGCAGAGAACCTACAATCACTGACAGTGAGACTTACACAGCATCGTTCGCAGTCGCTGCGAATACAGTGCCGCCCTGCGCGCTGTCATCTCCATCAGTGCTTTCTTCTCACAAGATTCACGATGATACGTCCGATTGCGACCATATTCCATATATCATATCGCTCTAGCGTGGTAGAATTGACCTCACTGCACGCAACGGAGGTCTGCAAACGGTTCGTAACCCACACACTCTCCGGTGTAATACACACTTAGGCCTGGTCATCTACAGCTTGACGTTGTGCGGGGCGGTCAGCGAACCATCGTGCACGCCGATACCCTGCTACCGCGGATGGTGACCATAGCTGGTCCCGGTGATCAACAGATGCTGGTTGACATCTCCTGTCAGAACATTATGCAGGGAAGTCTAAGATGAGAACATCGAGATACCCTTGACTTTGCTCTCCACCGAATTCAAACCCAGCGGTCAGCAAGTGCCCTTGGAGACCGTCACGACTTCGCGGGAAGTGTCCCGCAGCCGGTAGGGTTCGCGACCTCAAACCGCACAGTGCTAACAAACCGTCGCGATACTAGTTGACACGACATGTCATGTCCGCCGATGTCATGATCTTTTATGATGCACTTACCAAAGAGTTATCATGCGGCCTTCATTGGGAGACGTAGAGGACCACATTGATATCACTGACATGCCCGGACTTGCGGGTGGCGTCGAATATTGCCTGCTAAGGGCGAGTTACAGGCGTCTAATACTGCTGAGTTCGCCGTGGTGCCCGAACCTCTCGGTTAGCGTGACGCCCTACATACAGCGTTCCGTGGACCATGAGTCCAACTCATACCCTTCGCGCCCCTTCGCCGACATCACGCAATGTGTCACATCGTAAGAGGAATGGAGGATGGGGTGGAAGCCCAGATGTATCGCGGGCTTGTGGCGCGCAAGCGAGGTCGGGAGCTTGGCCAGACGGGACTTTCTTCTGCATGGGATGTCGGAGGTTAGAATGAGGTTACAATGACCCATGGGCATCCGTGGTGACGCCCGCATTACGTCCGCAAAGGACAGGGCAACGTCCACCCGCTGCATAGTGTGTTCATTCGACGAACCAGTCTGCTCGTGCGGCTCTTGGATGCCATTGTCGAGATCTTCGCATGCGTCGTGTGCCTTACAGTAGTATATCGCAGAAGTCCATGCTGTGGTTGAGGCGCATAGTGGTCGCCCACACTGATTTGACCGCATGTTGTTCCAAACGTTGGCGCGTGCTTTCCCACATGAACTACTTTCATGGAGGCCGATAGCTCTCAGGCTACCGCTGCTCTGCATGTCCAGGAAACTTCGCACTCCATCGCGGCCAAGGAATGAACCAACCAGCCATTGTAGCCGCACCTTCTTTCTCGTTGACTTCTGGTCCGAGTCTTTAGCCGGACCCTCGCAATGTAAAGACAGCGCCAAGTGTCGTAACCCCCGCTTCCCAGACCTGCTGCTAATGGCGTCTATTCCCACACAATGATAACTAACACGAACTGCCGTAAAACACTCACTTCGCGATGTAGGGTGTTATTGCGGCCCCGGGTGTTTAGTGGCTTCTTACTCAGCGTCCCTGAGCGCTAGCAGCTCCTCGGATCTGTTGGGACCATGTTATAACATTGCCGCGGACCATCTCTGCGCGCATGCACTTCTTCTCTCAAACGTCGAAAGCAATCCTTGCAAATGGGACAGGTATCCGAGTCATTGTCTCACATTTTCTCGCTCTGGTTTGTCCGAGCATAAGTTGTACTTGATGCTGATCTGCAACAGTCCTGTGTTAGACGGTCCGACGATGACGCGTGTCTGCGAATGCGGAACCGTTCTCATCTGGCCTGAGGCGAAAATCGCGTTTGAAGGGCGTTTCTTGGCTGAGAGGGTCGTGCAGCGTACGCCCTCGTTCAAAGATGCCAACGCTGAAAGGTCTGAGGAACATTGGGCCCGAGGTGTGTCAGAGTGAGTCCTAGCCTTCCTAAGCCATATCAAAGTGACTCAGGCGAGCCAGCGGAGCGCGCAGAGCTAGCACTGAGCGCCTGATTTTCCGGCTTATATTGAGAGCGTCATTGTGGGATTCAGCAGACTTGCTACCATCCTGTAGCTTGTTCGTGGGGTACATACCTTTGCATCGCATTTCCGCCGTTCTCATCAGTCCAACTTGAGGTAGCCTCGTGGCAGGTCTCCGGAAGCACCGGGCGTCTACGGATCTCTGCCTCAATGCTTCCTGGTTGGGGTGCCTTCAAGTGAAAAAGCTGACAGTACCGAAGGTGAGACAGAACTTGATACTGAGAGTGATACATAATGGGGAGCAATTTCGATGTGCTATGATTGGACATGTAGCCGTGCATGCGAAATGGAAGCTGAGTGTCCGAACTTTGCATTGCTGCCGCCGGAGTCGACGTTCCTAAGATCGACATTGCTATAATTGACATGGAGAATGGGAGGTTACTCATCTCCATACGCCTCAGCACTCATGCGGTAGCTATTCTGCCCTCTCACAACTGAGCCACTCCGCTACGGGGCGTGCGGCGCGATCGCAATCTAGTGAGTGCGAGCGCGTCGGCCCCTTGAGGACGATTGGACGTTATATCTCACTCAAGTTCGCAAGCACGACTCACGGTGCATCGGGACCGCAAGCCGTGCTGACGAAGAGATACATGTGTTACGTAGGGTACGCGGGGGGATGAGACGTGACCGCGGATTAGGGTTGGCTGCTTCCAGGCCGGCTCCGCACGTCGGCTAGACATTGCAGTCTGAGTTCGGGAAGGCGCTGTGGCCACTGTACGGGGGAGAGAGGAGACCGCGAGGAAAGAACATATGGCTCCGACAGAAAACGCTCTTGGATTAAGGTGTCATCGTCTTTCTATGTTGTCCAGTGACAGAGTATGAGGTCACTTACCCGACGACCTGTGATGCAAGCCGCTGATACTCGAATTGTTGTTTGCTGTCTACGCCTGCATGACAGAACCATTGTAGCGCGTCGGTCAGCCGGGGTCAGGGACAATACGTATTCTCCATCAGGGGTAGCACCGGCTAGTCGAGCTACATACAAACCCCGGATTGCAAAGACGAATTGATACCATCGCAGCGGCGTCGCCTGGGGTCCCTCCCCTCGCTAGCAAACTACAAGCATCGCGTCAAGCGGAGATTAAGCGGCGAGCCAGAAAACTTGGGCTTCGCTAGGGATGGAGAGTTAACAATCCTACAGATAAGAGACGGCATGAGAGCACCATGACTATATTGCTGTACACCAGGGAGCCGCGTCGGGTAGCGTGTGGCGGACCCACTGGCCCCAGTTTTGTGAAGCATTCGCTGTCCAAGGTGACGTAAGCGGTAAGAACAAGACAAAGTGGCCCCATGAGAATCACGTACGATGAGTATTACATTACACACAGCCCCAGGGAAAGAACAAGGCCCAGGTATAGAACGTTTGACTGACAACTATGGGAGATACAACGGGAATGGGAACGATCAAGACGTTTGCACGTTAGATATCCGCGGCTTTCTTCTTCCGCTTCTGTCCTTGAGACCCTGGTCGATCGGAGGCAATTTCTTGATCTCGTTCTCGTTTACGGCCCTCAGACGGTGACTTGCGGGCAGTATGTGTAGGTTCATCCACGCCAGCGGGCTTCAGGAAACCCTCCTCACGCTTGACAACGACTGGAGGAGGCTGCGTGGACGTTGGTGGACGTACACCCACGTCCTCGCGGATGAGCATTTGCGCCGTCTTTGTACGTGATTTCTTCCCGTCTCTCTGAGTCGACAGGGTGTTCTTGAACCCCGATATTGATGTTGGTCGTTTCTCGAACTTCGATCGTGGCTTTTCGTTGTGAGCATCAGGAAGGGGTTCTCCATCTTCCTCATGCGCTTTCTCCTGAAAGGTGAAGATATGAGAACATTGCTTGGATCGGTGATTGAGTAGTAGGATACGAAACAAACCTCCTGTACTACTTCTTCTCCTTTGGCGTTGAAGGTCCGACGCCCTCTGACCTTTGGTATGTCTCCTTCATACGGCTCAGCCGAAGACGTTTTTCCGACGTCCGATTGAAAGATAAAAGGCACATAAGATGCTTCGTGCACAACATCGTTACTACGCGCAACGTCAATGCTGTCGCGCCACATCGTGTGGAGGTGGTGCTTGCCCACCTTGAGCTTGCGCTTTGCCCGCTTCGTCCAATGCCCCACGCATCTCTGACCTCTTGGGAGACCGACCATTCTGCATCGTCCTTGATCTTCGCCTGCTCCAACTCCACCTGAGCCTGCAGCTTCGCCCGTTGGGCGTTCTGCATGAAACGCAGGCTCATAGTGCCATTGCTGAGCGTCTTCCCAGCCATAGTAGCGCAGGGATAGTTGAGAGCACCTGCCGAGTCAAGAAGTAGATTGTGGTGCGAG
This sequence comes from Trametes cinnabarina, assembly GCA_000765035.1. Lineage (NCBI taxonomy): Eukaryota > Fungi > Basidiomycota > Agaricomycetes > Polyporales > Polyporaceae > Trametes > Trametes cinnabarina. The sequence goes on from CCBP010000025.1 coordinate 83,819, forward strand.
AAAATTCACGAGTGAGGGTATTGATGAAATTCAGAAAGATGGCGGCCCATGGCCGTGAGCTCAGAGTGCGTTCAAATCAAACGCACGCGTCTCTTCTGCTTTAGGCAAGTCTACTGAACGCTTTTCCACGATGTCTACCTTCCGCTAGCCCTAGAAAAAGAAAATTCGCAAGCTCAATTTCTCAGACTTAATCCAGTTCAGAATAGAGATTGTTTCCAAAATGAAAGAAACCCCGACTACTCCCGCCGGGACTCGAACCCGGAGCCTTCAGATCGCCCCCAACATAGGAATCTGATATCATAGCCATTAGACGACGAGAGCTTGACCAACGACGTCGCTCGAGTATATACAATTCGTCTCTGATGCACTGCTTGAACCTCCTTACACACGGATACTTTCGGGAGGGCCCAGATAGCTAGGCTGGACACCGCCAGTATCTACACACTCCGACGTCAGAAAGCATGGCTCATGGCCAGTAAGATCGAGACACACACCGATGACAATTTTTTGAACGACAACCGTCGGCTCAATCATCCAAAGCTAGCGGACGGGCCTCAGCTCAGCACTTATCAACTACCAATATCGCTAAATTAAACCCTACCTTCAGAGTGTGTGCTCCCGGCTGCACTGGTAGAACAACTGGCACTGAGATGATGCTGTTCGCCACCCAGCCGTCCAAGCCATTCCAAGGTGCAGGAACCTGCCCTGGTACGGAGGGTGGTACGAAGTAGTTGGTTTGCGGAGCGCCATCATCGATCTGCAAGGCAATTCCGAGCGGTCGGGCGTCGCTCAGGGTATTGAGCGAGGGCGACACGAGCGCAGTAACAGTGACATTGCCGCCTTGCGCCTTGGTGTTGAAGAGGAAGAA
>CCBP010000025.1:84852-100675 GCA_000765035.1 Trametes cinnabarina
AGACACAGTGCCATCACCTTCAACGAACCCTGGCAGTACCAGTCAGTCTCTACAGCCACTGCCTTGGAGAGTCCATAACGTCTACCTCTAAACCCACTGGGCACGACGGTGTGATTCGCGACGAATGTGATGGGCACAGATAGGGGCGGCTGCTTTTGCGGCGAGGCCGTGAAGGTGATTGTGGCTGTCTCGACTCCCGTCACCTTGCTCCAATCAACCGAGAGGAAGACCCTCGTGTTCCGGAGAGCTTGGGCGAGATGGGATCCCTTCGCAGGAGATATCTTGACCCAGGACACGTTGCTCGTGACCGTGAAAGTGAATGGTGTGGGACCTCCTGCACCCACGTCGACAAAGCGGTTTCCGGCGGGAACGAAGGGATCGATCGCAATAGTAGGGTTGGGACAACTGTAGCCTTGGGCACAGTTGTTTACGTTGTCCCCAGGCCTGAGAGCCTTTTGATCAATGTCACGACATTAGACTTGTATTGGAACTCCCTACCAAGCTCCCAAACTACCCTCCGGGACAATGCGCATCGCGCCTGCGAGCGCTTGTTTTGATGGCTGTACCTTGGTAATCATTGGCATCCTGGTAGGCTCGAGTCAATGAGTACTCTGTACACAGGAACATCCTTCGAACGTACGTGTTGGTCATCGGTTGCTGCCAGTAGTAGTACATAACGTGCGTCTGATCCATCATGTGGTCCCTGTGACTTGGTCAGGTTGATCTGTGCCTCATGCAAGCGCGATTCAAATCACCATTTGCCTAGACGATATATCAGTCGATAATTGGAAAACTGAGGAACCAAACAGGGATGCGTACCATCTAACAATGTGTGGTAGTTCTTCTCCAGTTCAGCATCGTGCAGGAACAAATTCTCGACTTGGGTCGCATAGTCATTGGCGCTCAGACGCGCTTGGGACGCACGCAAGTTGTTTATACCCGCGGCGATCCACATGTTTGTGAGCGTTGCAGTAGCTTGGATAGGATGGTGGACCATCTCGAAGAACGCCGCCTGCGCGTTGACAGGAAGCGAGTTGTACAAGCGGGTTGAAGCCGCAACCATGTTGTTCATCTCGTCCATAATCGTCTCCGCCCTATCCCGGGCGGTCAATATGCATAGTTATAGAGATGGCTCCCATACACTCACTCGCGATAGTTTACGAGGCTATACGTTGTCGAGTTCAATAGCTCCGGCTTCCGGCGCATGTTGTGGCGGGTCACGTTGTGAATGAGGGCCGCTACTTCCACGGCATCCTGCTGGGAGACGTGGAACTCACGCTGCGCCCACGATACGACGAAGTCGTTGATGTTCGCAGGGGTCCAGCGATCCGCGTCCCAAGCGAGGGTAAGAAAAAACTCGGTATGCATCTCGTATGGCTTCATGTCGCCGACGTTTAAGACCCAGATCCTGACAGCATTGCGGGCAACAGCCAAAGACATTTGTTCGTAAGTCTGTCGCGGTGATTAGCGCCACATCGAGGGTGAGGAGGTGTAACCATCGCGCACCTTTTCGATTTGACTGCTCTGAATGTGTCACGAATAAGTCAATGACCATTTGCTCTCGCGCCAATCTTCACTTACGGTGATCCACTTGTAATCCCTGGGGTCTCCGACGTAGTCAATCTGCGAATCGCAAGATGAGCGCGGCACTTGTGAGAAAAACTGAGAACCTACGTGGTAGTAAACACCCGCACCTCCGGTTCTGTTGCGTTCACTCGGCAAAGGGAGACGACGGATGTTGCCCCAGCTGAGAGCCACTGGGTTCAGTGGTGCACCATGTGGGGCCATAGATGTGAACTTACTTGTCGTCTGTCCACATGAGCGCAATATCGTCGGGAACACGCATGCCATCGTCGTAGTATCCCTCCACCTCCTTGTCTGCGAGAGGCATGAACAAAAGCTTGACAACGAAGAGAATCAGATATTCTGGCACGCACAGAGCGTCCACACTTGCGGGATATGCGTCACATCAGAGGTGTTGTACACGTCCATGAGGATCTGGCGCTGATCGGAGACGACCTTCTCGAGGAGCTGTATGTTCTGTCCTTCACTCAGCGGCACTATAATGTACGTCAACGCCGTTCTACTTGTCAGTAGACGAGGAGGTACCCACAATCGCCTAAATTGAAGAGATGAGCAACAGCGTGTTCACTGATGAATAAGTCCATGGAGTAAAAGAAAACGTACCATTGCCACGCATTCCCACGGTGAACATATTCTCATACGGCTTCGCGCGCTCCGTACCGTTGACCCAGAAGTTGTAGATGAATTGTTGATTGGTCCCATAGTCCCATTGCCCGACTCCGAAGAGATTCCACTCAACAGGGATAGAGCGCATCATGGGTTCTTCATGACTCGTGCCCATCACAATACCGTACCAGTCGGCGAGCGCCTGGTTCTGCGGGTCGTCCACACCAAATGCACTGTAGGTCACGGATCCAAAAGGGGGTTCCTGAGCAGATCAAAGGTAAAGGGACATACCTGCTCCATTGGGCCGGCCACAAGTGGTTACCCTTGAGACGTAGAATAAGCTCGAACCTGCCATGGGATATCCGTCATCGGTCAGTGTTCGACTGGAGACCTCCGGACGAACACTCACAGCTTGGTGTAGAAGAAATGGTTAAACGGGGATCCCGTCAGAGCCGCGCCAGTCCCGTTCGTGAACTTCTCCATGGCCCAGTTCTGCAGCGCAGGCTGTTCATCGTTTAAGAAGATGGCGCGGTATTGGACGGTGGGAGAGCCATGCGAGCAACCCGAGGACGTAACAAAGATATCGGAGTGCTTGGTCGTCGGGGCATCTGCCCACCTAGAATACTGTGTCAGACAGACACCTTGTCACGCATATACAGGACTATACCTACCAATACCAAGGGGAAACACCTACGGAAATCGCGGTCAGCGACTAACTGGCAGGAACGCGATGAACAACTGGACCTACCAAACTGCTCCGAGTGGTCATACAAGGCGAAGATGGTACCGCGCTTATCCGCGCCGACGATAACGTATGCGCTTTTGATGCCCGGTAGAGGGTTTGAAACCTCCTTCGCCAAGAACGCCTCCCACTTGCCCTGGATGGACGACACGTCCAACTTCGTCCTGTTGACTACTTCATCAATGAGAGCCGATTTCCCCAGCGTGCCCACGATGATCGCGTTCGTGGCGAGCGACGCGAGGGACTGCAGGTTGGAGGTTGTGATATTGCGTAGCGTCGGCTTGATGCCCGTCACCTGCTGGATGTCTGAGGCGAAGTCCGTCGCGGCACGCTGCACGCCAGGCCATTCGTCTGGCGAAACGAGGATGGGCGTTGCCTTCCGGTTGCTGACGATGGGGAAGGTAGATTGGCCAGACTTGAATGCGACACAGGTCTCTTGGCCGATTGCGAAGGCTCCACCTGTGAGTGCAAGAAGACCAAGTGCTACGCTGGTCACGTAGGCCCAGCGACGACAGCTTGACACCATAGCGAGAGGGCACGAAGACGCAAAGGCTGCAAATCCTCCCTGTCGTCAGCGAAGACCTTAAGTACCCCGCGACTGAAACACCCAACGCGCCGCCGCGCTGCCGTACGCGACTGGACGCACTCGTGACCCATCGACGACAGGTACCTTCATGCCGGACCAATTTCGGGAGCAGTATTCGCTGGTTCACGGGGGGATCTTTACGTCGCGTTGCACGCTGGAGAACGCTCACGCTAGGTCAGTATAATGTACCGCGGATTTGGGGATGATGAATGCGGAGCCGCCTTCCTGGTGGCGCATCCCGATTCCCAAAACTCCGCCCGGCCCGTCGCGCGCGCGCCATCACCTGACCGCGTCTACATCACTGCTGAAGGGCGGCAAATACGTGAGCATCAGCTATTTTTGCATATAGAATAAGAAGAGGGTGCCCCTGGTCAGCGGTCGGAGTGCCGTAGAGAGTGGGCAGAAGTCAGCAGAAGGTCATGAGCTTTGCTGAGATGATCACATATTCGATAGCACGCTGATTGCGCGGGGCAAGGACTCGAGGACTTCGCACCTTCCTGAAGATGCTATTAGGGCCGCGATCACGAGTGGATGGAGAATATTCGGGTTTCAACAGAACAGGGGCATCTTCCACCGTTCGACGTACGAGCTAGGCTCTCCATAGTGAGTACTGGAAGGAATGTACATGCGCATCCACATCCAAGGCACAAGAAGGAGTGCGACGGTAAATGCCATGAGAGATCATGAGTAGTTCAAAGCTCCTCGGGCAACCTCGCTGCAGTACGCTTGCTGACATTCACAGCGGACCTAACAGAAGCTGAAGGAATGAATGATGTGGGGGAGTCTAGGGAATCAAAAGGCAGTAGCAAGACGGCTTTGCTATTAGAATATTTGCACCATACAAGCAGACACCCATTTTAGCTTTGACACATGCCGTACCTTGAGACGTTGAGGGAAAACGGTTTCGTGTAGCACTTGGATGGTGGTTGAACGCACTGAAGACTCGAGAGACAAGGCGTTACATGGCCATGTGTGACCCTTCTGTGACGGGACGCGTTCGCAGACGCAAGACTGAGCGCTGAGCCGTTCGCGCGGACTCGCCACAGCCCATCCACTTCTTCCTCAGACTTTCCGTTCGTCTCGCTTCTCTCGTTTCTCAGGGTTGCAGGATGTCTATTGTCACGATCAGGGTATCTGATATGAACTTACATTGGAATGCATGGAGTTCTGATGGTCGACGGTAAACAGAATGTCGAGTTCTTAAACAACCCCGCTCGTTTCCTGGACCCGTACCATTTTCGCGTCACGTTTGAATGCATCGCACCCCTACCAGAAGGTGCGCTTCACATCGTTGTAGCTGACCTTGAAAGACTACCCGCTATGTGCTAGATTTGGAATGGCGACTGATCTACGTCGCCTCCCCGGGGAATGAGGAGCTTGACCAGGAACTCGACGATTGTCTCGTAGGACCCGTCCCCGTCGGGGTCAACGCGTTCGAATTTGAGGGTTCTGCTCCGAACCCTTCGAAGATCCCCCCGGAAGATGTCCTTGGCGTAGCCGCTCTCATCCTCACTGGATCCTACAAGGACCAAGAGTTTGTCCGCGTCGGGTACTACCAAAACACGGAGTACGATAACGACGAGATGAAGGAAAATCCCCCGGAACCCATCCGCTTCGATCGTCTTGTGAGAGATATTAACCAAAAGCCGAGGGTAACGCGTTTCCAAATCAAGTGGTACGTTTTCGATGCATCTTCGAGCCAGCCAATTGTAGAGACGAATATGACGTCCGTTCAGGGATATATCTCCGCCGCAACCTCAATCAGCTGTTGCCGCAGGTGCTGCAAACTCTGCTGCGGTACCCTCTGCAGATGATCTGGATGACGAAGAAAGTCCGGAACCCACAACGAATGGCAAAACCACGATATCATGACCCCGCATACCCTCATTACCCCGCGCCTGCTCTCCTCTGTTTGTTTACAACCTCGCTATCGGTATATGTAGCTCACCCATCGTGTCTATATCATTAAACCAGGTATTCGTCATGAGCCATGCTGCGACGAACTGTGTAGCGTGCACCGAGTGAGGAGCGTCTGTCTGGGGGCGCAGTGCCACACAAGCTACAGCTGACGTATTTTGCGCAGGCGTCTATCGCCTCTACGTACTTCTCCCCGGCTTGTCAATGGCCTCGGTAAGCATTGTATTGTCTTTCTTATTCCTCCTCTTTCTCTTCGCACAGTGCATCTGCCTCTATGTGGCGCACGTTAGCTATGTCTTTTGTCGATAAGGTCCTCCCCGAGGCTTCACGTCGTGCCAGTATCGACTCATGACCATTGGCGTTTGTGTCTGTCCTGAGAAAGAGGCTTCTCCGGGCCCATGACTCCGTCAACTTGGTTGGCGTGCCTTAGCCGCCTCAGGCAGGTGCGTTGGAACTCAGGTGCGTGGGTCTAACGGAAGAGATACCGTATGATACTGAGTGGATAATGAACATTCCCACTGTTGCTAGCCTCCTTCAGCACAAGGTGACGAGCGTCTTGAGTTGCCGTTGCCGTTGCCAGCCACCAACAATGAGGCTTGTGTTAGATGCGATGCACTTGCTTGCAGGTCTGTACCTGTCCAGCGGGTCCCCACCTCCAAAAGCCGACCTCTTCCCTGGAATGGCGTAGTGGGAAGCTTTGTAGGCGACAGTACACTAAGCCTTCTGCCGAAAACTGGCGGTAAATATCACGCGGAGGCACAGAGTTGTTGCAGCTTCTCGCGCCTTGTATGTCGTACTGTATGTCCGTCCAGGTATGTTATCATTGTGGGGTCTCGATGTGGCAGGAGCACTGCTGAGCCCGACTAGTTTCCTTGCAGGCCTTCTCTCACTTGCATTTGTACATCTTGCAAACGGGGCTCGCATACAGCCTTGACGTGCGCAGTTTCCCATCTCCATACAGAAGTGAGGTTCATCTTCCCTGTATTCGTGTGAGTTGACTCATCCTCTTCTTGACCTCTTTTGTTAATTGTGGGACGGCTCGTCTCCTGCACGTCCATCAACAAGGAAACGAGACAGTGCACAGAAGCCGCAATTCATTCCTCCCCTCCTCTGTCGACTCAATGGTATCCCAGCATTCTGCATCCGCCGTCATTTCGCAATGTCCAGACGATGCATCTCAGACGACCACGCCACCGCCACCTGAGCCTTCACATCCTCCCCATCGTTCCTCTCGTTTCCTTGGTTCTGTTCATGGAGGACCCTTCCTCGTCAGGCTCCTTCGCCCGTGCATCAGACCCTCTGCCCGTTTCACAAACATATTTTGCTGCGCTAACTCGCACACCCAGCATCGACAACTGTACAATTGAATTATAGCCTTCCCTCTGCTAGGCTCAATAAGCAAAAACGCTCATTGTTGCACCGCGTATCACGACCTTCGCTATCGCCGAGACATTGGTACTTGGGTCTGTGTTCTCGGAGACCGCTGCACTGACTGGCATCATGCGAGCACAAATCTTCCGCTCACCCAAAGCAGAGTCAGAACACCGACACTGATATTTTGCAAGCAGCCTTATCAACGGGGTCTCCGCTCGCCGCGGTGACGCCTCCAGTCTTCATGAAGTGGTGTTTATACCTCCACGAAGCTTCTGGGCCCAGTGCACCGCACGTTCCTATTCAAGGGGTAGGAAGGTCTCGCACGCAAGGCCCTACCAGCGATTTTGGGAACATGAATGGCGAGAATGGGAGTGGTTGCCTCCCGCGAGGCGCACAGGAAGCTCCGGCCCAGGTGAGCACAGCGGTAGAGGAATGTGAACCGTTGGGAGATGCCAGGACTCTTGGGGTAGTGATATCCTTTCTCCTTGTACTGTAGTGTAAGAGATATGGACCAAACCCATGATATGTATGTTTACAGGTAATCCTGTCGTCCGACACAGGTGAGCAATCGTATAGGCGAAGTCAGCGGTCGCGAAGAACGACTTTGCCTTAGAACAACTCCCCCATAGGTCGCGTGACCCGGGTAATTCAATTTACACGCAAAGGTGGGGGCGTAAGTAAATAACCCTGAACAGACAACTAGGATGAGACCAGGGTAGAACGTCATGGGCCCGCGACAGATGAGATAGGTGCCTGTGCAGTCTCGGCGATTTCATCCGTCTCCTCGACCTGCTCCTTTGTAAGCCCTTCCAACACCCCCTCCATTCGCTTGTAGTCCTCCTCGAGGCTATCCAGCTCCTCGCGGAGGCGCGCGACCTCTGCCCTTAGTTCCGGCTCCAGCGCCGCGCGCCTGCGAATATCATCGTCCATCCTCGCATCGCGCTCCAGGAGGAGCTGGTACTGCGCCTTCCAGCGCGCAGCGTCCTCCTCCGCGCGTCGCACGCGCTCCTCGTACGTCGCCCTGATCATCGCGAGGCCGTCGCGCGCCTGGCCCTCCGCGAGCTCGGCGCGCTCGAGCAGCTCGTTGTTCTCCTTGGAGACCTCGCTCGCATGTGAGGACGCTTTACCGTAGAGATCTCGGAAGAGGTCGCGATCCTTCTCTGCGTCGGCTTTGCGCCTCTGCAGCTCCTCGTTCTCCGCGCGGAGCTGCGCGAGCTTCACCTCCCATTCCGGCGGTGGTGTGGAGCCCTTGACTGCTTGTGTGGCCGCAGCTGGCCCACCATTTGCTGGCATGGTATCTGTCCCGAAATGTGTTTTAGCACGCAGTAACCATATGTCAGAGCTCCGGAGACGCACACAATGTCGACGACTGTCGAGCTGGAGTGTGTTTCCAGTGGGCGCCGCAGTGCGTCACAACCGTCCTCCTTGATTGAAGAAACAGCGATGATAGTAATGCGCCCTTTAGCACTGTTTTAGCCACGTCAGCGTACCTAGATGCCGTTTACACGGTTATACAGAATGTACATACAGCAGTAACGACCCGAACAGATTTCCTGTCGCTGAACCAGTTATAGTACTTTCACTAAAGTGCCGGTGGCTCGCCAACTTGCTGGTGGACTAAATGACATGAACAAGGCGCTTAAACTGGGTTAGATACGCCTCCGGCATTCAAGATGATGTCCGTGGGGATGAGTCGCTTGGCACAACCCGAATTTGCTCAATGCAAATCACCCACGTCTTTATGCGAGAGCAATAACTTGCGTACGAGATGAAGTACATAGAATACACAGTGGGTCCAGGATCGTACAAAGCGAGGTGCGATACTACTTGTTACAGGTATCCGACGAAAGCCCTTTGAATGTGATGTTACAGATACACGATAGAACATATAGCCCACCAGGAAGACTTCCATTTCCACTCGACGCCCCAGACGCGTTCCATGAGCACCGGCGAAGCATAGGAACGGGGTTCGTGATGGTCCTCGAATGAATCAACGCCGCCTGCTCATCACGAAGCAGCCTTCGTATCCGAGGACGTCAGGAGGGCTTAGGGTGTCTCGCCAGCGTCCGGAGAGATTGCCCTCGGCGTTTCCGACCATGTAACCGCGGTATAGCCATCGGCCTCTATCACCATCGACCTGCAGAGTATCAGCGCCTGGAGTACACCCTGCCCATGTGGGAGAAATACGTACATATTCCTTGGACAAGCTAATGAAGCCGTCGCATGGGCGGATGCGGCCAACCAAGTTGAACTGTCCCCAGGCCGAATGTCCCTACACAGTGGATGTCAGGGTGCTGATGAGAGAGTGAGTCGAAGCACTTACCTCGCCAGTAACGAAGATATCGACCAGCTTCCCCTGTGGACGGGCTCCGTCCTTCTGTATACTCGACCAGCTCCTGTACAGTACCGGCCCTTGCCGTCCACCGTCCTTGATGACTACGCCCTCCGACGTTTCTGCAAAGTCGCACGAATTGGGTATATATCCACGGAGGGAATTGCCAGGCGCTGCAGGGCGGACCGCCTCCAACTCCGACTCTTCTGTGACATAGAGGTGGTGCTCCCTGAGCTTCCAGAGATGTGGGTGGTGAGCAACCAGACTTCTTTGCAGAACAGTAGGAGGCGCCCCGGAGAGAAGTGCAGCATAGGCGGTGAACTCTGTATACTGCAAAGCAACGGAATGATGAGATGGACAGACCCTTACGTCGCAAGCGCCGGTTGACATACCGTGAACAGGCCTTCCCAGACGCCTTCAAGGCTTCCAGGAACAAACGCCCCCGAGAACGTCGTGCCAAAAGGTTTGGACGTGTCTGCGAGATGCAGGCCACGCATCCACTCCGCGTCCCACTCCGCGCTGCTTGCCCCGGGCGCAAGGCTCGGCGGCGTGGCTGTCGGCGGCTTCATGTAATGGATCGTGTCCCACGAAACCGAGAGCTTGTTCGCGAGCGTGAGGTAGGCAAGAATCGCGGGAGGCGCAGGCGCCGGGGGCGCTATCTTCAATTGCACGCCAAAGTGCTTGATGGCGCACGCTCCCCGGGCGCGGCTAGGTGGAGCGAATTCGTTCCAAGGCGGGTTGCAGAGCGGGTACTGTGGGCGATCGAGGCAACCGAGATGAAAATCAGTCGGTGATGTCAGTGGGTCGTCCATGCGGGCAATATGATCGCCTGCATGCGCACCTGGTGGGCGCCGAGCGCGAATAATTTGAGGATACCCGACGCTTCCCGAAACGCGGTGTCGTCGTCGGTAATGTAATCATCTGCGAGGGGATTCGGCGTCAGCACTCACTTGGGCATGCAGTCTGATGAGGCCGGACATGAGGCGTTCCGAAGTAGTATGTGCGACCTGCATTGAGAGGTGATAACGGTGTTACTCACCTGGTTTGAGCGTGTACCAGAAGAGCCATAAAGCGAGCGCTGCCCGCTCATCATTTGGCGGCCAGAGATCGACGTTCACGGACCATGCCGCGAGCGAAGCCCCAGATGGATGGAAGAGGAAGTCTTTGAGCCAGAAATCAAAGCCGGCATACTCGCGCAACTGCCGGGCGTTCTTGCCATCGTTCTCAAGCATCATCAGGTACGCCATCCAAAGGATAGACCGCAGCGAGTCGCGGTGCGTGGGACTGAGAGTGTACGAGGTCGCGAGAGCGTCGGTGCGCTTGCGGATGCGCTTGAGGAGAGTCCAACGAGTCTTGAGTTCGTCGCATATCTCGACGGGTCCTATCGCGCGGTCTGAGAGGCGGCGCAAGGCGCATGAGAGGTCAAATTCAAAATCAAATATGCGCGACCAGAGGAACGGGTTCGAGGATACGGAGAGTGCAGCATATGTTCGGCGGTCGACTCTGAGCAGACCAACGAGACCGACCGGTGGCCCGAGCGGAGTATCGGTGGCAGCAAAGAACGCGATGTGTTCGAGCACTTCTTGGGGAATGTTGGCGAGAATGGACATAGCTGTACCAGCCTGTACGTCGGCGAGCACGACGTCGAAGACGTTTAAGACGCAGCGACCAAGTCAGCGCCCGTAGCTCGCGGAGATCAAGTGTGACCGGCCCGCATCACCTAATCGAGCAGAGGTTTGTGGCCAATTATAGCAGTCAATCTGGGACTGAATCTTTCCACAGGATTGATGCGAGAGGCATGTACTGTAATAAGTATTCGCATCCTGATTCACGACTCGTCCAAGTCCTTTCGCTCATCTCTCGTAAGCTTCGACTCTCCATACATTCGCCATTGGGTTGCCTATTGTCAGCGTGGTTCAGATATTCTGACCCATGGGGAGCGGCCGCTCATCGCTCCCATCGAACATGTCGCACCAAGGTCCCGCCGGGACTCGTCGCACATCGACACCAGGTACTGCATCGACTAGCAGCAGCTCACAGTCGCATGCCCAGGCCAACCGCCCTTCGCGTTCACTCCGGACCTTCACAGTAACCTCCAATGCATCCAGAGCCGCAGTTCCCCACGTCCCACCTCGCGTCGACTACGACGCGATCCGTTTCTCGCGATATTCAGACCCTGCAGCTCCAGATCGCCTGTGGTATTCGGGCGACTTCATGCTCGGCGCGGGGATGGTGATCATCCAGCCATCGACGGAGAAGATTGTCTTGCTTAGCGAAACTCACTCAGAGCCTCAGCGACAACCATACACCTCCTGGTTTTTGCCGAAGGGGCGCAAAGACGTCGGCGAGTCTCTCGAGCAGGCCGCTCTGCGGGAGGCATATGAGGAGGTATGTATGGCATTTGTCACATCACTGCTCTCAATCTACCTCTTCATTTCCCCATGGGCTCGCGGCTTTCACCCATGTCTAGACAAAGTCACATCAGTACCTCAAATATCGAGACTACCGCTATGTACATAGACCTCATGCATCATGGCTCGCTTTCCCCCATCGTTACCTTTTCTCCGCTCTGGATACCCGGTGCGCATCTATAAACGCTGACCTTCGAATCCTAGTCTGGCTACCGGGTATCCTTCCTTCCACTGCTCATGGACACCAATGCCCCCTTCCCGCCGAGGCTGCGCGGAACGAGAGGCTTGCTGCCCGTCGCAGAGCCGATCTTCGTCGATATGATCCGTTGGGGACGGCGACGCAGTGGCCAAAATGACCCTGGCGGCGAGTACCTGGTGTTCTGGTATGTCGGCCAAATCGCAGACGATGCGGTGCGTTGGGATCTTCTTCGTGGAGCGCGAAAACTTTCTCGCTCACGATATCGGCTCGGTAACCTGGTGCATACTGTACAGGCTGTCGAAACAGGTACCCGCATGCCAGACGAGGTGGGGTACCAGACGCATCTCGTCACGTTCGCGGAGGCGCAGCGTCTGCTTCATGGTCCGCTGCTTCGGATCGTGCGGATGGCCGTGGACCTCTGGCAGGCGACGAGGGCCGTTTTGCGGCAGCGGATATATCACGATACCATCCGCGAATACGGATGGCAGATGAGTGACCTCAATCTTGGGCCCGCATTGGCGGAGGTGGCCGACCCGGTAGACTACGGACCCGATTACGACGCGCAACGCAGAGCTGAAGAGTCGCAGAACACGGGTCATGCGGCGTAGTCCCCTGATATACGTATACCCAATACGATACCTCGGACGTTGACATGGCTGATAGTTTGGAATAGATGGTGATGATCGGTGCAGTGGATCATGGATGACCGGTATGTTGTTTCGATAATGTAGCTCTCGCTGTGGTATACCTGTTTTGTAATCTTGAGTAAAGTACAAGCCGTCGGACGTTTGACAAATCCTCAGATTGATTCTCGTGTGAATTCGAAGAAATGTATATGTAGCCATTCAACAACATCCACTGCAAGTTGTGTAGCAGTGACGCCCATCAGCATAGATCATCCAGTGACTGGCCGGTATATATACTGCATCGAGTGCAGAGAAGAAGCTGTAGTCAGGTGGCCATCTCCCCGCATGGCTGCCATCGCAGACCCCGACTTCTATCACGTCCGTCTGAGACTAGTACTCTGGGCCATCGAGCTGCTTGCCTCCTCTCACCACCATCCCCCCGGGTGCAGAGCGCGACCTTAGTTCCCTCGGACTCGCTCTTGGACGGCAGCAACTCTCGCATATTTGATCGCGCCTCCCGAATCCAAAATACCATAAATACACTCCAGCGCTCCTGGCGGCGGACAGTCGCAATGACGTTCTACGCGCCCATCACTGTTTTCCTGGCCGTCCTCGCATACCTGTCGTTCACCCTCAACCTGAGCTTCGCGCTCGCAAAGCCCCTCCTGCTCTTACCCTCGGAGTTCTCGTACCTGGCGCACGTCCACGGGTCTCCTGCAATTCCGGAGATCACACCCCGCCAGGACGGCCAGCCCGTGTTTCCGGACCAGCCGCCGTCGTGCCCGATTTGCGAGCAGAACTATGGAAGCATAGATAGTTGTGCCCAGGCTGCGCCGGTGCTGGCGAACTTCTCTATGGTGAGCACGTTGAGAGGAGAGTTGACCGAGGGGAATACTGATACGGACATGGCGGGCGCTATACAGGTCATATTCAACCCTGGGGCGTTCATTGACGTGATCAAGTGCGCATGCGCGGATACCTTCCAGAGCGGTGAGTGGTATAAGAAGGGCCGGACGATCGTCTTCATACTAAAGTGTCGCGCTATGTCAGCATATCCGCAATGCGTTGACTGGTATGTCCATGGTTTCTTCGCGTATGGTAGTTGTCTCATCCTCGTGCGCATGCATAGCTTCATACAGACCAACCAGACACAGTTCTTGAACTCGTCAAACCTCCCAGGAGTAGTCGACGGAATCCGGAAGATCTGCGCACTCGAGAGCTCGCTTCTCGGCGGAGTCGCGACCGCCGATGGCGAGGTGACGCCCACGACCAGCCTGAACGTGCCAAAGGCTACGGGCACGGCGAATGGTGATATCTTAATCTCAGCATCATTTCTATCTGTCACTTTTGTCGTGGCGTCTATCGTCTTTGCTGGATTGCTTCAAGTTTGAGGGCTGTGAGCCCGCTTGACTGATCAGGAGATGGTGACCGCGCGTCTTCCTTAAACTTGTGGGTTTTGAGGGAACACCTATTCATATCCTGTTTGACAGTGCATCTCTTCTAGTACGCTGGCTACACTTTACGACCTGTTACGACTCATGTTACGACGATACGACACGACATACGACGACTTTGTAGCTGTTCTCCGTCGTACAGTATCAGGCTAGCTGGGATTGCGCGACCACGTGATGCGCTCACAAGCGCGCGCGTGCGAATAATTGGTGCGCGTTGTGTCCAGTCTCCGAGTGCGTATGCGTGTTCTCTATACGATATGCACTGCGGAACAAAAGGCTAGGTCTGGAAGGATGTATGAGCGGACGAAGGGGATGCACTGTAGCATGAGCAGTATGGCTTTACGTTGAACGAGGCGGTATTCATTGATTTGAGCGGTAACCGGGGGCCACACGTGCCCCGCCCCGTCTCGCCCTTCTTCCACAACCACCACCACACGACCGGTTTCGTCCACTCACCTTCGCCTTCGACCTCAACTCCAGTTACAAAATCGAACGAGCATATCTTGCAGAATCGTACAGCTCCCCTATGGACCACAATAGCAACAATGCTATCGCAGGGCCGTCGTGCTCGACCCCTGCGCCGTCGCGCAAACGCGCGTGGGTGCCAGGGTCGGTGACGAACATGTACTCAGCGGCGAAGCGGCGACGCATGTCGTTTCATGCGGATGAGCCTGATCGTGACTTCTCTGCAGGCCAGAAGGCGGAATTTGAGGCAAGCGGGAAAGTCAACGTGGTGAGTGTCGCAGGTTAAGTCTCTTCTGGGCGCGTGCGTGCGTGCGTGTATGCATGTTGCGGTATGGAGGTGTTACGAGCTGCCAGTGTCGTCCCTTTGCAAGATGATCGGTGCCGTTGTTGCTATAGTGTGCCTCTCGTCGGGAGCCAAGCTGCTGAGTCTTTGAACCCAAAGCCACCTTGGGACGAGGCGGTGAATTGCCAAACGAGCATTCGAACCTCGAAAGTTGTGCATTGCACGTACGAGCCCTGATGAGCGACATAACGCTCATAACGTTTCTTGACAGGCAGATCGCTTCATTTCGGCTCCCAAAGACCATGCGATTCCTCTACAAACTACTCCACGCACGCAGAGGATAGCCAAGGTTTTCGGCCTCGCCGACGATCGCGTTCTGAAGTACACCGACACCAACGTAGAGCCCTCGACAAATTCGTTCCTCGGCCGTCACCGCTTCAACTACTACCAACTCCTAAAGAAACCTTACCAAGTCCCGCCAACGTCTGCTGAAGCCCACCTCGGGGCGCGCAAACAATTCGTGCTCGCTCTCGATGGCCCGGGGATCCCTTCCGATCTGTTCGCCTACCCCATCTCATGGTCTGCACGAAACTCCATCGCAGTCGCGTGTGGGCGCGACGTCTATTACCAGAACCTCGACACACGCGCCATCTCTCACCTGTTCAAGCTCCCACACAATCGCGGAAAGCTAGTGACTATCGAATGGGCGCACAAGGATCCGAACTTCCTCGCAGCTGGCACCACAAACGGCGATATCCAGCTGTGGGACACTGATACGACTACGCAGGTGCGGAGGTGGCAGGAAGAGGCCTTTGTCGATGTCGGTGGTATGAGCTGGTATGACAAAGTCCTGGCGGTCGGCCTGGGCGATGGCGTGATAACGCTGTACGACGCTCGGAGTCCTGATCTCATTGGGCGGATAGAATCGCATAGGGACAAGGTGCACGGGCTGCAGTGGAGACAAGACGGGAACTATTTGGCCAGCAGCGACCAGCAAGGCGTCGTGCAGATCTGGGATGCACGCGCGAGCAAGTCGCTCTCCTCTGAAAATCGCTGGCGGAGCAAGATGAAGCACAGCGCTCCGGTGAAGGTAACCTCTGTTCGCTGCCTTGCTACGCATGTGCTCGGTACTGAACGTAGCTGTAGGCACTTGCGTGGTGCCCTTGGAAGCCCGAGCTTCTCGCAACAGGCACCATGTATCCCGACGGCAGGATCCGCATCTGGAACATCAACAGCACGCCCGC
>CCBP010000025.1:100847-124940 GCA_000765035.1 Trametes cinnabarina
AACTCGCTCACGGTGCACGCGTACCCGAGCTTGCGGCGCGTCGTGAGCGTGGCAGCGCACACGGGCGCCGTGGGGCATAGCTGCTTGGGCCCGGACGGGACGAAGGTGTTCACAATCTGCCCCGCGGAGGAGGCGATGAAGATGTGGCACGTCTGGGGAGCTGCCGAGACCGGAGAAAAGCGGGAGAGTGTGTTCGACAAATGCACGATCCGGTGAGCTGTTGGCCCGTGGCCTCGCTTCGCATCATAGGCTCGTCGCGTCGAGATGACGGGGGTGCTACCTTTGCTTGGTGCTTTGGTGAGGGTGTATGATCTTGAGGCGTCGTGGTATTCGTTTTGGTGCATTTATGCTGTGCATATGGGACTGCTATACGTGGTACATCTGTTTCGATTTCACGCTGTAGCTGTCTGGCTTGCGATAGATATCGTGCTCTGCTTTCCTGCTTGTTTCGGTACTGCTCGGACAACACGTCTATACATGTACGCTCGGAATAACCAAGTACGGGTTACACAAATGTACAGGTACACATAAAAGATATGCGGGATTGTGACGTGTTGGGTCACCACCGTGATGAGAGTGATTGTAAAGCCGGGTTCCAATGAAGTCCACAGTATGATTGTCCACCACAGGGAGCGACTGTTCCTGAGGTTCGGGTATAATAATCACAACAACACCCAGATGAACGCCGCGCACAGCGTCGCGCCCCACATCGCCAGTCCCGCGCGCACACGCGCCATCTCACCCGTCCCAACCCCGTTCTCCTTCGACCCGCTTCCTCCGTTCCCGTTCCCGCTCGGGGATGTGCCGGTGCTCGACCCCGCGGAACCGGTCGCAGTGCCCGAGGACGTGTCAGTGACGAGGATGGTGCTGCTGCCAGAGACGCCGTCGGCGACGAGCGGGGTGCTGCCGGACGCGGCGAAAACTTGCACGAAGCGGATCTCGAAGAAGGCGTCGGCGTAGGCCGTGCCGTTGTTGATCACGTTCTCGATGTACTGTTTGGATGCAGGGAAGGCTTGCTCGTGAGTCATGCAACACGCAGAGAAGGAGGTCATGAGGGGACGCACGCAGGTGTTGGCGGTGGTGTTGGCAGGCGATCCTCCGCAAGTTTGTTGGTAGACGTTCGGTTGCCCTGCGCTGTTGGCGCGTCGTCAGCGAGTGCTTGGAAGTGCGCGGGTGGCGACAGCAGGCACTCACAAGTCTCCGCACAGAGTGATATCGATGACCAGCTGCTGGGGTGCAAAGAACTCGCTGATGTTGCACGATGATGAGGGCCATGCTGCGGACGGGGTGCCCCAAGTGGACGGGTTAACGGTGTTTGACCCGCTCGAGACGTCAGCAGGAATGGTGGATCTCTGCGCATAGAGGGCAATCGCGCTGTCAGCTCCTGTGATGAAAGACTTTATGGAGGGATATTGTACGCACATTCCAGAACCACACGCTATAGAAGGGGAGTTATAAGCCATCCACATCATGCGCTGTCCGAAAGCACAGACAAGGGCATCACTCACAAGATCCCCAACACATCGAACTGTGCCGCCCACACGCCGCCTCCGTTATCGTTGAAGCCCTCTCCATAGCTGTTCGGCTGCGTCTCCAGCACAGTGCACCCGTTGCTCGAGTTCACGCCCGCGGAACAGTCCGCGCCTGCCGTCTTCCCGAGCTGGACGGGGTTTGGGGCTTGGACGCAGCCCGGATTGGCGTGGAGGGTCATCTGGTCCGAGGTCGCGCGGTTCACGCCTTCCATAATGTCGATCTCGCCACCGTGTGGCCAATTCTGCCCCATCGTCCAGAAGGATGGCCAGACCTAGTCAAAGGGGGCGTGGACGTGAGTCTCACACATCTCGAATGTTGAGAAGAAGTGCTGAAGCCGGCGTACTGAACAACCAAAAGGTAGATGTAGCGCATCGAAGAGGAACACACTGCCGATGGGGAAATAGTCGTGCGATATGATTTTGACCTGTGCCCGGTTGGTGAGCCCTTGCAGAGAGGACGTGAGGAAGAGGCACGCACCGAATTACGCTTGAAGTTGAAGGGGACGAAGGAGGTGTTATCGACCTTGATGATCGCGTTTCCGGCGTTGTTCACAAAGACAAGGTTGTCGGCGGTCGCATTGGCTTGACTGAGGTAGTTGACGTCTCCTGCACGTTTACCATCCACCTTTGAGCTGCGCGGCGCGCTCATTGTTGGCAATATGGGACGCACCGTTCGTTGTGTTATCGAAACCATCGAGGAAGTCCCATCCTTCAAAGAAATTGGGGCCAGAGTAGTTCCGTATGAGACTGTACTGAGCCAGAGCTGGGCTGACGGCTGCCATGAGCAGCGAGCAAAGGGTAGTAGAGTGGCGCATGGCAAGTGTCGAAGGAGAGATATCTCGTTAGTTACCAGGTGATGGTACCGTTAAATGAGCGTCGTGAGCGTCGTGCGGTACTGTGCACAGTGTGCAGCCAAGAAGTGGTTTATCAAAGTGAGACGAGTCGTGCACGGTGTCCAGGGTGCTGTGTGCGCGCTTTATGTTTCGAATTCCCAGCAACTGCGGAGGGACAAGGGACGACCTGAATCGGTCTGGGAAACGGCGGCGAGACACTACAGAGGATGCATGCCGATTAGCAGAGGCTGTCCACCGCCTGCGAGCATGGCCATCGCGTTAACGGGGCGTGGCCAATTATACGTGCCTCCGAGGGCTGAGAAATCGTCAGATGTGCGAGCGTGAGAGGAGCTATTCTTGTACCCACCTGCAAGGAGACGGCGGTTTTTTGTGCAGTAACTTTATAAGCCACGTGATGCATACTTAGGTGCGTGTAGCAACTACTGTCACTACATAGCTATGTATACGTAGCATTGGCAGTACTTACGACGTGTTCCGAAATGCCAGCTGGGACACACCGTTGGCAGTTGTGACGCCGTTGACTACTGATCAGCGAGACATCGAGCGTGTTTCGAGCGTGAAACATAATTTTCGACATCACGGTCGACAACCAGTCGACTGTAAGACTGCAAGAGATGCATGCGACAGCCCAATGCAAGGTACACCGCTATACACGGTTCCTGTGGGATCCAGATGGGGTATCAGTCTGCAGGCATCAGAGTGTGAAGCCAGCTGGAAACCCGTGTCATTCCACTGGGATCCATCAGTGCGGCAGGTCACCCGGAACCCAGGTGGTCCGGGAGAAGGAATCCGTCTGTCTCTGCCGCTGCCACGGGCCCAATTGCGAACCTTTGGCGCTTAAGCCCTGCGAAGCTTCGTTGATGTTCCGGCGTCCATTGCGATGGTCGTTTTGACTTAGACTGTTCTTCGTCTTCTTCACCCATCTACGTGAGACTGCCTATCTCCCGCCCTCCATCTTCGCCCTCATGCCCTCCTGTGGAATTTCAATCTTGCATCAATCTAGTCGACTCGTCATCATTGTAGGCCGGCAAAGTATAAGCCAAACGGGGGTTTGAGGGGTGTCGGAGCAATGAGCATGGAAAGTTTCGACGGCATGGGCGACATGGTGAGTACTGCTGGCGTACGTGCACTACTCCTGTATTTCTGTAGCCTCGTAGCCACCTGCAGACCTATCTGGTATATGTAATGTACGCTCCCATGGGCTCTGCCATATCTCCGCTATGGGTTTCCCTCCTTTTCCTCTTACGGAGCGCGTCGTCTAGGCATGTCATTAGGCATTGACAATAGCAATGTGCATACATAGTTGTTGAGTACTGTACGGGTGCCTATGTACTATCACAAGCTCTTCTAAATGTAATATACAGTGTATATTGTTAAATCCTGATATCCGGTCAGCCGGAGCTCTCTCAGCGGGAATGGAACCAGCTGTATTGTACCTGATATCCGGTCAGCCGGAGCTCTCTAGGTACAGTGTGAGTTCATGTACGGTAGCGTAGGGTAAGACGGAATACATACCTCAGCGGGAATGGAACCAGCTGAGGTATAAGGAGAGAGAGGTGCGCGGGTTTAAGTACGGGCGCCTATTGCCACGCGAGGATGCCGGAGCCGAACCGCGGTGCACCGGACACCCGAATCTAACACTCCTCCTCGACGCGGAATAGGATGGAGGAAAGTATCGTGTGGAAAAGAGAAATGAGAATGATGGATGGGGGTGTATGATGATCGAGACGTGTCGTAAGTGATCGTGAAGTGTTGTAAGTGTCCGTGAAGTATCGTAAGTGTCCGTAAGACACGAGAGTGAGCGTCGGGAACTCCTTCTGAACAACAGGACTCCTCCTCGCCGTCAGGACTCCTCCTCGCATGGAATCATCGCAGGCCGAGCCACGCGCGAAGGCGAGTGAAGGCGGGGCCGGGGAGAGCTTTGGTGAAGATGTCGGCGATGTTGTCTGCAGATGGGACCCAGTGGGGAAGAATCTGATTGGTGTTCGTGTAGTCGCGAATGATATGCCACTTGACAGCGATGTGTTTGGTGCGCGCATGAAAGGAGGGGTCCTCGCAGAGGTTTTTGGCACCGCGGTTGTCCATGCAGAGAGGAGTCGCAGAGGCTTGCGCGAACCCGAGCGCGTCGAGAACGCCGCGAAGCCAGATAGCCTCCTTGGAAGCTTCGGAGGCCGCGATATATTCAGCCTCGCAGGACGAATCGGCGACAGTGGCTTGTTTGCGCGCGCTCCAGGAGACCATGCCAGAGCCCAAAGAGTAGCAGTATCCAGCGATAGAACGGCGAGTATCAGTGCAGCCCGCGTGATCTGAGTCGGAGTATCCTAGCAGGAAAGCGGGGCGGTCGCCGCCCAAAGTGAGCGCAAGATCGCGAGTGCCCTTGAGGTAGCGGACAACACGCTTCGCAGCGTCCCAATGCTCGCGTCCGTAGCAGTCTAAGAATTGGGAGAGTTGTTGAACGGCAAACGAGATGTCGGGGCGCGTGCCAACGGCGACGTAGTTCAGGCTGCCGACAAGAGCGCGGTAGGGCCAGGAGCGAGCGGCGTCCTTTTCATCCGGAGTACGCGGCGAAGAGCGCCGAGTGAGTTTAGTGGTTTCCATGGGCGTGGCGACCGGGTGCGCGTCCGCGAGACCAAACTGAGTGATGATGCGGTCGATGAGGGCGGTCTGAGAGATGCGGATGGTGCGAGTGGCGCGGTCCCGTTCAATGGCGATACCAATGCAGAATTTCGCCTCGCCGAGGTCGGATATGGTCCAAGCGCGACGCAGATCTGCCTTGAAGAGTGCGCCAGCAGCGGGACTGCTCGCGATGGCAAGGAAGTCGTCCACGTGCACGCCGGTGATGACAGTGCCTTCGGGAGACGTGCGATAGTAAAGGCAGTACTCGCTGTCGATGCGTGTAAAGCCTGCGGATACGAGGTGAGAATGCATAGTGCGGTTCCACGTACGGCCGCCTTGAGGCATGCCATAGAGGCCCTTGTGGAGCTCCCAGACCCAGTCCTCGTGCCCGGGCTCCTCAAAACCCTGGGGCTGCTCCATGTAGCAGACTTCGTCGTCTGGGAGGAGACCGTAAAGGAACGCCGTCTTGACGTCAACTTGGAGAAGCTCCCAGTCAAGGGAGGCGGCGAGATGCAGGAGGAGCCGGAAAGATTCCATGCGCATTGTAGGCGAGGTAGTCCTGTTGTAGTCCTGGCCCCAGACGGCCTCGTAGCCTTTGCAGACCCAGCGCGCTTTGAAGCGAACGGGATTGCCATGCTCGTCGCGTTTCAGACGGAAGACGGGCTTACCGTGCATGATGCGCCGACCATAGGGAACCGCATGACGAGGGATGAGCTTGTAGACGCCGAGCTCCTTGATGGAGGCAAATTCCTCTTTGAGAGCGGTTGTCCACTCCTGTGAAAAAGCGCTCGACATCGCCTCCTTGAGGGAGGTGGGGTCCCCAGCATAGTCATGATCGAGTTGGAGGGTCGCGGCGAGAGCATGATCGAGTTTGGACTGCGCGGTGGAGTCGGTAGCTGAGCGGGCGGCAGTGCGGGCATCACGCTCGGAACGAGCGCGTTCGGAGCTGGCCTTGCATTCCGCGACAGCGCGTTCCAGAGTAGTGATGTAGGGGAGACCTTCGGCTGCTGCGCGACGCTCTGAGGGAGCGTGAACACGACTAGACCTGCGAGGTTCGACATCGGCAGGAGGAACGGTCACGGGATCCTGGGAAACAGGCGACGCGACAGCAGATGAGGCAGACGCCGGAGCAGGAGGGACGGGAAGTAGGGAAGGAGGCGGCGCAGGGCAGGTGTGCGGCGCGGTAGGGGTAAATGGGGGGTCGTCAGGCCAGTCCGTGCCTATGGAAGAAGGAGAGGGATCATCGACGAGATCGGGGGAGGAAATATCTGCGGAAGGAGGGGGCGGTGACTCGTGAGATTCGATGAAGGAAACATGGTAAGACTCGAGTACGCGACGAGTAGGGACGTGATAGCAACGGTAGGTTTTGGAATTTTGGCCGTAGCCGATGAGAACACATTCGAAAGAGCGTGGGCGGAGTTTGGGATTGTGAGTGTTGATGAGGACAAATGCGCGGCAGCCGATCTCGCGGAGATGACGTAGGGACGGGGGATGACCAAACCAGGCCTCGTAGGGCGTAACGCCTCGCGGCAAGGACGCGGAGGGCGTACGGTTGGAGAGGTAGCAGGCGGTGACGTAGAATTCGTCCCAGCGGTTCTCGGGGACACCAGCGGATAGACGCATAGCGCGCGACTTGCCTAAGAAGGTGCGATGTATACGCTCAGCCTTGCCGTTATGGGCAGAGGTGTGCGGAGCGGTGATCTCCCAAGTGACACCGAGAATGCGGCAGACGGCTTTGATCTCCTCGGTAAGACATTCCCCCCGGTCCATGACAATCTTGCGCACGGGACAACCTTCAGCTCGGCGCGCGATGATGAAGTCGCGGAGAGTGGGCGCGCAGTGAGCCTTTGAGGGGACAGGGAAGGTCCATGCATAAGATGAGAAGTCGTCTATGATATCTAGGGGACAGACGTTGCCAGAAGCCGAAGTCGTACACTGAGTACCCGCCGCATCAAGAAAGAATGTGCCCCCCCGCTCCTTACTCCGTTCCCCCTCCCGCACCGATGGTACTGGCGTGCGTGTCTGTTTACCGCGAATGCACGCGTCACACTTGGGAGGAGGGGAGGAAAGGTTAACGGGCGTACCGGAAGCGCGCACAGCTTTAGCGACAGTATAAGTCGCACGATAGTTCGCATGCCCGAGACGACGGTGCCAGGTCTCGAGAGTCGGCATCGAAGTGGAGACCAGGGCAGAGGAGACCTCAGGTGCAGGCCCAGACAAGGCGTAAAGCCCTCGGTTGACACGGCTGCCAGTGAAGAACAGAGCCCCAGAGCGGTGCCGAACGGTGACGCCGTCTGCAGTGAAGTCGACACGATAAGCGTGCGGGCCGTCGCAGAGGGCGCGAACGGAGATGAGGCGAACAGTGGCGTTCGGGACATACAGAGCGTGCTCAAGGGTGAGGTGCTTGCCGCGGCCGACGGTGAGGTGGATCTGACCTATGCCGACGGCGTAGATGACGCTGCCGTTGACACCGCGAATGCCGTGTGGAGAGATCGGCGTGAGAGTGGCAAAATCCGACCTGAGCGGGGAGACATGCGTAGAAGCGCCAGAATCGAACAAGAATGGTTCAGAAGACGCTGCAGGAGCGGAGACGGAGAACGCGGCGTCAGAGTCCCAGTCCAGAGAGCAGACGAGGGGAGTGGAGCAAGCGAGATAGGCTCCGTAAGCGGAGTCGCCGCAGGAGTCCAGAGAGGAGAGCCAAGACGGGTCCGGACCATCCGTGTTGAGCAGAGGGACGGGGTCGGAGACAGCGGTATTTGCAGCGTCAACGACAAGCGAAGATGAGGGGGCTGGCTCAGCGAGAAAATACGCGCGACCTTCGTGGTCATACAGCGTCTTTGGAGCCTTCCCGGAGTCTTTCTCCTTGGACGCGCCTTTCGCTTTACGAGCAGCGATGCGAGCGTCAACTTCAGCGCGCTTGCCCTCCATGACGCCGCCGGGCTGGAAGCAGTCGGTGGCGGCGTGACCCTTGCGTTTGCAGTTGCTACAGATGAGCTGGCTGCGGCTGCCGCGACCCGTTTGCGCAGAGAGCGCAACGTCCGTGGAGAGCCCCCCGGTGGACGTAGCCTTGCCAGCTGTGAGATCTTGGTGGACCTCGAGGCGCTGAAGAATGTCGGCCACGGAGTAAGGGGAGGCCTTGGTCGCGCGGGAGAGGTCATTGGCAACTTGAGACTGAAGGGAGTCGAGGGCGCCGTCCATCATATTGAGAAGGACGACCTTTCCAAGCGCGTCGGCTGTGAGCGGACCCATGGCAATGACTTGGCGACAGATGCGGATCGCGTTCTGCGCCTGCGG
This sequence comes from Trametes cinnabarina, assembly GCA_000765035.1. Classification (NCBI taxonomy): domain Eukaryota; kingdom Fungi; phylum Basidiomycota; class Agaricomycetes; order Polyporales; family Polyporaceae; genus Trametes; species Trametes cinnabarina. Next base: position 109,144 of record CCBP010000025.1, read on the forward strand.
TGCGAGAGCTTGGCCCTGGTCGAAGCGGAGAGCCAGCAAGTCACGGAGAAGGAAGACCTGAGTATGCGTGCCACGGTTGAGATGACGGGCGGCGAGGAAGGCGTAGAGCTCCGAGGCAGTCTGAACGGCGGGGAGGTGCTCGCGCTCGTTCTCCGAGCATTGCAGACGAATGAAGGCTTGAACGTGGCGGTCGTTGATGACCCATTTGCGCGCGTCTTCGAGACGAGTGGCGCGAGGCGGGCAGGCATAGGAAGGGGAGGTGTACATATCGAGCGTGTCGCAGACGGACAGGACCTCGTGAAGTTCCTTCTTCCACTTGCGGTAATTGCCAGCGGGTAGGTCGAGCAGGAGGGCGTCGTCCCAGCGCTTGAGCATGCTGGGAGGGATGACGGTGATGCGAATGGGTTCATCGTCGACCATGGGGGCAACGACGTGCGGGTCGCCAGGAACGGAAAGAGACTTGCCGAATAGGGCAGACACCGGCGGATCGGATGCCGGGGCAGGCGTCGAGGAACCGAGAGAGGAAAGAGAAGGCTCGATGGCGTCATCGCCGGGAACCGAAGAGGCGAGGGCGTCCGGAAAGGCGGTGGACCGCGGAATGGTCATGTTGAAGTTGGGAACCCCGGGGGCGACGACGCGTTGATGGCGAGGGAAAAAAACCGCGTAAAGCGCGATAAAAAAGAGTGAAAATGGGCAGGGAAGGGTAGAGTGCACACGTAGAGTGGGTGCGTGGTTCCAGGGCTACGGATCAGGGGTTTGATCACTGCGCGGATCAAACGCAACGGCTCATAACCTGTTAAATCCTGATATCCGGTCAGCCGGAGCTCTCTCAGCGGGAATGGAACCAGCTGTATTGTACCTGATATCCGGTCAGCCGGAGCTCTCTAGGTACAGTGTGAGTTCATGTACGGTAGCGTAGGGTAAGACGGAATACATACCTCAGCGGGAATGGAACCAGCTGAGGTATAAGGAGAGAGAGGTGCGCGGGTTTAAGTACGGGCGCCTATTGCCACGCGAGGATGCCGGAGCCGAACCGCGGTGCACCGGACACCCGAATCTAACATATATATCTATATGAATAATACCCACTGAGCAGCAACGGCATGCAGGAAGTAACAGTACTGCCCAGTTTCGACCTATTCACCGTGCTTCTGACCGAACGGCACCAGGGCATGCGCCATGCGGATTTTGGCCGTGGAACCACCTGGATTCCTGCTGACCTGCCGCACCGACGGTAACCAACTGGCTTGCACTTGGAAATGCATGGGTCACCAACCCATCTGGAAGCCACAGGAACCGTGTACTGCTGTGTACACGACCGGTACGCGGTGGACAGTGCCTGCGGTACACTACCTAGATGGATGCAAGGGAACTCCGTCCCAATCGGGAGTGCTCGGGTCGGAGACGGGTGGCGGTGCCGGCCTTAGCCCGAGACAGTAACCAAGTAAGTACCGATGGATCATGAATGCATGATGATGGACCGGAGGCATTTTCCCTCGATAGCGGCATGTACTCATGTACCAGCCTAGGTGGTATGAAGTTACAACTTAGCGGCGCTCAGCAAACCCGTGAGTACATGTGACTTGGTCACGGTATCTCTCAAGGTTAACAACCAAGACGATGTATGTCGTCCTCTGCCCTTCGCCACATGGACCAGAGTTATCATAAGCGTTACTGTAAGTCCTACTCCTGGCCGCACAGTCAACCTTCACAACTACCTTCCCAATGCGATTCTGATTTTCTGATGTTCGTACGCCAACGGAAGATCTCCGAAGCCAAAGGCTATGTCGACCACGGGGCACAACTTTGCTGGCTGGATTAGCCTGTTCATGTCCTCAAACTGGACGCGCGAGCCCACGAGGATACCGCGCAAAGTGCAGTCTATAGCACGGCCTGAACATAAAAGCCGCACACATCCGCCTGCTGTAGATCAAGCGACTGGGAACACTCAGTGCGCGTTGACTGGGGGAGATACACGGGAGCGAGAGAAAGGCTGTACATACTCCTGCGACGCGGCCGATATTGGGCGCAATTGAGCGATTGCATGATCGTGCCGGATCCGCCGACCTCGACGATGTGTGTCAGGAGAGCGGCGGTTCTGTCATGGAATCTAGCGAGAGGTCAAAAGATCGAACTCACGGTCGTCGATGAGTCATGGCCCGAGACACGCGGCGCGGGCAGCATCTCCTCTCTGACCGCGTTCTCTTGCTTCAGAAAGCGCGATGAGAAGTCTGGTGGCGGAACTCACGAAAAGAGCTACAATCTGCAGCAGCTTGGCGGCTAGGACACACACTGGGCTCAGCAGTAAAATCCGGGAGATAGTGCATGTCAAAACGACGGCATACAGTCGAGATGTGCATGTAATGAATAGTAGAGTCCCGATGCCTATTGTACACGATTGCATGTGTTGATACAGTTTTGGAGCTTCTTCGCGATCTATCACCCCTCAGCTCATATCGCGGCCTAGGCTGCCGCGCGTGCGCGCTTAGTCCTTCGAGACCTTGACGACGACCTTGCCGACGTGCTGCTGGCTGTCCATGTACTCGTACGCCTTGCGGAGCTCCTCGAAGCTGAACACCTTATCGATCACGGGCCGCAGCTTCACGGCCTCAATCAGACGGTTCATGTCCTCGAACTGCGCGCGCGAGCCGATGAGGATGCCGCGCATGAGGACCGCCTTCGCGAGCACCTTCACGGGCAGCTCGCTCACGTCCGCTTGCTGCAAAAGGAACAATGGAAGGTAAATGTGATGTTGTAGAGAAGGGGAAGAGGGAGAGATTACGTACCCCTGCGACGAAGCCGATGACGCTGATCGTGCCGCCGTAGCGGACGCAGTTGACGGACTTCATGATCGTACCGGGACCGCCGACCTCGACGATGTGGTCGACACCCCTACCCTTGGTCTACATAGACGAACGCTCGCGTCAGCATACCGCAATCAACCGCACTCAAGCGGGTGTTCAACTCACTATCTTGAGGACCTCCTCGTCCCAGTTGGGCGTCTTCTTGTAGTTGATGGTGTACGTCGCGCCGAGTTTCTTCGCGATCGCAAGCTTCTCGTCCGAGGATGAGGTCGCGATGACCGTCGCGCCCGAGGCCACGGCGAGCTGGAGACCAAAGATGGAGACACCGCCGGTGCCCTGTACGAGCACGGTGTCACCGCCTTTGAGCGGGTTGGGGCCGAGGAGGGCGTTGTACGCGGTGAGCGCGGCACAACTGCAGTCAAGGTGTCAACATCGAAGTTGCAGTGACATTGCGGAAAGACAAGTACTCACGGAAGGGTCGAAGCTTCCTCGTAGCTGAGGTGCTCGGGAATACGGACGAGCGCATGCGCAGGGACGATCTTGTACTCGGTCAAGACACCGTCGATGGGCGCGCCCAGGCCTGTCGCCTTGATCTCCTCCGTGACGTCGCCGTAGATGTGGTCGACGGCGAAGTTGGAGCAGACGCGCTCACCGACCTTCCAGCCCTTGACCTCATCACCGAGCGCGACGATTTCGCCTGCCATGTCGGAGCCAGGCACGGGGTTCTCCTTCTGGCCGAGGGGATACTGGCCCTTTGCCACGATGAGGTCGCGGTACTGGAGGGAGACGGCGTGAACTTTGACGAGGACCTCCGTTGCCTTGAGCTTGGGAATGGGTGACTCGGTCAGGGTGAGGTTGTGGAAGCCGTCAACCTGAATAAGAGGGGTGTCAGGTCTTGCTCGTCGAACGCGGTGCAGCTGGACACGTACCTTGGGGAGACGGTACTCGCGGGTCTTCTTGGGGATGGAGACCATGTTGTTCGTGTTGTTGTGTGTGGTGAGTTCGCGTGTGTTGAGGATGGTATGAGAGAAGTGAGAGGACGAGAAGCGGATGATGTAGAGCAAGCAGAGGAAAGCATGGCAGGTTATATACGGAGGCGTATGTTCTACGGCGTTCGAAATGCGTTGCTTTGTCAGACTGAATCGTTGGAGAGAACTGACCGCAAGTAATACTCGGCGCAGGCAGGAGTACCGTCCCAGAAAAGAGAGAACACTCGCAGGTCAGGCCGCCGTAGATGACGTAACCGGGGCACACTGCGCGAAATCCAATTTCCCTCCCCGGCATACTCGATCGACGGGGTCTCCCCATTGCAACCGTCGAAAACATATCAAGCTCAGTATCAGTTCTGGATCCAGAAAATACACGAAATCTCAGCGGTGAGGACAGAGTCGGATTCAGCGAAACACAAACGTGGCGTGTCAGTGCAACGTTGCCGCCCGGCAGCACTTTTTACCTGGTGTGCTCTGACTTTGCCTCTTCTCCTAGCGAACCAACTCTCGCTGCGTCACCTTGACATCAGAGAACACCTCACAGACTCCCCTGTGACCTTACTACAGGATGAAGGCGGCGTCGAGAGCCTAAACGATGCCGTCTACTTTCCGTCTTCTCTTACTCATCCTCGGAGCAGCAACCGAGCACTGAATATGCTCGGTCAGCAAGGCGCGTCCCAAACGCTCACCACCACGCCTTCTGCTCTTCTAGCACCTCAATCATCCTAAATTCTGACCGCTAGGAGCCACACACCACTTGCGCGCTCGGTAAGCAGACGGTATCCCTGTGCCTGCTGTCAAACAGACGATACCGGCCTCCACTAGCTCTTCTCCGCTTCTCTTTGTTGACCGACCCGCTCTTAAACCGTACACTGGCTTATGCCGTGACGAACGCATTGCGTTGGTGCACGAATGGCTGATTGTGATTGTCTATGATCGTTGTGAGAGGTCAGGACCGTATTGATACAGAACAAAACGAGAATCGAATGGTGCACGATGTGTTCTGGCCGCGGGTCGGGTTGAAGCGAGAGAGCTTGAGCGGTCAGGTTTGCGTTCCATGGGTGTAAGTCGGGCCGGTATAAGTCAGCCTTGTGGATCGATGGTGCACGGTTCAGTCGAGGCGGGCTCAGTACACCGCGAATACCTTTGGTTGTCGCTTCAGTCGCGCTGCCAGCGGAGAAATCATCAGCTAACAGTGGTCTTTGGGTCCCTGGACCAACGCCGAACGCGCACGCACCGTACAGCAGACATGTCGCGCCCAACACCTGAAGACCGCCTGAGTAGCACGACACAGCGATCCAGTTCCCGCCCGAGCCGTTCAGGATCGCACCACCGATAGGTGCCCCGGCAGAGTTGCCTGTTTCACAGATTTCCAGTCAAGTCAGTCGTCGTAGGCTTAGCGGACGGGAAGAGAACGCACCAGGAAGATTGAATAGCAGAAGTAGTCCGGACAGGCCCGCGAGCCTACCCGAACCCCAGAGCTGCGCGGCGACGGCGGGAGCAAGCGACAAGAAGCACCCGCAGACGAAGCCGTACATGATCGCGAATGCCATCTGTGGTGCAAGGAAGAGCGGGTCCAGAGAACGAAGCAGACCTGATCAGAGGTACATAGGGGACACGGCAAAGTGGTGCAGGCACGTACAATGCCAGCATAGGTGGAGACGAACGTCCACACGAGCACTTGTGTGAGCCCGGACAACATGATCACCGCCCAGAGCGCGTTCACGGGCCCCATGCGGTCCGCGAGGAAACCGATGAGCGTTCGCCCGATGGCGGCGGAGAAGTTCAGCATCGTGACGGGCAGCGCCGCGAGCTGCGAGAGGTGCCCCGGGTCAATTCAGCATGTGTATCGAGAATCGTTCGAATTGGAGCACACCAAATCCGACATAGTGGGGAGCTTTTCCTTCGTGAACGTCGGGAGAAAGAAGATGGGCGAAAAGTACCCGCTGGCGAGTCAGCCGCGGCATCAGCCATCGAGCTTGCACTGTTGCGCTTAAAGGACAAGCACGCGAACTCACAAGACGGTGAAGAAGTAGCACACGCCCACGCTCCAGAAGATAGGGTCACTGAAGAAAGACCGGTCGACCCAGATGATCTCCTTGCGTTCGGACGGTTTGCGCCGCTCCGAGATCATGAACCACGCTGCGAACAGCAAGGCGCCGTCTAGCGCAGTATAGATGGCGAGCGACTTCTTGAGACCGAGCTTAGTGAGCATCTCGCGGAAGACCAGAGACGAGATGCCGCCGCCTGCCCGGCGCGTAAGCGTTGAATTGCTTGGAAGGGAGAGCAGATAGCGTAGGATGCACACCTATGGAACTGCCGGCTACCACCATACCCGTCGCCAATGCACGATATTTCAGGAACCATTGCGCTGGTAGGGCAACCTGCACTATGCTCAGCAAGGCGGCACGCACGTTGCTCGAAGTTGCTCACAATCAAGGGGTATACTAACGCGTCCGCGATACCTTGCATGACACCCTGTGGCGCGTTGCGTTAGCCTAAGGTCCGGCCAATGTGTTACGATTTGATGCGTACCATGATCATAAACCAATGCCATAACTTAGTCGCGAACACACCGAACAGCATGCTCAAGGTCCATACTAAACCGCCGGCAGCAAGGAAAGGCTGGGTACCCTGCAGGTCATGCGTCTATAGATTCCGATGAGGCTGTGAGTGCCTACCTTATAGCCGCTGTATTGTGAAACAGTACACGCACGGTCAGTTGTATGACTCGTGGGAAGGACGCTGTTCGTAACCCACTCACTATCGGTCTGCCAATTTTCCGGGGATGACGCTGAGCAATGTCATGAGCTGCGAGTGCACATGGGCGACATCAGTGCGCGCTCCGCGTATTGTAGACCGAATCGACCAAGTTTAGAGATAACACCCACCATGGCGGACATGCTGCCCAGTGTGCTGAGGACAGACTCGGAGGTGTGGGGATAGAGGTGCTCTTTGAAGTACTCTTCCGTGACGCCCCACACCTAATTCGATGTGAGCACCCCTGATATAACGCCGGCGGGAATACTGCTGCTCACAAGCCTTCCGCCGCAGGACACGAGAAGCGAAAGAAAGGAACAAAATGATCGCCATCGAAAGTATGCGACGCGACACGCGATGTTCAATGGCTGTCACTCAGTGGTATAGACTCGAGGACATACCCCCATCCGACCGTAGCAGCGGAAAATATCATGCAGCCGAAGACGACGAGCCAGCCGCGTCCACCGTCAGGGGGCAGGTCTACCTCTTCGACAGGGACGCCTTTCTCGTACACAGATCCCGCGGCCGAGCGGACTTCTGTGTACTTGCCTGGCTTGTCGTCTTCGGAAACCACGACTTGCGTCTTCTCAGATCTTGGAGTGTCCATATTGCAACCGGCAGGACCAACGAATGGGAGGGGAGCAGCGGTAGAAACAGCAACAATTATCAAGGTGGGAAGAGAGGACAGTGACAGAAGGATAGGATATCAAGATGCTTGAACGCCGACAGATCTCCATAGCTGCATTCTTATATCTTCTGTATGCGACTTTAGCGATTTTACGAAGCTCACGAGCCGGTGTATATGCTCGCACCGGCGGCGGATTCTGGAACCGGCTCCGGGTTATGCGGGCGCATATCCTCGGCGCGCCGACTGGAAATATCCATGATGTTAACAATCAGAACCTGACATGCACTATGTACAATGGCTGGACGGAACTTACTAGCGATGTCGGGCATCACAGAGTATTCGCAGTACTCCGGACAAGTCCGGAGCGCGGGGCGAGCGGCAATCTTGCTTCGTTAGGAGTGCGATGGACGCTTCTGCCGTGCACAGGTGACGGATAAGGACACAGCGCGAAGCCATGGACGTCTGGACGCGCCACTGTAAACTACCGTGGTAGAGCGGCGTCGTGTACTCTGTATGCTACTAGCAGCGCAAGCCTGAGGGGAGGTCAAGCCTAGACTGAGAGCGGAGTAGGGGCCAAAGTAGCAGAGCAATGTTAGCGCCGTGCGGCTCGGGAGGGGCGTCGGCGAGGATTTGACCTGCATTGAAACAAGTCGCTTCGAGATGAGGGCAAATCCTCGCACACCAATTAAGCCCGGGGGAGATCTACCGGCGACCTGAACAAACGTTCATCTAAGAACTCTGAGGACACACAAATGCTCCCCCCTTGAAGATCGACGAGCTTGTACAGATAGCGCGTTGTTCACTCAGATCGACAGAACTGTTGCGTTGACGTCGATGTTTCGATGAAGCAGGAAGTCTCTATGTATGTATCATTCAGTTGGCGTGTAGGTGAGTGACGGATATGCTGTATCGTAACCGTGTGCGCAGGAATCGATGCCCGTGCTCGTCTATCATCATGATCATGGTGAAAGGTCAGTACTAAAACAGTAGAAAGAGGATAATATGCTAGACAACGTCTGGCAGCGTGTCAAGTTCGCGCCAGCGTAAGCGGTTGTTGTTTATTCGGTGTATGCTTCTCGTAGTGATGCTGCACGGTCCGGTCAGGGTGCGCTCAATATACCGCGAATACCTTCGGTTGTCGCTTCAATCGGGCTGACCCTTTCGTCAGCCATAGTGCGTGAAAAGACATCCAATTCGACTACTGAGCGCACCATACAGCAGGCAGATCGCGCCGAGTATCTGAAGACCTCCGGAATAACACGACACAGCGGTCCAGTTCCCGCCGGAGCCGTTCAAGATCGCGCCACCAATGGGTGCTCCAGCGGAGTTACCTGTGAGTAAAGACTTCTGGTCAAGGGACAGCAAGAGGGTTAGTAATGCGAGGCAAGGGCGCACCAGGGAGGTTGAACAGCAGCGTGAGCCCTGAGAGGCCCGCAAGCCTACCAGAACCCCAGAGCTGCGCGGCGACGGCAGGGGAAAGCGACAAGAAGCATCCGCACACGAAGCCGTACATGATCGCAAACGCCATCTGCAGTCAGAGAGAGCGCAAGGAAGAAATGAGCAAACCTTGTCACAAGTACTGGCGAGGATGCGTACAATGCCAGCGTAATTGGAGACGAACGTCCACACGAGCACTTGCGTGAGTCCGGAGAGCAAGATCACTGCCCATAGCGCGTTCACGGGGCCGATGCGGTCCGCGAGGAAGCCAATCAGGGTGCGGCCCATTGCGGCGGAAAAGTTGAGCATGGTGACGGGCAGCGCTGCGAGCTGCGAGAGATGCTCCGGGTGAGCGCGGTAATATATGGCTCGATGAGCGCAGTATTTGGCTCACCAACTCAGACAGATGAGGCAGCTTGTCCTTCGCAAACGTCGGGAGGAAAAAGATGGGTGACAAGTAACCACTGACGAGTCAGCCACAGCATCAGCAATCATATCGCTCTATCCCTCACATCTGTCAGCAAACTCACAATACCGTGAAAAAGAAGCACGCGCCCAGGCTCCAGAAGACAGGGTCACTGAAGAACGAGCGGTCGATCCAGATGATCTCCTTGCGCTCGGAAGGCTTGCGCCGCTCGGAGATCATGAACCACGCTGCGAGCAGCAGGGACCCGTCGAGCGCGGTGTAGATGGCGAACGACTTCTTGAGACCTAGCGTAGTGAGCATCTCCCGGAAGATGAGAGACGAGACGGCACCCCCTGAGAAGGGTGTAAATACTGTACAAGGATACAGCGTGGTATGCATACCTAGGGAACTGCCCGCTACGACCATGCCTGTAGTCAAAGCGCGATATCTGAGGAACCATTGTGCGGGAAGGGCAACCTGCAATATATCAGTTCCTGCACGAGAGTGTACGTATGCTTCTCAAATGGCTCACTATCAAGGGATATACCAAAGCGTTTGCGACGCCTTGTATGACACCCTACGTCGTTCGGGGTGAGCTTGCTGCCTGACGTACAATAGTGCCGTCTAGATCTACGCGTACCATGATTATGAACCAATGCCATAGCTGTGTCGCGAACACGCATAGCAGCATGCTCAGCGTCCATAGGAAGCCGCCGGCAGCAAGGAATGGCTGGTCACACGTCAGGCCATGCGCCTATGCACATGGAAGAGCATGAGAGCGCACACCTTGTAACCGCTATATTCAGAGATGGTAGACATGCATGGTCAGCTGCACAATTCGTGCGAAGGTCGCTGTACGACATTGTACGTAAACCACTCACTATCGGTCTGCCAACTTTCCCGGGATAACGCTTAACAGTGTCATGAACTGCAGATGGGTGACATCAGCGCGCGTTCCGCGGAGCTCACGGCGAACCGCCATGTCCACCAAAACAGGATCGCACGCACCATCCCAGACATGCTGCCCAGCGTACTGAGGACCGACTCGGAAGCGTCGGGAAAGACGTGCTCCTTGAAGTACGCCTCCGTGACGCCCCAAACCTGGTGCGACGTGAGTACACCACGGGAAATAACGCAAGAAGAACCGGGCAGAGATGTCCGCTGCTCACAAGCCTTCCGCCGCAAGACACAACAGGTGAGGGGAAAAACGACAACACCACCATCATCGAGGGGACGAGGGCCGGACGCGACACACAATGTTCAATGTCTGTCACTCAGTGGGCATGGACTCGAGAACATACCCCCATCCGACTGTGGCAGCGGAAAATATGATACAGCCAAAGACGACAAGCCAGCCGCGACCGCCGTCCGGAGGCAGGTCGACCTCTTCTATGGCCACGCCCTTTTCGTACACAGACGGCGCGGCCGAGGCGGCCGAGGCGTACTTGTACGCCTTGTCCTCCTCAGTAACCTCGACGTGTGTCTTCTCGGACCTTGGAGTGTCCATCGCAGCAGAACCAGCGAGTGGAAGGAGAGCAGCAGTAGCAGCAGTCTCGGAGGGAAGAGAGCACAGCGACGCAGGGCCAGGAGTATCAGGATAACTGAACTCCGACATATCGCCATAGCTTCATTCTTATATCTTCCGCATGCAACCACTGGATCAGACCTCAGCGGTCTTGCGAAGCTCATGACTCGGCGTCGATGCACGCACCGCGGGATCTAGACCCGGTTGTGCGGGCGCATGTCCTCGGCATGCCGACCGCAAGCTAATCTTGACGTCAACCATTGGGCCCTGACATATTGGATGCTTAACCTACCGGCGATCTCAAGCGTCACAGAATGCGCGGGGCCAGTCACCTGTGTTCGAACATAAGCTTGATCTGAGCGCCGGACCGGCAGCCATCTAGGCATCGTCAGGAGTGCAATGGACGCTTCTGCGTTCCATCGGAGGCCGTTTGTAACAACGTCTGCGACGCGATTGAAACATGTGGCTTTTTGGCAACATTGTACGTTTCACGATGGTCCTCGTACTATAGTACGCCTCTCTCGATAAGACTTCATGTTCAAAGCGATGTATATGCGGTCGGGTGAAAGTTGAGAGTACTGCTTGCCAAGTATTTTCGTCGAGAAGAGAGCAAACCGGCAAACCCTCGAGAAAGAAGCTCATCGGCCCAGTGCGGGGAAACCGGCCCGACTTGCTGCGCCACTTATTACCTCCGGAGACCCGCAGTTCCGTTAAGAGGGTCGATTCGTACAGTAATCTGCGGCGGCCAAGTGGGAAGATACATACCTGGGTCTCAGACGGCAGAGATGTAACAAAGTACGTACTGGCAAGCCGAGGCGGTGCTGGGCATACTGGTTGAGTGGTTTGTGCTTTAAATTGTGCTGAAGACCTCCGCCCCGCTGAGATGGATCACATTCGGTGACAAGCGTCATATCCGTAGGACTGTGGCGTCGCAGAGCAGATGCTCACGAGTCATTTCAGCATGGGGTATGCCGGTAGGCTGCATCGGGAGAGGAAGATCTGAACGTGGATGGTGCGTGGCTATCCTGCGGCACGGTCAGAACCAGCCGATGAAAGAGGGTTAGGCTATACACTTACCTTACCTACATCGCACCGTGGGATCGTCGCATGCCCTAAGCGTCAGGAAGATCTCATGCAAGGACCCTGCGGAAGGCGGAGAACTTATCGGAAGCAGTGCAGCTTTCACGAAGGCAGGAGGTTACTGAGTCGCCTGTGCGAACTTGCGCGCTGTTGATGGCAGCTGGGACACCCGTAGAGCATTCGTGGAGAGTGAGAACGGTGCTCGTCAGCGCTGGTCAGGACTCAGGTATACAGCTGTCCGTGGGGCCGGATCCTATCCTATTCACATCACTAGATCACAGTAATAAGGTAGTAGAGAGAGAAGAAGCGACCCTCGCGAGTTCTGTGCACATTACAAGGGTTCCGCCGGATACGCGACGAAAACACGTCTACGATGCGCGGTCCCGAGTTTGGCCCTCGCTGTCCCGCCTGAGCATTGGACTAGCCAACCCGCGCTCAGTCCGGCTCTCGTCCATAACTCCGGGCGTTGGCGGGAAGGGGTGCGCGGACGCGGACGCAGACGATGTCGCAGGACCCGACGGATTTGGCCCAGTCCCATTGCGGAGGCCTGGCGATCGTGCAAGGTCGACCTCGGGCCCGTCGTCGAACTCGTCCTCGGTCTCTCCTGGGGTGCCCGACCTGCTACCGCGTCCGCTGACGTTGGGCGAGAAACCGGAGGACTTGCGAGCCTTTCGTGCGTGGAAGGTGCGGCTCGCAGTTGCGTTCGAGAAGAGCGGAAGGAGGTATCGCTCATCAAGTGTCTGGAACCACTTGCCGTCCTCGCTAGTAGGCACAGCAGCGCTATCGGGTGACCTCTTCCGACCGGACGGACCTTCTCCTGCGGACGTCGATGCAAGAGGGAGCACTTCGACGCCGTCAGAGTCGTACTCGTCAATGGGCGACGATGCAGCCGAAAATATGGTGTTGTTAGCCAGGTCGCCATGTTGTGCTTGGTGGTTGTAGTTGATCGGCTCGTCGTAAACCCTGCTCGCCCGTCTTGAGTGTGCTCCGAAGTAGCCTTCTTCGTCCGCGTATCTCGACCACCGCCCAGAACGTCTGAAGAACTGACTCCTGATATCACCCTCCTCATCGCTGCTGCTCGCCTCGTCGTCCTCGACTCCAGTTCGAATTCCGAGCACTTCGAGCATCCGCGCAGTCGTCCCACCGAAGACTATCACGGTCAATACCACTACGACGAGCACGGTCGTCCTCATGGATTGTGCGTTGTCTCCTTTGAAGCCTGCCGCAAGCGCGACACCCACAGCACCCCGCAGCCCCGCCCAAAAGAGCATCATCTGGTACGAATGTGGGATCTCTTCCTGGCGCTGTCCTCGAGCGTGCCGGTGGAAGAAGTTGATCGCCTCGGAAAGTGGGAACACCGCGGCATACCGCGTGAACACGACGGCGACCGTGGTAACCATGATGAACAAGGGCTTGAAATAGCTCGTGATCTTCGCTGAAGATGGCGGACTCGTGAAGAGAGACAGGCCCAGGTAGATGAAAATGAAGTTCTCGGACAGTTGCGCGAGGGTGGCGAAGATGTACTTGGTCGCGCGTTGTGTCCGCCGAGACATCGTGTGGTACGCGTAGTGCTTCAGGGTGATTCCACAGAAAAGCAGTGAGACTATCCCAGACATTGAAAGCCCATTGGAGAAGAAGTAGCAAGTGTAGGCGCATAGTGCGACTAAGCACGTCTCGATGGAGGGATAGAGTGCGAGCGAAGAGTGTTTGAGAACAAGCGACATTGCAAGACCGAAGACAACGCCGAGAGCCATGGAGCCACCGAAGGATAGCAAGAAAATGCCGATACCGTGGAATATGTGAGTGACCGAGAAATCCGATCCATGAAATTGGGATAGCGTCCTGTGCGAGGCGTCACGATCAACTACAATTACGTTGATCGAGGTGCAAAATGGCCTACTTACTCGTACATGACGATACTGACTGCATCGTTGAGCAGCGACTCGCCAAAGATGATAGTGTATAGTTTCGGGTCAACCTTGTATTGGTTGAAGATAGCAAGGATGGTTACTGGGTCCGTCGCGGACAGTGTAGACCCAAAGGTCAGACACTCTATCAACGTCAGACCCAATGATTCAAGGCCTAGCGACGACCATATGAACACGATAACCCTGCACTGTACGTGGTGAGTGTTTATTACTGGGAGATGCGATCCGGCCGTACATACCCTACGCCAACGGCGGATATGAAAGTCCCCAAGAATGCGAAGACCAAGATAGAGCCGAAGTTCCGGAAGAAGTTCTCTTGCTTCAGCTCATAGCCAGATGCCAGGATAATGGGCGGAAGTAGCAGGTTGAAGAAAAGCGTGTGTCTGAAGGTCTGCGTCAATGCAATGTGAGTATTGAGTTTGTGTGAGTATATACAAGAGCATGTTATCGCTCTTGAGTGAATTGCGCTCTTTGAGCGCACACCTCAAATAGCATGAAGCGGCACTTGGCGTCATAGACGTCTTGGATGGGCAGGCTGAACGCTCCAAAACCCAACAATTGAATACCGTGCCCATTGACATAAGCCAGTTCCCATCTAGAAGCTACCATCAAGGAAGGCTTCACGAAGGTACTTCCATCGACAGTGCCTCAGGCATTCATGGCCCCTCGACCTACTCACCAACATATCCCGTATCATAGTCCCAGGCGCCAGCCGGACCACCAAGCCCACAAACATCCCCGCGAAGATCGCGACCAGTGTTTCATGTATGGCACGTATACGCTTGATCTGGAGGTAGTATGACGTCCACAGCGAGAGAATCAACAGACCGCAGACGAGGAACAGCGACCAAGACGAGTAGTACTCTTCTTCCTCGGGTATGGGGGTCTCGCTCGCTGAGGGCGCAGCGAACGCCGGCGTGGGTGGAAATGTTGAGGACATGACAGGAAGCGATGGCCAAGTACCAATACCAGGGTCTGTAGGGTACGGAGAGGCGTTGCTGGGTGCAGCGAAGCACCAGCGAGCGTGTGAGGGTGCTAGCAGATGGTGGAAGGCGAGAGAGCTGGACTCCAGCGTCAGAGGACTCGTCTGCGGTCGCGACGCGCAGCGGCTTGGCTGCTTTACTTCATACCATCAACAACTCCCATCATGCACATACGCCTGGGCACTACATATTTTACAACATATCTTGCATCCCTGACAGATGAATGGGCATACGGAGAGATGATAGATCAGTATAACACAAGCAGATCACAGGACAGAGTGGTATCGTAGACATGATACCACAAGCACCCCGACTCCTCTGTACGAGGCCCTCAAGCAATGTTGTTACCCAACTAATTTGACATTGGTTCTCAATGCCATATGTTCGTACTCGCAATAACATGGACCAGGCGGCAGCGTTGAGTGAGGCTATACAGGCTGCGGGTACTTTCCTTGAGGTCAAATTTCAAAGCTACTATGTACATACAGTAGTAGTAGTACATACCACCAGAATCCGAAGAAGTGGGAACACTGGGAAGTGCCAGCACGTGCACGTGGCGTTTTTGAGTGAGCGCTCACAAGGGCCGCCACTCCTGCCGTCGGTGCCCTGGAGCACCTACTAGGTCCTTTCCTTCCCTGTTCACCCTCCGTCTACGAGATTTCCTGTCTGGCACTTTACGGGAGAAGGGCAGGAAGTGGAAAATGGTTGTGTGCATGGGTTACATGGGGCGCCTCGGCTCGGTCGGGCTCAGGTGAGCGGTCATGTCCAGCCGAGTCGACTACGGTCCCAAACGACGTCTGCTAGGTCTGCTGTCCGTCCAGCATTGAGTCTGAATGTCTCTCTGGCCCGAGCGAGGTCCCTTTCGACCTTCGGTCTGCAGGTATGTCGCCAGTCGCATGCAGGTGCACCTCTTGCTGATAACACGTAGCGGCCGAGCGTTGGCCTCGCACGGAACGATTTCCGCGCTCTGCAGCAAAGATCCCTGTCACTTTGGGGATCGTCAAAACCCCCTGCATCCGCAGAGAAAACGGAACCTGCACCTGCTGAGGCGTCTCTGCCCGCTCAAGAAGCAACCCCTGCGCCCGAACCCGTCCCCGCAGAGCCTTCCGCTGCCCTGGACGCCTCCTCGGCTGCGTCACCAGACGCCGCGCTCTCCCCCCTCCCCGTCCCCGCCGACGCATCTCTCGCTGAACTCGCGTCCTCCGTCCCGCCTCCTCCCATGCAATATGGCGACCTTGCCGCGCTCGGGCTCGCGCG
>CCBP010000025.1:124960-153425 GCA_000765035.1 Trametes cinnabarina
GCTCGGGCTCGCGAGCTGGACGCCCGCCGGCATCTGTCGCTGGGGCATGGAGCTCATCCACGTCTCGACCGGTCTGCCCTGGTTCTGGACGATCGTCAGCGCGACCGTCCTCTCCCGCATCATCCTCTTCCCGTTTACCGTCAAGCAGATGCAGGGCACCGCCGCGCTCGCGCCGTACCAGGAAGAGATCGCGTCCATCCGCGACGAGATGGCGCTCGCGCAGAAGAGGCGCGACACGCTCGGCATGCAGCGCGCCGCGCTCCGCCAGAAGATGATCTACGAGAAGGCAGGCGTGAGCTTCGGCGGGATGGCTCTCGCGCCGTTCATCCAGCTCCCCGTCACCCTGGGTATGTTCTTTGGCGTGAAGAAGCTGTGCGACTTGCCCGTGGAGCAGCTCAAGTACAGTGGCTTCGAGTGGGTGCCGGACTTGACGGTCGTCGATCCGACGTGGACGCTTCCTATCATTGCTACTGTCTTGATGAACCTACAGATCACCGTACGTATTCCTTGTGCTATGATGCCGGCCTTCCATGCTAACCACTGCCGGTTCAGGTCTCTATGCGTGACATCGTCGGCCAGACGCCCCAAATGGGCCACATCATGAACGGCCTCCGCCTTCTCACGACCGGCTCCGTATTCCTCATGGCAAACCTCTCCTCAGTATGTACCCGCTGCCGTCTACGTGTTTTGCCCATCTTACAATGCATACCTCGCTCAGGGTGTCCTCGTCTATCTCATAACAAGCATCCTCATGATGATCGTCCAGAGCTTCATCCTCCGCCAGCCTGCCGTCCGCCGTGTGCTCGGCATCCCGCTCATCCCCGAGCATATGCGCAAACCCGTGCCCTCCATGCTCGAGAGTGCGCGGTACGCGCGCAAGTGGTGGAACCAGAAGGTCGCCGATGCGCGCGCTGGCAAGGTATGAGGTTGCATGCCCAGGGCGGTCAGATGTGGCGTGCACGCGCAGTTTTATGTGCGAAAGTATCTTAGTGCTCGATCTAATATCAAGCGGCATAGCTTATAGACACGACCTCTCTTCTGACTGACGGCCCGCCGTGATCGATAGTGACAGCTGGAGAAATCGACAACGGCGAGCAGAGTGAGGAAAGCAATAGATTTGGAAGCTGCGATAGATGTACAGTGCAAATGGACCGAACACGGGACCTCGAGGTAGTACATGCTCTAGGATATGGCATGGGCGTACAAAGCAGCGATGGGCTAGAGTCAAGATAGCATCAGGAAATTCCCAAAAATACTAGATAACGGCGGTCTGCTGCTGGAAAGACATCAGCGGGTGCCGCTATGCACACCTGGATGTGCTACTTGCCTCAGAACGAGAAATCGCCTCTTGAGTAGCCGCCGAAGCCACCGCCATACCCGCCTCCGTATCCACCCCCGCCGCCATATGACGAGAAGCCAGGTCCTCGCCCTCCGCCGAAGCCCGCGCCATGGAACTGCGCGAAGAGCTCGGACAGGTCCACGCCGCCGCCCATGCCGCCGAACCGCTCGTCCTCGTCGTCCTCGCCGAGGTCGTACCGCTGGCGCTTGACGGGGTCCGAGAGCACGCCATGCGCCTCCGAGATGAGCTTGAACTTTTCCTCGTCGCCGCCCTTGTCCGGGTGGTGCTTCAGGCTCTCGCGCCGGTACGCCTTCTTGATCTCCATCTCCGTGCACGTCCGCTCGACGCCGAGGATCTTATAGTAGTCCTTGGTCTTGCTCTGCTTCAGCGCGACCTCCGCCTTCTTGAGCTCCGCCTTGAGTGCGCGCACGTCGGCATCGCTGCCCTCCAACTCGGCCTGCTCGATCGCCGACTTAAAGTCCACGATCGCGGCGTCGAACTTCTCCATGTGGACGAAGATCCGGGCGCGTGTCCGTGCGGCCTTGAATGACGTCGAGTCCAGCTCCAGAGACGTCTCAGCATCCGCGAGTGCGTCTTCCCAGCGCTCGAGCTTCACGAACGTTGTCGCACGGTTCGAGAGTAGCACTGCACGGATGTGTCCTCCGCTGCCTTCCCTTTCGTCCGAGCCGATCCGCTGAATCGCACGGATCAGCGACCACGCTGCTAAACGAGATGCTCGCCACCTACCTCCAGAGCCTCGCTGTACTTGTCAACAGCATCTTGCAGCTTGCCGGTTTTGAAGGCAAGATTGCCCTCTTCCTTGAGCCGCTCTACGTCTTTTATCCGCTTCCTCAGCTTCATTGCAGCTACATGGCCAGGGTCTAACCGAAGGGCAGACTGGACGTGCTGCGTAGCCTGTGGTGTGCGGTTCGTGAGGAACATCAGCAACCCACGCACGGTGAGCGCGTCGGGCGAGTTGGGCTCAAACCGGAGGGCATCGCTGCGACGCACAATCGGTCAAGGTCGATCCACACTGCGATAGTATGCACACTCACTTTGCCGCGATGCTCGCAGCGTCCCAGTTCTTCCGCGCAATCTCGTGCTCGACCTTCCATAGCCGCCATTGGATGGGCACATCGCCTCCTTCGTTCTCGATCACTTGCATGCACTTATCCAGTGCGATACGCGCCATGCCCCACTCCTTTCGACTCCGTGCGCCGTCAAGGTTGCGCAGATGGGCTTCGAGCTCGAGCACCCTTTGCTGCAGCTTAAGAGCTGCGTCATTCTTGGGGTCCAATGCAAGTACAGAACGAAGGGTCGAGAGAGCGGGAGCGGTAGATCCAGTGGACAGTTGGCACCGGGCAAGGCGAACAAGTGTTTTTGGTGACGGGTTTGCGGATTGGAGAGAGGCAGCTTGTTGGCAGTCGCCGAGCGCAGGCTTGAACCGTTTGAGAGCCATGTAAGCAGCGGCACGGTTTGTCCAGTACGTGGGTTCCGATGGCTGTAGGTCTGACAACAGTGATGAATATACGTCCAGGATAGATTAGGATTGCCAAATGCTGCAACTGAGAAGGCCAGGCCCGAAGCAAAGCCATTGGAGAGAGACAGAGGCATGCGACCGTCACGGTAGTCCCTCGGTGTAGACGTGGAAGTATACATACCTATGGCTTTGCTGTAGTGCTCGATCGCTTCGTGGAAACGACCCGCCTTGAAGGCTGCATTTCCTTGCTCCTTGACCTTTTCGGCCTCTACGACTGGATCGACCGCTGTGACCTGCTTCCTTTTGGGGGTTTCTCCCTCCAGTACGTCCTTCGGAGCTACAGGAGAGGCTTCGACCGCTGCCTGCTGCTCATGCTCGTGCCTGGCCTTTATAATGAGCGAAGCCACCCGGTATCAAGAATCGGTATACGCACGCTTCGACAGAACCGTTCGCTTCACCGTTGGCTGCGGCCTCGGCAGCCTGTTGCTGCTGCTGTTTCTTCTTCGCCTGTTTGTTCTTTTTGTTCGTCATGTTGAATGGTTCGCGTTGTGCAGGTGTATAGCGTGGTGGAGGAGGACAGATTTACCCGAGTGTGGTATATGGCAGTCGCCGAGGTGTGCACATGGGCGCCTACGCGGACGCGTAAAAGGATCTTGTGCATTATGTAAACCATATCAAGCGCTCGAGCTAACCACCACGCGACGTCAAGAAACCCGTCATTGATCGTTCCTTCCATCGTCCAGTGCAGTCCCGGCGTTCCTCTAAGGGATCTACGAGGTCATTGGACTCCGCACCGAATATCTGGCTTGGTGTAGACAATACTGCTGCCTCAATTGTCAGCGTCCGGTCGTTAGTATCAAGCTGAAATTGACCCAGACTCGAGCAATCACTTCCCTTCAGCTGACGTTGACGAGTCCGAAGCAATGAGCGAGTCAGGGCATCGTAGGTTTTACCGGTAAGCATCCTGTACGTCAGTGTACCCTGGGGGCATACTACTCACTCCATGGGACGAGCCTAGTGGGCACCGCTCCAAGTCCTTCTATCCTCAGGATGTCAACGAACTCGGTATGTGTCTGGATGTATTCCAAGTTTGGGTAGACATGCTGCTCATTACAAACGCAGTCGAGTTGCGTGCCAGGTCTCGGACGTTTGATGGGGCATATGGACGTAGTGCCATCGCTAATCTTGGCTATGCCCTTACTATCCTCCGACTTTTCGACCAACGTTTCTTCAAGAGTATGTCCCATGGCCCCTCTATCCCTCCGCCAACTACTGACAAACTGACATCGGCTAGTTGGAATCTTGTACACAGCCCTCGCCGGCATGCTCTTCATCCTGGCCTACTTCCGCCAGCGGCATTCGAGACACGACTTCGCCGACCGCCACAGGGACCCGGCGGCATACCAGAACGCAATAAAGACGATCGGGCAAACAGGGAAGCGCATCTTCGGCCGTCCATTTGTTACAGCAGGATGGATCGTTGCGTTGCTCTCCATCGTAGTCTTCGCTGTCGAGATCTGTCTGCTGGTCCTGATATTTAACCTCTGACCTTTCCCCTTGTCCTCGAAGACTCGAGTGGCCTGTCGGCGTTTATCTCGTTCAAAACCCCCGGTTCATCGCTCAGCGTGCGATTATAAGTTTTGAATTCGATGCGAGCTCGAAGTGCTCACTGTGGACCAGTCGACGTTTTGTGGGCAAGGCAAGTCGCGGATGAACAGCCTCAAGCCGTTTGTCTCCATAAGTTGTTCAATGCCTCGTGGCTTGTACTGATCGTGCTAATAAACTGCGTCGCCTGCAGGTACATACACGCTGCAGTGCATATGCAGTTCAGCAGCTGACAGTCTCCTGGTCGCAGTGGCGCGGTCTTGGATCCTTTGCCTATATCTCGCTGTTCACTCCCAACGTTGCGCCGTATGCGGGCACGCAGGTGAGATGACATCCATGCTAGGAGCTTCACACGCACATATAGGCGGCCGCAGGACTACTTCGTCACAGTTCACTTGATAGAGATACGCTGCCCGCATGAAATTCCCTCCGCTACCCGACACACGTCGCCTCACAATCGGCCTCCCCCCTGCGGAACAATGAGATGCGACGTCAGGGTGATCGCAGCTTGTGCTGGATGACAGATACCTCCCTCTGACCTGTGCTGGGTTGCTCATGCAACAATTTTGGGCGGCGACCTTCCTGACGACGGCGGCCATGCTCAATGCAATAGTGGCTCAGGCCATGTTGAATTTCGTAGAGGCCTTCACTGATTACTCCATAATCGATAGATCTCGCCCGAGGGTATACGGTATATGCATTCGCCGGCTTCCAAGTGCGCCCCCATCGCCACTGGCAGATGTTACGTGACTTTGCGCCCGCGGCGTTAAGTCGCGCGCATCACACAGGTGGAATCCAAACTGCTTGAGATCTGCGCCTGCATCGCGTTGTACTACGAGCGGTGATTAAGACTTAGCCGACTGGTCACCGCCCAACACTTCGTGACAACGTGTAGACAGCAAGCCTATGTGCTCGGGATCTGCCTTCGTGGCGGACACTCCGGCAACCTGCACAGTCTGTACAGTGCCCGACATGCATCGGGACGTGGACGCTACGCGTCGGAGCTTGACGCTGATTTTCTGGCTTCTCTGCGATCCGTCTGGCCGCGTGTCTGTCGAGGATACCTTCCGGCTGCTGCGTATAGTACAGCGACAGTGATCGCTTCGCCGCTATGAAGTATGGCGCAGTCTGGCGGTCAATACCATTCAATACCAACCGCAGCTCCTGGCCTGGCAGCAGGCTGAGGCGCAACGTGCACGAGGTTGGTATTATTTGACCTGACGCCTGCGCTGCGTGATCGATGCGCAATCGACTGCGAAGGGTTTTCGGCGGGCACTTAGGGGTTTTCTCTCAAGTGAGTGTATCGCCAACGAACTCGGTTGAAACTCCTTTTTTGGCTCAAAGATGCATTGATGATTCTGAAGAGTCGTGCCGAAGATAATTGATAACACTAACGATAGCGCTCCGGCAAGCTCGAGGAACGGCTAAGGAGGCCTTGAAATGCAAGATCCTCCTTTGTCGACCGCGGTGGCTGTGTTCGGAGAACAAGCCCCCTTACAAGATGCAAAGATGTCGTCCTCTTCGCAGGAAAATCTTCATATGTACGCGTCCTTCTCACGGCACGTATGAGGGCACAAACCCACCAACTTCCGGGTACCCGCCCGGTTACCTCGACTGGTGACATGGCCGGTAGGGCACCACCACAAACGTCCGGGTCCGAAGCGCACGCGTCCTCCGACGAGAGCGGACGGCGGGCGGGTTACCGTGCTGCCCTAATATTTGGGGGATTTCGGAAGAGCATAGGCGTGTAACGAGACCCGGTCAAACCCTGCACACAGATCCTCTGGACTCGTGTGACTGCATCTTGGACGAATGGGTACTCCGCGGCTTGTGCGAGGGCTGGCCTGTGTCTGTGACCCTGCAGGGTCGCGGTGTGTTGGACGAAAAGGCTATGCGACGCCCTTGTGGCGAGATGTGGATGGGATGTTTGAGATGTCGTATGTGCTGTTCTTTGGACTTCAGTACTTCAATCAGGCTGTACATCTGGGTGCTGAGGCTGACGGAGGAACCTACTCCCTGTGATTTTGTGCAACAGGGGAAACTACTGTGATTCGGACCGAGCTGACCTAAGTCAGCATCGACATGACGCTGAAGGAGGACAGAAAGAAGAAGGCGGACCTGGTGAGGTATGTAAGTGCTTCGGCCCGACTGTCATCGTTCCTCCTCGAGGCTCAGAAAAGGGCAGTCCGAACTCCGAGGACGAGTGAGGAAACATAAGTGCAGTACTGAACCCGTGCAGTGACTGCGATTGCAATCATTCGTGACTGTGTACTCAGCCGCCAGCGATTGCAGACCGTCGGACTGACCATGGTATCTGAGACCTACATAAGATGGTTTTGCACCGCAACACAAGTAAGACTGCTCACTGCTCAAGCCAGCTGCTTTCAACCTGAACACACATCGTTCAAGACCCTGGACAATCAGAGAAGTCATTCCGACGAGCGCGTTTCGTGTGATCGGAGGCGTCCGAAGGGGTCCGTGAGTCCGTTGACAAGCCGCCCGGACGCGTAGGAGTATCATACAGCATCCGGCTAACCGGGGAACCGGGCGCGCTATGGCAACAAAATATCAGAACAACTGCATTGTTTTGTCGACAGCATGAACCATGCACACATGGCCTTTCTGGACCGTTCCGTCCGAAGTTTTGTCGAATGGACTGGGACGTCGTTTTCGAAGCTGCGGAAGCCTGTGCGCAGCGGATGCTGTCCAGCGGACTGACTCGTTGGGATGGGGGCGGAGCAGAGGCGCCGAATAGGATAAAGAATGAGGTAAGCGGGATTAGGGGAAAGTAGGCAGGGGCTTGGCGCCGGTGTAATGACGCATCCGGGTTAAGGGATTGAATCCAGGATGAGCGGCTTCACTCGCTGCACCTTCTTATACCACTACCATCTCATCTGATTCCGATGCTCTCCTCAATCTCCTCCTTTCTTCCCGCAGCTCTCCAGATAGGCAGCGACAAGTCGCCGTCGTCCCCCGACCCACCGGGCAGACAAACAGCATCGCCTACTCAAGATCCAAGCATGGCAGGAGAGGGTCAGAATCCCAAGAAGAAGAAGGAGCGGAGCAACGAGGTGAGTGTCCTCTCCTCTGGTCATCTTTAAGAGAGAAGGGGCGCAATGGTCGCTGCCAGGGTCTCCTGGCGGTCGAGGTAATGTGGGGGACGGTGCCATCGCCTTGAGATTCTGATGTCTGGCTTGCTGCCTTGATGCTCACAGCTATGGGAGCCATCTTGTCACTGTGCAAGCGGGCAAGATGGCTCCCATGGTGTCTTGTTCACACTTTGTCCCCCCTGCAGCGCTCTTGTAGGGTGTGCCATGCATCGTGTCGTGCTGCCAAACATACCGTCAAGGATATCACTCCCGTGGCGCCGCTCAGAACACTGCCAACACCAGTTGCAGTAGTTGAATCGTCTTGGCATCTTATGGAAGCCACAACCTTGGCTTCGCATGCTCAACAGATTTCTTTCCGAAGCTTTCCGGGCGATTGAGGGTTCCCAGTGTCGTCCATGGATGATTAGGCTTACATTGCCAATCTCCTGCGCTCTTTGCCGGATCAATGCACACTACATCTTCAGCACGACTCTCACAGACGTCGCGCTTCAACGGTGTGTCTCGGCGCACACCGGTGTTGGCAGGTTTTGTCATGGTCACTATTGGTCGCATTGCCAGCCTATCCAATCACCGGAAAGGATGGTGCATCATGCCTTCCACATCACGACAATTTCAGTTTGCAAGCTCTAGACGGAAGAGCGAGTTGTTTCACGACCAATTAGCGCGTCCCGCTTGGAGCGCGTTCACACCTCATGATTGAGCGGATTCTGACCTTCCTGTTCGCAGTCGTTCATCGTGGTACGGCCGCCGCCATCAAAAACGAACCATCCTCTAAATCTGCAAGTACAACTCGTCCCCCCAAACCACCGCGAAGCTGGTCGTTCATCGAGCGGGGGGCGTCCACCCTCCAGGGACTCATCCTTGGGTCCTGAAGACGATGGCACCTCCGAGACGTCACTCAGACGGACAAGCTCCAACCGGTCAGATGTCTCGATGTACTCATCATATTCATCTGCATCAATCTCCTCCGTTGCTTCCACGTCCACAACTTCTTCCGGTCGTCGGAACATCGTCCCGCTCTATAACCTCCAAGCCCACAACGTGCTCACGAACGTAATTGCCGACGCAGGCACGGATGCGAAGGTCGCTAAGTTTCAGAAACGCGGATTAGAGGTCATCGGACTAGCTGTCCTAGAACCCGTAGAAGTCTGGGGTCAGGGCGGCAATCCCGTACCCATCAGTGGGAACTCTCCAGGCGCCCCATCTGCTCCTCTCCCTGATGAGCGTTCGTCCCGTGCAAGTGCCGATTACACTCACCCCCATTTGGTAGCGGAGGCCCTTCATACGCCCACGTCTTCAGCACTATCACTCAACTCCGAGGGAACATCCGAGTACCCACATACCCCTGCTCCTGCCCATGTAACACCCACCCTAAGTCCCGCTACGCCAACTACTCCCAGGAATACCCCCGGCGCAAAGAAGTTCTTTGGAAAGCTGTTCAAGCGTCGAGACTCGCCAAACTCTTCACCAAGCTTCCCGCCCTCGCCCCTACCCCCGATCAATGCCCAGCCACCTTCTCCCGCACAGTCCACGATGCCGCTATCCTCCGCAAATGCGGACAACTCTCGCGCCTCCCGCCGCTCATCTTTGCTCCTCGGAAACACCCTGAGTATTCACGGGCACGCACCTTCTTCGTCTGCTTCGGAAGCGCCCGTTTCGGCACGGGAAAACGTGGTGCTCCAGCCACCCGTCTTGGGCATCCAACCCACACTCAGCTCTTCCACCAATCCTCCGCGCGGGCGTCCCACCAAATATGTATGGGTCGTACGACGATGGCTGAAAGGAAACCCGGAGTCCCTCTTGAGCGGCGTTAAGGGTAAGTTCAACGAGGCGCGGGGCAACACTCCGCATGCCCTGTCTATTGAGAGCCAAGTGGAGGTTCGCTTTGAGTGGACTCGGGGTAAGAGCGGGAAGAAGCGGGGCTCGCGCAGAGACACGGCCGAGGAAGACACGCGCTCGAAGCGCCACAGCCTTGCGTTGTCCTCGGCAGCGCAGTCGCAGACGTCTCTGCATCAAAATCCACATCCTCCGCAGGTTGTCATATCTGACCCCCCGCAGCCCAAGAAGCGCGTAGCGTCCGCGTCGGCGGCCATTGAAGCACACACGCGCCGTTCTGTCGACTCGCATCGCTCCACATCTCCTCACGCCACTGCGAGCACGACCACGGCCACCTCTGACGAGGAACACCCAAAGATTTCACCATCCACTGAGGAAGGGGACGAGAGCGACCCGGAGGATTCCGAGACGCCCTGGACATGTACGCTTGTCATACGCCGACGGTCCTCCTCCCGGCTGCCCCCACCTGGGTCTCCTCTCCCTTCTGCTGGTGTATCTACCGCAGGCGTGGGCTCAAACACCGTCAGAATCAAGGTTGCAGGCGTCGTTCCCACTCCCCATCACCCGAAAGTCGTCGCGCTCCTCAAGGTACCGTTTCCCCTGCCGGACATCGAGATCGAGCGCATGAACGTGCGTAAGCGTATTATCACGCCTGCAGGCGTCGCCCGTCCCGCCACTTCCTCCGGAGATGACGGGAACGGCGCAGCAGGCGCCTTTTCGAGCAGCAAAAGTTCGGGCAATGGGATGAAGAACTTCTTTAACGGTGTCAAGGAGAACAACGGGCCCGGTGCTGGTGGCTACCCGGAGGGTTTGGTCTTAACCGCGGAGGAGACGAAGGATATCATCGCGACTACGGGGCTATGGCTCGTCGTTCGCGAGGGTTTTGGTGGTGTGGGACGGGTCAGCAGAAAGGGCGACGGCTGGCGTCTCCGTGGTTAAGCAGAGCCCCCGTCGAGCGCGCTGGATGTATGATTTTGGGTAAGTGATCGCTCCTTGTGTGCTCAATCGGCTGTTGGGCTCATGCACGTGTATGATTCTGCTCTGTAGGTCCCGTTGCGTCGTATTTATCTGGGTTATCCGTGTTTTTCCCCGCAGTGGTTATGTGGCGCGCCGACATTCGTTCGACATATCCAACTTTGCTCATGCTTTATACTCGAGGCACATCGTGGACGAAGCCAACTCTTGTACGCAATTTTCGTGGTTTCGTGCATTCCGATTTCCTGGGAGAACTCCTGCTATAACGACTATCAGAACTTCCCACTCCGTACGACTGTCGTGTTCAATCTCGCTGCTCATTGGCATTACTGTATAGTACGTCCGACAAGCTCACTACTTCTCAATCACGATCCCCGCTCCGTGCTGACTTGGACCGCCTTCGTGTAGTACTTGAGCCATGACCCTCCCCCTATTTATTTCCCCCCAGTAGTAATGATCGTGATACCTGCCATGGTCTTCCTGGATCCCGGCTGTATACCATAGAACCTGGTGTAAGAGCATAAGTTCTCCTGTGGAATTCGTTGTAACTTTGCTTGAACCATGAGCGGCGCTTGATATGTAAGGGGTACCCGTGGCCTATTACATGTCGAGTGGACCATGAACATGTACCAAGAGCCGCATTTTGGATCTCAGAATCTACGGCGCATATAGGTGTAACGCAGTTTTTGGCAAGGGGTATGCAAAATGGGCCTCACATCACCGTGAGTTGGAAATCGCAGCCGAAAACGCTCTCGGTGAGATACTTCGCTCACATCATCTATAGCCACGACTTAACTGAGCAACTCACTCGCTGGGCATGACAGCATGACCGAGATAGTTGGCGTGGACAGAGCGATGCAGGCATTCACTTCGTAGAGAAGATCTCCTTATCGAGTCGGTTTCTGCCTCATGAAACCCAGCCTTGTCGACGAGTAGTTAGTATGAGTTTGGATACGTGTGGAAGTCACTTCAACTCGTGGAGGTTTGAACCCGGTTTATGCATTCCGTGGCCACCGTAGTGTATCATGAAAATCGACTTGTTGATCAATGACACAGTCCATGATGTGCGTCCGGCGGTCCCCAAAGCCTATTGTTCAGCAGGTTATACTGCACGTAACGGTGAGAAATTAGATATGAATGCAGGTCGAGCTTTCGAACTGATACTGCTGAGGCCTGAGGCCTGAGGAGCTGGTCAAGCATTGAATCAATTGAGCAGTGCTGGTCGGTGGCAACTTGGCGAGGTCACGATGCCGTGACAGATAGTAAGATACGACACACGTGCGTCGTGATTGGACGCGACTGGTCGACGACGCGCGATGTGGCCAAGACGGGGGAAGGAGCGAAAACGCCGAAAAGTCGGGGTCGCGGGGCCGCAAGGGCCGATGACACGGGCCGACGCCTGAAGTTGGGCGGAAAAGAGAGGAAGAGCGGAGGACGGTCGGCGGGTCTGCCACTTGTGATTCCTGCCATGGGCGCCTGATGAGGAAAAGT
This sequence comes from Trametes cinnabarina, assembly GCA_000765035.1. Lineage (NCBI taxonomy): Eukaryota > Fungi > Basidiomycota > Agaricomycetes > Polyporales > Polyporaceae > Trametes > Trametes cinnabarina. Next base: position 136,797 of record CCBP010000025.1, read on the forward strand.
GTGGTGGTATCGAATCGCTTGGCACGCGGTGACCCCAGCCTGAGCCTCTCTCCGAGTCTCTCCAGCCGTCTCCTCAGGTCCGAGTCCAAGCAGTCCTCCTCCATCCAGCGCACTCGTTATCTGCCAGCAAGTTACCTCTCCACTCCTTCTCCCCTTCCTCCCATCCGCCACCATGTCCCCTCCTCGCCCTCCCCTCTCCGAAAAGAAGGATGCTCAGGTCGACACCCGTTCGTTCGGGAGCAGCAGCAGCGACTTGAACGACGATAACAAGCTGCTCCAGATAGGCTACGTCCCATCTTTCAAGCGCGAGTTCTCCAACCTCGCGACTGTGAGTATCCTGTGATGAGCGTACCGCAATGATTGGCTGACCCCACTCCGTAGATCAGCTTCGCGTTCAGCATCATGGGTCTCTGCTCGAGCGTGGCTACCACCTTCAACTCCCCCTTGTTCCTGGGTGGTCCCGCCTCTGTAACCTGGTGCTGGATCCTCGGCGCGACGATGTGCTTCACCCTCGGTGCGTATCAGTTTCTCTCACCCGAATCTCCGTGCCGCTCGGAGTGGTGCAAGGTTCGCCGTCCTGCTTCGGAGAGAGATCGCAGCAGCAATCAGGAGGCCAATGTCGACTGCGTTTCCCCAAGCCTGTCATCGAAAGTTGGAGTTCGAGTGGCAAGTCGTTGCGCTGGTCATCCGGGCGTCATCACGGAGAGTGGTGGTAGCAGCAGCAGCGGGTGTTCCCGAAGTCAGCCTTAAGCTACGAATCGCACGGTCCCCGGGGTTGACTGTATCGACGGGCTACTGGTTCTTCAAGGCGTTGCAGTCGTATTGACGCTTGTGCGTTGCAGGTGCGAGCATTGCTGAGATCGTGAGCGCCTTCCCGACATGCGGTGGCTTGTGAGTTTCCCCGGAATCTTCTGAACAGAACAGGTCGTGTGACGTACTTCCTAGGTACACTGCCTCTGCCCAGCTCGTCCCGAGGAAGCACCGGGCTATCGTTGGATGGGTCGTTGGGTGGCTGAACATCCTGGGTCAAATTCTTGGCTTGTCTTCCACGGAGTTTGGACTGGCGAACATGATATGGTCCGCGGTCGTGGTCGGCAAGGTCTGCCTTCGCTCCGCGCTTTTCGTGAGGCTTTGTGCTGAATAAATCTCTAGGACGGTGATTTTACAATCACCGCTGGCAAGTCTGTGGGCTTGTTCGCAGGTTTGCTGGTCCTGCACGGTATATTAGTAAGAGCTGATACCCAGTAAATGACCGGAAAGTGATTGACCTCGTATTAAGAACTGCCTGGCTACTCGCCAATTAGCTCGTCTCACGACTGGCTTTGTGTTCATCAATATAGGCGCCACGCTCAGTGCGTATCTCGGAGTCCAACGTTGGATTTATCGACATGGCGCTGACCCTGTTATCCAGTCATCATCATTGTTCTGCTCGCGACCACACCACGAAGCGAGATGCACAGTGCAGCCTACGTCTTCGGCAGCGAAGGCGTGATCAACCAGACTGGAGGGTGGAACACTGGCATCGCGTTCCTGTTCGGTCTCTTGAGCGTGCAATGGACGGTCAGTGTGTCACGAAATCTCGTCGGCCGTAGCTTAGCATTGACGTGACGATGTGTCGTACAGATGACAGTGAGTGCTTGCTGTTCCAGGACCTGGTGTGCCTGATATGCTCATTGACGGTGTGATGACGCGTTCTGTGCGGTTTCGTAGGACTATGATGCCACTGCACACATCTCGTGAGTCCGACTCAGTCATGCTATGCCGTTCCATTGCTCACGAGCAACTGTGCGTGCATAGCGAAGAAGTGAAGCGCGCCGCCGTCGCCGCTCCTTCTGCGATCTTCATCGCCGGTAAGTCCTCCTGGCTGCCTGCAAGACCGTCAGGGCGTTTTAGTGTTGACAATGAGGATAGTCATTGGCACAGGTCTGATCGGCTGGCTGCTCAATATCGTACTCGTCCTCTGCTCGGGTCCTTTGTGGGTCTTCAAGCGAGATACGTTCCACTGTGCACAAGGCTGACCCATTGCAGGGAAAACCTCGCGAGTTCCACGACCATCTCAGGTTCAGCTTTCCTCGAGGTTCGTTCATTGCCCTGCTATTGTAGGGTAGCGCCATGAAGCTCACTTCGAGTTGCTGTTCAGATCATGGTTCTCCGTATGGGCAAGCCAGGAGCACTGTTCCTCTGGGTATGAATGCTGACAACTGTGACAAGACGACACGCTAACGTACTCCACGGATGCGATATAGGCGTTTGTGTGCATGACCGCATTTTTTGTATGCCAGACGGCTTTGCAGGCCGCCTCTCGCACTGTCTACGCGTTCAGCCGTGATAAGGGTATACTCCTCCATCACATCCCTCTTTATGGTTGTCTTGCGTCTGACGATTCTGCATAGGTTTGCCGGATCGTGGCTTCTTTGGACACGTCAGCTCGTGGACGCAGACGCCTCTGCGTGCGATTTGGTTTGTGACCATCATCGGCATTCTCCCGGGGCTGCTCGACCTCGCGAGTACGATCGCCGTGAACGCGATTTTTGCCATGACAGCTATGGCGCTCGACCTGTCGTACATCATTCCCATCTTCTTGTACGTCCTCCTTCCTGTTCGCTTTAGGTTACTCTACACGCTGCGTTGAGCGTGGAGCTGATAGTGTTGTGAACTTGCAGCCGGAGGTGGTACAGGAACCACCCCGAGGTCCAGTTCACCCCGGGCCCCTTCTACATGGGCGACGGCATCATCGGTTGGATTGCGAACATCAACTGTATCCTGTGGACGCTGTTCGTATGCGTCATCTTCGCCCTGCCCACGGTGCTTCCCGTCACCGGCCAAACCATGAACTACGCTGCTGTAAGTCTTGCCCACTAATAACGAGGGGTGTCAAATGTATCGCTGATGCTGTCGGGATATAGCCCATCACTGGCGGCGTTATACTGCTCTCTTTGTGCGTACTCCACCATGTTCGCTCGTGGCATCTCTTTGTTGACAGGGGTGCTGCAGAGTCTGGTACGCGATCGGCGGCCACCGGCACTACAAGGGCCCACAGTCGAATCGCACCGACCTCGACAAGCCTATCGACGGGCTCATCACCTCCCCGCTTCCAGAAAAGGCGGACGAGCCGGTGCAGGTCGTCTGAGGGACGCCGTCTGCCGGTGTGGACCATCCGATGGCATGCATGCTTGCTTCAACAGCGCCCCTACCCCGCATGTCTTTCGTTATCCCTGCCCTTCCCTCGCCCACTCCTGTCCCTCCTCCCCACCGTGCATTCCTCTGCACCGCATATACCACCTGCGTGATGCGCTGTGCGCGCGCGCTCCCGGTCATTGGTCGCTCCGGTGCGCTCCGAGACGCTCTTTTGGCAGGGCATTCACCTCTTGTTCTGCCGCGGCCGGTGAGGCGGTGAACGCCTGAAGGCTGGACTGCGGTGCCACCGGACCCCCCACCCCTTATCGCACTGACGCCACCACGATCTGACGACGACGCACGCCCACCTTGGACACAAATACGGTACACAACGCAACAAGTACGCACGTACATACACTTACTGATCTCACTTACCTACTGGCGCGTGTCCATCGCACGCGTCCCCGGGACGAAAGTATGATACATACCATGTTGTAGCCTTGGCATAGAGCATGTAAGTGTTTGAATGCACCGGCGATGATGTGTACCCGCGAGCCTGAGTGCATGGGCGGCCACTGTTCGCTGGTCAGTTGGCTCGCGTGGGATACACAGTCAAGCTCATGCGGTGTCAGCGGTGACAAGGTCGTCGAGCAGTACTACTGCTGAGGATTGGCAGCGGAGCTGGCGGCAATTCAAGTATATTGCAAAGTCACGACTCGCCAGCTGCCACTGGGTACTGAGTACGGAGTACTGAGGCCTAAAGCTTCAGTAGACGGAACAGCCGAAGCCACAATGGGCGCTTGCTCTGCCGTGTTGCTTCGTCTTCATCCACCACAAGCGTTAGGCACTACATGCTCCTCTAGCTTGCGATCGTTGAAGTTAGAGCCGAGTTGCATCTGGTTTCATTGCTAGATTGTCTTCGTGGAAATGAGGATGAACTGTCGACACGCGTTTCTCTGCTGCATACTGTGGAACCTGCGGCCGCTTCGACACTCATCTCCTGCGATTATTCTTCGCGCCTGTGCAGTCTTAGATCCTGTTAGGTTGTCTTGGCGCCCAGTCTAAGTCTTCCCCGGGATGTAATGCTTGCCGAGACTGCACGACTCTCAACGACGAGTGGCTGGGCAAGCGACTGCTTCGTCTCGAGAGCGTCCGCGACATGACTTGGTTTTCTGCAGAGACTCTACGGGGCTATCAATTCCGATTTCTACCAGCTCGACTCAGCAGTATCGTCGGTCGGTCTCACGTCGATCTCGTCGGACGCCTGTGGTTAGCGATGTTCGTGATTCGGAGAGCCCGAGATGGGCTTCAAGATTAGTCAGAGGACTGTGCAAGGTGTATACAGTGTAGTCTCACCTGGTCTGACGCCTCGTCGTCGATCCGACCGCTGTGCCTCTTGCGCCGTGGCGTTTGTTCTCACTGGCAGGTCGGATCAAGCCTAATATGCTTTCTCAGTATGTCTCTCTTCTACTCTCTCGTCAAGCTGAGCTGATCTACTTGTATCTTCCTATTCTTTGTTCTCTCCTAGGGGATTGCCGCACTCGCGCCATGCATACATACCTTGGTCTGTGGGCTATTGTCTTGAATGACTCCATAGGACTCTTGATATTGTCTACAGACGATTCAGCATCATGGTGGGAGTGATCACAGCGGCTTCGGTCGTGAGACGGTAAGACGTATCGCGACGAGCTCGGCGGGAAGCAGCTCACATCTTGCTTCTTGCAGGTTGTTCCGCCACAGATATCGCCGGCCTGTGCCCTTCCTCTTCGAGCTCATCTGGGTTCGGGAGTGCGCATCGGTTGTTACAACTGAGCCCGACGATAGATGACAGCAATCCTGGCAGCCTTATCAATGGTGGTTTCCACCTTCACGATTGCGGAGAAGGAGAAGAACATCAGCATTCCGCATGTGACCTCGAAGAATCCTCTCAGCGTGCGATTTATGCGGCCATGCTGTCCCCGTTTCAGCGTTATCGTCCTCAATCTTCGCCGTCCGTGCGTGTCGATCTCTATTAGTAGGTCCTTTGGGTCATCAACTGTGTCAGTGCCATGCGGCGCACATTGTCGTGGTTAGGACCTGTCCGAAGATGCGATGCATTATGATATTCGGGACCGCCGCGGTTCATAGTCAGCGCAGCGTGGCAGTTATCGCGCCATAACTACGGAAACTGGCTCGCACTTCAACTAACTGAATGCGTTCACTGAAACTGCCATGGGTAACGAGGTAATCTGTAACAGTTCCAGTGTTTGTTTTTCGCGCTAAGCATGCATGAGCCCGCAGGTCAATCACGACCACCTCATCAAGCTCGTTGTCGTGCCCTAACTGACCAGCCCTTTCTGCAGCAACAGCAACCTTGCAAGCCTCCTGAATAGCCTCCACGGTCTCTCGCGGCGTTGGATGCGCCGCGTCAACTGCACAGGGAACAATACTGGCTTCCGCGGTCCATCCACAATCTGACATGCGTGGGAGCCCGCTGGTGACTCGGAGGACAGCCTGTATCCAGTCGAAACGGCGGAGCCGCCGTTCTGTTGATACATGACAAGGACGAGTCATTGAGGAGCGAATCAGACTGGGTAAGCTTGCCGCCGCGTTCGCTCACTGTTGCGCTCGAAACAACGTGTACGTGGCCGCATCTTCGCGACCGTGTTCAAAAACCGCGCCGCGAATGGCTCAATGTTGAATAGGTGCGTCTGTGCAACATAACACCCCTTGTTGCAGAAGGCTGCGAACTTGAGTAGAAAGCTTAGCTTGCATCGCGCCGCGGCAGAGGTCCTCCGCGTAAGGCGCCGCACTCCATCATGTCTCCGTGGGATGGTTGCCTGCATAGCCTCAATTGGCACCGGTTGATTTTACCGACCTCCTGGTACCAAAGCTTCTCAGTGCCTTAACCGTGTTCTGAGCAGGTAGGAGCCACGCGTTGTTTAGTACGTACAGTCGCCATAGGCGAACGCGCATCCCGAGTTACTATAAGACAAAGGTGGTGGCAATCCGAGTCCCTGTCCTCGTCCCCTACGCCGCCTAACATGAACGTTCTCTGGCTGTATCGTGTTTCCACGCTCAGTGAGTGATGCCATTCCGACCTGCGATTGTGCCAGGTTCTGAAGTGCATCACGCGCCAGTCCTCGTTTCCATTGTATCGCTAGCAGTGATTGGCCTATGCGTGCACACATCCAACAACCTCGCCCAGGTCCTCGCTTTCTTTGGTCTTGGCGCCGGATCCTTCCCTTACACAACCTTGGGCATCGCGGTGTCAGCAATCACACTTGTCTCGAGTGCCCTCTTGTGAATTCCATGCCCTCCTAACAATCGTGAATGGTCGACTGACAGGTTTGACCTGATCACCAGGATCGCACTTGACATCTTCTTTGACAACATCTTCACGTCCTACCTCGCATTCGAAATTCCCTGGCTATGTGAGTATCTTGTGTCCTACTCAATTGCGATCCTTCGGTTCAATCCCGGATATAGCCATTCTGTGGATCCTCTGGATATCCGTGGGTTGGACGACACTTTCCGAGGGTCACATGATATTTCAGGGCATTACCTGTTCCCTCTTCACGCAGCCGAACACAAAGGAAATCTGCGAAGGCATCCACCCCATCGCCATCATTGCGTTCATCAACTTCGCTCTTCGTAAGTCATCCCTTCCATTTATCTGACGCTCTTTCTGACTTCTGGGTTCACATGGTATCGGTATGCAGTCTTCCTCTATACCGGGGTCTTGATGGTTGTCGCGTTTACAAGCTCGTCAAGTTACTCGTCGCCGTGGACGAGTTCGTTGAAGAGCCGTAACAAGTAAACAAGCTCACCGTACTAGAAGTATATAGCTGGGTTCATCACCAGATACACCGAAGGTGTTCATGTCGAAAACCTGTTGGCAATGTGTTCACAAGGATCGAAAGACGAAATCCGATCTCACCACAGCTTGCTTTCGACCGGTATCAAAGAGCGGCGTTCCGGCGATCGAGGACCTCGTAAGGTCGCCTGCTGTGGTCGCTGATGACTGAACAGGAAAGACCGTTTGTGGGAGCGTCTAGGATCTTGCTGAGTATATCGGCTCGTCCCAGCGTGGGGATTGACTGGTCTCCGCTGCCGGTGCAAGCGTTGCAGACGCCCTCGCACAGTCGGGGAAGGACCTGTTCCCTCAAGAGAATCGAACACGATGGGTCCCTTACAGCTGTCATCATGATGGGCAACAGGCTATTCTGCATCAGGACCTGTTCTTGCTTCCGAAGTCGATAGGCATGCGCCGGCAAGTCAATCACGGCCATCTCAAGCACCTCATGGCGCCGGACAGACTGACCGATTGTTCAACAACAACTGGAAGCGTCTCCATAATGATGATGAACAGCTTCCAGTGTGGTCTGTCGCTGCGTCAGATGCGCCGCGCAAACGACACAGGGAGCAATGCTGGCTTCTGTCATTCATCCACCCTCTGGCATGTCTGGGTTCCCATTGGTGACCCGGAGGAAAACCCGATCTCGCAAAAATAGAGAAGACCGGTCACACGCGCGGACATGTTCGCTCACTATGTGCCTGGATCAGCAAGTTGGTGGCCACATCTGCGCGACGCTCGTCAAAGACGTGCCGGCATATCTGAATATCGGATTCAGTGTGTCTGTACGTACGGTGACTCGAACATCCTTGTTCATACGAACAGACAGCAGGCTAAGTATGTCATCGAAATTCAAACTCAAGATGAGAGATGACCGCCGGGACCCTCCATCATGCGCTGCAGCAGAGCCAGGGGGCTGCCCGGTATCTTAGCATGTCCCCGATGACTATCTGTGGCATGGACGCTGCCTGGCCTCAGTTGGCACCTATCCAATTTACCAAGGTTCTTGTGTGAAGGGTTCTAAATGCCTCGATGACATCCGTTGCAGTTCGCGTCCGAGTCGTCCAAGTTTGCAAGTGCAGCTACCGTGTCCGAACGAGCCTCCCTACCTATAAGACACGGCGGTGGGAGAGAAGGCAAGCCCTTGTCCCCTTCTCCTACTCGGCCCGTCATGAACCTTCTCTGGCTTTACCGTATCTTCACTTTCAGTGAGTGGTATCGTTCGTCCTGTCCACAGCTTGACGTATATCTTGCGCTAGTCCTTGTTGCCATTACATCACTGGCAGTAATCGGCCTATGTGCGCACTCATCCAGCACCCTTGACGCGATCCTCAATATGGTTGGGCTCACTCGCGGATCGTTTCCTTACACCACTCTGGGCATCACGGTCTCAGCGATCACCCTTGTCTCGAGTGCCCTGTTGTGAGTGTATCCTCCAAAAAATGTGAACGGTTGACTGACGATGATGCGCCTGTTTATCAGGATCGTTCTTGACTTCTTCGATAACATTTTCACATCGTATCTGATTTTCGAGATCCCTTGGTTGTGTGAGGATATCGTGGCACGTTCGCTTGCGATCATCTACCTCAACCCCGTATATTCTATAGCCCTTCTTTGGATCCTCTGTATCTCCGTGGGTGCAACGACGCCTTCGGAGGGCCACAGGATATTCAAAGGACAACCCTGCACCATTCTCAACGTTGTCGCGTTGCCACAGGCCAGGGGCATTTGCGAAGACGTCCACCCCATCGGAATCATAGCGCTAATCAATTTCGCTCTTCGTGCGATATTCCTTGCCATCCATCCGGCGCTCTTGCTGACGCTCGGGTTTGGCATGTCATCTCACCAATATCCAGTCTTCCTCTATACCGGGGCCTTGGTGCTTGTCGTGTTTACAAGCTCGTCAAGTTACTCGTCGCCTTGGACGAATTCATTGAAGATCCGTTACAAGTGAATACACTCAAGTGTCCCGGCCCGTACAGGGCCCAGTCCCAAGGTCGGTTACGCTCCTCAAAACTTGATATGTATGTATGCGATTTGTGCGAGGCTGAAACTATGGCTGTATAGTGTGTGAGTCAAAAGGCTCAGTCGATTGACTTGAGCTCGTTTACGAAGAATGACCACTGACATGGTGTCGTCAAAGTTTACAAGCGTGTATTACCGGTGTTTACTATACATGATAGAAGTGTGAGCTTGGCCCAGATATCAGTTACTCCTGAATAGAACGGGTCGAACGTCGAAACCAGTGTGCTGTTCACGAATATTCAGGTTCGGACTTGCGGCGGCCGAGGACACCGTAAGAGTGCCTTGCAGTGCCTGCTGTTGTCGCTGACGAACAAACGTTTACAACGTTTATGCTCGTGTTATGGGAACATCTAGGAACCTCTCTAAAATTTCACGGGGATAAGCGTACAGCCACTGGGCTGGAACATCCCGATTTGGAAGCGCTACCACGCGGAGACAACTTCCGGTCCCCGAGTTTGTCGGGATCGGATGTGTATCCCTCGCACATTCAACGCATGTACGGAACGAGCCTTCCTACCACGGAGGTCCTACAATTGGATGAACGGTAGAGTCGAATGGCCTTTGTCTCGCATTCGATCTGCATGCATTCAGCATGAGTTTGCTCCGCTGCCGACATTTCGCTGACCCGTGGGGCAGGCAAAGAAATGGAAGACGAGTAGATCGCAAGGTCGGTTGGAGACAACCGCCTGACAAAGCTTCGAACGGGCGACTGCGGCTACCGCGTACATACTGCCCTGTCTCCTATCTTGGAATGCCGAGACTCCACGTCCGGGGCAGCACTCCGCATGTCGGCCAGCTTCAATAAAATGCCGTGCCTTTCGATTGTGTCTGCCTACATTTCCCCTTTCTTTCTTCCTACGAGCGTCGCTCTTCGCACTTCAAAGTCTGAATGTCGACAGTTGGCGTCCATGCAGGTGTGTAGTACGAGGTTTTATCCTCATGATTGTGCTCATACACGTCAGTTTCGTCCTCGGTAGTGGCGGCTACAACAGGTGGCCAGGGGGATGCCAACGTCACAAATCCGTACGGATACATCCCGACGCATTGGATATGCATTCTCTTTCTAGTTCTCTTTGGTATCAGTACCTGTGAGTCCTCCGTTAGCCATCACGTTTCTCACCAAGCTTACTCGACCGTATGTTCGCAGTTCTACATGCTGGGCAAGCCATCCGCTCGCGATTGTGGTGGCTCTTCCCTACTGCGTGCTTGGCGGGGGTTGGAGAAATCATCGGCTGGGCAGGACGGCTCATATCGAGTACCGATCCCAACGACTTGAATCCATATCTCATGCAGTACGTCATGGAGACGGGCAGCTGTCACAAGAAGTACCACTCATCGCCGGCAGGATCACCACGACGATCATCGCGCCCACCCCACTCATTGCTGCAAACTTTGTCATCCTAGGCGAAATCATTCGACGCGTAGGTCCAGACTACAGCCGTCTGAGCAGTAGTTGGTGTAAGTCTTGGTGTTTCACGACAACGAAGTCGTGTTCTCACCGGTTTTACACAGATACTATTATTTTTCTGTCTTGCGTAGGTCTCAGAATCATCTGATTGTGGGTACACCGTTGAGGTAATTCGACGTGGATCAGGACATCATCGCGCTCGTTATCCAAGCCATAGGAGGGGCAAAGGCTTCCATCGCGGTCCAAAATGGCAACGATCCCGGCCCCGTAAGTGCGACTCCCGCTTGCTCGTCATACGATACCGACGTAAACGTAGGGCGGGCACATCATGTTGGCAGGAGTAGCTTTTCAGCTTGGTACGTGACTGCCCACTGAGTTGGGAGGCGAACTCTCATCCTCCATCCACAGCTGCTCTTGTAGTATACGTAATTCTCGCGTCGGAGTTCTTGTTGCGCTTTGTGTACGATCACCCTTTCAAGCGGCGAAGCTCTATGCCCAGCCAAGCAGAAGGTCTCCAGAAGAAAACGAAGCTGATGATCGTCGGACTCGCCTTCGCAGCCGTCTTCCTTTTCATACGGTACGTCGCTTCGTCTCGTAGCCAGTGTCGAATCGAAGCGGCTGACTACCTCCCGACAGGTCGATTTACCGGGTCGCAGTAAGTTGAGCCTATATGTGTTAGGCGTGCTGACAGCTCAACGTTCGTCCGCCATCCAGGAATTATCGAACGGCTGGGGTGGCAAGATCATCACCACAGAGGTTTACTTCAGTAAGTCGGTGTGCCGGTCGAGCGCGCTGCTGCGAGGTTGACACCTCTACAGACGTCTTCGACGGTGCTATGATCGTTTTGGCGATGTACACCATGAACGCGTTGCACCCGGGACTCTTGCTCGGCCACGCGAGGACATGGCACACGCATGGTGGTGCCGTCCCGAAGACCGACAAAGAGTCTAACATTGGTTTGGAGGAGGTTGCGCGCTAGTAGGCGGGCAGCGTGTCACATTGTGATCGTGTTCCCTTCCGTCGTGAACTATCATGCATAGACAATGTCTCTAACTTTTATTCCTTTGAACATGACGCTCCTTTCCCATCGCAGTTTCCGTTTGTCCTAAAAGCAGATCCGGCATTCTCAGCATGGACATCACACAAGGCCGCGACTGCCCGGCGACGAGGACGCGACGGCTCGTCAGCGGGAGCTGTTGCAGACAGCCGCAATAACCATACACCGACTGTCTTCCACGCGTGTGTTTATTGCATAGAAATTGGCGAGAGTCTTCCTCTGGGACATGAAGCGGTCGTTTCGTGAAACTCTATAGTTCGCGCCGGCTTAAAGATGCACTTTCAGCTCAATGTTTACGTTCGCTGGCAATCGTCGCTTCCGAGCGACTTGTAACTCACGCGTATCGTCATCTGATAAGCTACATGGCTTGGACATGGCTTGGCACCAATAAGACGTGGGTCGTTAGATTCCTAAACATGCATGTGGCCATCGTCCGTCCAAAGATCATGCTCGTGACAGTCATTACATTAGTCATTGGTGTGTCTACGTTCACTAGAAACCCTCCACCACAAAAACCTAAACGATTCTGAAAACTCCGCGGGCGTGGGATCAGGGAAGCCAGGCGCGAGCAGTGAGCACGGGCGTGTCACTTCGTAAGATGCTTCAACGACGTCGTCCAAGAGGACGAACCTTTCGACGACTTCGTGCGTAGCGCGATGACAACCAAAGAGACGGTGTAAATGAAGACTATACAGGCCTCCGTGTCAGGAGCATCTAGTCATCATACCACTCGGAAGGATACGCGCGCAGACCGGAGTTGATGAATTCGAACGCTTGGAGCGGGCGGATCCGGCTGCATCCTATGCTTACGATGTGTGCCACGACGTCGATCGGGTCTCAACAAGGTAGTTGCAAGTAGAGTTCCTGGTCGTTGTCGATTGTTACCGACCCAACGGCCACCCAGAACATCCACAGAACAGCTGTAGGAAATGTCAAGCCTGAGCGACAATAAGCGAAAACGGATACTCACTCAACCAGGAGAACTCAAAGATGATATAGGACGTGAAGAGACTATCGAAGGTCAAGTCTAGAGCTAGCCTGCAGAATGGAGAGAGAGCCGATCAGCGTGCAGTTTTGAGGAATACTCCGACGTCAGATTTACATGGATACAGTCGAGACGAGCGTGATCGTGGACACCGTGATGCCCAGCGCGGCATAAGTTATAGGCTCTGACTGGGGGCCCACGGCAGCTTTGACCTCGTCGAGGATGCTTGCAGAGTACGCGGATAGTCCTAAGACTATCACCGAGAAGACGGCAACGAGGGCTGAGAGGAGACGAATATGAGGACGGGAGTCAGTTGTATGAGACGACTCACCCAGTGTACAAACACGGTAGAGCCAAAGCTTGTTCATGAAGGGCGACGTTGAAACTTGGGATCGGACAAGGTGGCCATGAAAGACAGCTGGTGTTATATGCCGGATGTCCCCCCGATTGCGCCGCCCACAGGCTTCAGAAGACCGAAGGTCGCATGCTGGTCTTCCGAGGACTTGGCATGAATCCCATGTGCGAGCCCGCGAGGAGTCGAACTGGGCAGTGTAAACAGCATAGTGTCGTAATAAAGGGTAGGTGTGGACAATCTTGCAGACGCTAGTAGGTAGCCCTGAGGCCTCCTGGACCACGTTCTGCGCGTGTCCTTGCGCTGGGTAATCGCCCGACTCCGATGAAGGTCGATCACCGCTCTTGTGAGGCCCCGCTTCAATCAAAGGCGAAGATGTCTCCGGTGAGCACCCGCTGATTGATGAATGCGATGCAGCAGCATGAAGAGCGGAGGGAATACTGACTTATGAGCCCGCGAGTGACCGTGTTGGCGAGAAATGATGCCAAGGAGCACTGACCTGAGTCCGCAAGAGATTGAGGCGGGAAGCGCGGCTCAATCCATACTACAGTCGAACCCCTCATAACCCAGACCTCGCTTAGCACCAAGATCTGCATATCGCTGAGTACTCATGCATCCAGCTGTGCTCGGATGAGCACCACTACATAGCCCTGGTATAAGCGGATCTGTCGCTTTAAATTGCGAGAAAAAATATGGAGATATGCTCAAGAAACGGCGTTGCCGAGAAGTATGGGTTATGAGGGGTTCGACTGTATATCATAGGCTTGGCGCGGAGGCGATCATCTTGTAGGCATGTCCGCTTGCCTCGGACTTGGAAGTGGAACACGAAGGCCTTCGTTAAGCAAGTAGCGGTTCTGCTGCAAAGACAAGGTTGGTAAACATTGGATGAGACATTCTTTTGGAAGGGTAGAAGGTGTAACTCGTAAGCTTGCTGTTGTGAAGGTGAAGATGATTCGCCCTGCGAACACGCAAGGAGGGAGTGTTCAGAGAGGAACTTAGCAGGAGACACTGTGAGGCTGTGTCGGCGCTGTGGCAGCCAAGCCGTGCGCGCACATTTATAACAACGAATTCGATGCGCACGATTCACCCGGAATGATTAGCTACATCAATACATAATCAGGTTCTCTTGTCGATCTACCTTTAAGTTCGAGGTGCACTTAAGCTAGACCGCTTTGTGTAGTCTCCTTGAGGTTGTCAGAACTACTGAAGACTGTATTTCTGGAGCCAGCTTCACGGCGCCACGGTCGCGAAACTCGCGATTACCAAGATATCGACAGCGTCTTGTGTGTACGCGAGGTAAGACATTGGTCGCGAGCCATGCAGATTCGAAGCTCAAAGTGGTATGATTCAAACGTGCAAGGACGTATCAACCCGGACATTTAGAATCAAGTGCATCACTGTCAAGGCCCGGCGTTCTGAACAAGGCACATAGCTCGGGTAAGATAGTCAGACTCAAGCTGCTTGTAACATGGTCTAGAATTCAGATTCTCGAGGAGAGTTGTCAGATCCACAGTGGAAGACGCTGTCAAGCGGTCACGATGCAGAGTCGAGCGCCCACGAGGGTGGTACGCGTTATTTTGCGGTGTTTGCGCTCGGTGGCTGCGGAGACTGTGAGCGCCTGTGCAGGCCTCATTGTTCTTCGAGCATGGATACTTTTGTTGTGTGAAAGTACAATGAGGCCTCCACGACGACCGTTCGGAAACAGCACAAAGAGAATCTATATTTTCTCTTGCGAAACATGCCGCCTATGCGGCCACCGCGCGTCAAGACGCCACTCATAAGCCCCGCCATCCCGACCCGCCACGGTCTACATTCTACTTCCCGCCCTCTGCAAGCTCTCCGCTCTTCACTACCACGCCTTGCGTGTCAACTCGCCTTCGGGCTTCTGCTTACGATCTTCTACGGTGCAGGCACACCACAACCTTGCTACACGTTCTTTCACTCTCATCATTCTGCCTTCGTGCCATCTCACGTCTAGAACAACTCTTCCCTCAGCCAGTCAACTACAAGTAGTGCACGATGGTTTCCAGGAAAGGATGTGAGTACTGGATGTGGTCTCGCGACAGGAATGCAGCTGAACGCGCGACCTAGACGTCTTCATCGGTCTCAACGTCGTCCGTGCTTTGAGCATCATCGCACTCTTGCTGCTCTTCGCGAGCAGCATCGTGACTATGGTTCAAGACATCAAGTCCGTGAATGCTTTCATTGCCGCTGGGAAAGCCAGCCCCGACATACGTGCAGCCGAGTCCAACAGCACAAGCACGGACGTCGACTGCCTGAACGCCGACACCGACTACGTCGAGTATGTTTCACCTTGCGGTCGCTTTGCGAATACTGTACATTGAGGCTCACCTGGACATGGAACAGTGGAAGCACGGTCCCTAACCAGCCTGCTGGTGCTTTCTGGGCAGTCCTGAACAGACTGCTCATCATCTTCCAAGCGATCGTGCTCATCATGTCTGAAGTCGGGTGGCCCGCTTCGTTCTTCGGTCGCTTCTTCCCCATTCTGGGCAACGATTTCGGTCTCGGCGCGCTCGGGGTCATTCAATGCTTGTACGTTTCCTGTCTCTGTCATCTTTCGCGGAACCGTCTGACCAGTCTCGCTGTTCCCTCTGTCCCGTGCAGGCTCGGAGCTGCCGTACTCTCGCACCACGTCGACGAGTTCTCGCTTGTCTCCGCGTTCTTCCTCTTCTCCATCGGCTGCCTCAACATCCTCCTCGGCCTCATCTTCCGCGAGTCCGCAAAGTGGCGCCGCTCGCTCACCTCGTGGCGCGAGCAGCACAAAGAGAGCGTGCTCCCCACAACCTCTCTCGGGCCCCCGCGCCAGCTCATGATGAGCACGGGAGGCACGCTGGCTACCAACCCCGTTGCGCCGTGGGATGCCAGGGAGCGCGACGGCGCCGATGCGTCGCGTTCGGGGAGCTTGAGCAGCCAGAAGAGCGGGATGGGCTTCGGGCGCCAGGGCGAAAAGGCGGCGCTCGCGCGAGGTGAGCGACCAGTGGATTTCTACAGTTGTCATGGATGCGTAGCTCACGGCTGCCTTCGCAGGTTACACCATCTCTCGCCCGGACGAAGCCCTCCCCACATACGTCCCCAAGCGCACCGTGACTATCCGGGATAGCCACGCGCCGAGCGAGAGCGAGTCGAACACGGCCGTATGACGACTTCGTCTTTCCTCTCCCTTTTTGATCTACTGCTGGGCCTGTGAACACATCTCATGCGATGCGATGAACGACGGTACGACTGGAGGACATTGGAATGTTCGCGCTGCTTATGCTGCCCTGCACCTGTATCATCTGGGAGGCGACCATTGCCGCCTGTCTGTAGCCTATAGCCATTCTGTATCATAACGTTGATTCACCGGACAATCCGTTTTGGCCCTTGCGAGAGCCTGTACCGGCGGGAAATATGGACACGGTACGGGGATTGCCTGCCACGCCATGCCAGGTGCAGCTGGTCGATGAAGCATTTCCTGCATTGGCATCACTGGGGACGCCCGGGCTCACCGTGTTTGCGGCTTCGTGCTGATTCCGAGGGTCTAGTGAGCCCAGACCAATCCCATTGGTCGCGAACCTGATGTACAGAAACATGAAGCAACTCGGATCCAACGCTGCACCCCGGAGAACCATTTAAACCGACAGATCCGCATTTCCCCTCCCAGATGACGACGCCTGACGTCCCTGATTCCCAGACCTCTCCTCCAAGCATCCCATGCTAGACCTGAGGATACGCGCCGTGGCTCGAGGGCGCGGCCGTGGTCGAGTACGCCGTCGCGGGTGAACCCGTCGGTGCAGGCGCGTGTCCGTGCTGCACACCCGACTGGGCCCCCGGCGCACCCGGATAGCCAGAG
>CCBP010000025.1:162575-214899 GCA_000765035.1 Trametes cinnabarina
AGGTTCAAGTTCTTCTCAGGCGGTCATGCATCTCGCTCTCGCAGCGGGCGAACAGCAGCCATGCAAACTTGATGTCTACCACCATCCTTGCGTCGCTGGTCTCTGCCGTTGTAGGTGCCCTTGTCATCTATGCTCGTAAGAATCGTCGAAATCTTTGCGCGGACGACGATGCGTCTGGCGCGGCCGCATACATCCTGGAGAATACCGTCACCCACGCCAGAGTGCTTCCGCGGCCATCTGCGCACGCGTTCACCTATCCCACTCTTGCATTTCTGCTCTCGGTAAATGCGTTGGAGACCCATGCGCTGGACCTCGGACGAGGATGGCTCTTCGGCTATGGTGGCACCTCCTGGCGACTGACAGGTCTCCGGGGTGAAGCGTACCTCTTGCCTGATGACGATTCTGGCAAGATCGGGAGGGTGGGTGCGCGAAGCCTAAAGGAAAAGCTGGCCGACGTGCTGAGACAGTATGGACGTGATGCAAAAAGGGTGCAGGCATGGGCGGAAGACGGCGATGCCTGGATGCTCACGATGCCGAGCTATATAGGCTTCGAAGGCATCAACCCGCTCACAGTGTACTTTTGCTATACGCCGCATGGACAGCTGGACTGGGTTGTCCTCGAGGTATATTCTCGGGTCAGGTCCCTCTTAAAAGGGATAGCACTGATAGCTATTACGTCCTCGATCATAGATCCACAACACATTTGGCGAGAAACACGTCCACGTACTCAAACCAGGTACGAATGAGGATCCTGAATGTCCGCCAGGGTACTGAGAGCGTTCGTTGGATGTCGGAACATATGTACTCACCCTCTTGTTGCTCAGCTTTCAACACACGTGGACCTTTCGGCGAGACTTCCACGTCTCCCCGTTCAACGACCGCACAGGGTTCTACGTGGTATCCGTCCGCGCACCGCCCCCTCCCAAATCCGTCGAACTAGCAAGCTCTCCTCGTCCCAAGATTCGCATACAGTTGCATAGTGCCGGGCCGGACGCATCACAGAAGCCCGCAGACGAAGCAGACGCTCTCGAGCCCACCTTAGGTCCGCTCAAACTCACCGCGGCGCTGTCTGCACGACGCGCTGTCCCCTTGACCTGCGTCGCGCTATTAGCGGCTCTCGCGCGGTACCCCTTCGCGCTTTTTCTCTCGTTCGCGCGGATCTTGTACCACGCCTCGATCCTCCACTATCGCAAGCGCCTCGACGTTTTCCCTCGCCCCGATCCGAAACCGGCAGCACAGGGATGGGGTGCGTTCGCACCCCAAGAGCGCGAGCGTACGGAGGGCGTGGACCGCGTACACGGCGGGGTAGGATGGCAGCCCGAAGGCGTGCTGGAGACGTACGCGCGCGGCCTTGTCGAGCGTTTCCTCTCGCGTCGCGCAGACGAGTTGGGCGTCGCCATCTCGCTCGTGTCTGGGGACCCGTCTGTCGCTCCGCGGACGTTCCGGCCATCGCGCTCGGATGGTCAACAGCACGCGCGGACGGATCTTGCTATTCACTACGTCTCGCCGCGCTTCTTCACAACGCTCGTCCTGGCGCCGTCTGCGGAGCACATGCTCTTGCTTGGGAAGGCGGAGGACCTGTTCCGCGTCAACTCAGAGTCGCGATACTTGCAGGCGTTCGCTCCTGCTGCATCGGCGGCGCCTTCCGGTCAAAGCTCATTGTACAGCATGACGCAGAGATTGCGCACGATTCTGCTACCGCGGCGCTTCGTCCTGGCACCCGCAGAGGGCACGGAAGGGCAAGTCGTGCCGCCCACGCATCCGCTCGACGGCGACCATCCCCTCCGGAACGCGCTGGTGGTATGTGCCTTGCACCTTATGGACCATTTGGAAAAAGCGGTCTTCACGCTCCTACGAGCGCGGTTCGTTCCCGGTCTGGAGCCCTGGAGCCGGTGGGAACGCGCAGCAAGCGCTGCTCAGGACGAACGGTACAGGGAGGTCGACGGGCGGTGATGTACGTCGGATATCAGGATGGCTTTGGCTTTCCGTGAACCGGACCCAAACCATCGCTCTACGCTACGCTTCCTGCTCCTTCGCCCATCCTACGAAGAAGAGGTTAGATGTTCCCGTTCCTGAAGATACCTCCCTTCCGCCGAGTTGTGCAGCGATATGTCATGATGGCTGGTCTGCGTAAAGTCGGGTCGGACCGTCGCTTCGCGGCATGGGAATGTACTTGGATTCCACGGATCGAGAAAAATGTTCGGCGGTCAGCAGGTATACAGGACACACGTGAGTTGCACGACATAGCAGCGAAACACAGGAGTAAGGGAGTAGGCAAGGAAAGAGTGCACGGAAATCAGAGACGAGAGTATCGGTCGCCCAATCAAGGCGGACAAGAGGTATAGTATGCTAGGTATCCGTCCCAGGGAAGTCGAAATACGATCTGCCGGAGCGGTAGGGAGTATTGCGCGGGATGCGTCTATCAGGACTTGGGAGGCAGTGCGGGCACAGGTGGTATGGAGGGCACGGGCGGGATCTGCTGTTGCTGCTGCTGGCGAGGGCGTTGGAGCTTCCGCTTCTCGGCCTCTTTCGTCTGAGCATCCCGCTCTGCTTGTAGACTGTTCATAGCCTGGAGCTGTTGTGCGATGAAATCCGACGTGCCGGGTCTGCGAGGTGCGCCGTTAGCTTGAGCCGTGTCTGACGGTGGCGCGGGACGTACCGCATGCGGAGAATCCTGAGGATGGTCTCGCCGTTGCTGACCTCCTTCTCCTTCTCCTGCTGCTTCTCCTTCTTGCTCCTCTTGATGGTCCCGAGGTTGCGTTGCTGGTACACGCTCTTCGCGCGCTTCTTGACGGGTGTCGCCGCGCGGAGACTGTGCTGCATCATGCGTACGCACTCCTCCATGAGCGCGTCCCTGTGACGTTGGTGAGCGATGGTCGCAAGAGTGATATGATGATGCAGAGCAGCGCGACACTTACGTATGCCAATCGTAGTAGAGGCGGATGGACAAAACGTCCCGGTACTTCTGGTTCTGCAGTGCCTCCAAGGATATTGGACCTTCGCCACCAGCATAGAAGTAATCCCGTAAAAACTAGCAAGGCTTGTGAGCATCACCAACGACAGTGGGAACACTAGACGAGCAAGCGCACCTTCAGCCACTTGAAGACGATGTCCACCTCTTTGTCAGTCAATGGCTTCATCTCGCTCTGTATGTCCGAAAGAGGCGGTATGAGCAAGCCCTCGATGATGTTCAAAATCTCCTTCCACACGCGGGACATGACCATGTCCTTGGTCGCCTCGCTCAAATACGTGTTGAGCGTCGATAGGTTCGCATCGAAAAAGTCAAATAGCGGCAAGATCGCCTGCTCGATCTCGACGTCCGTCAGACTCTCGGGCTTGATCCTCGGCTTTTCGGCGTGCGGTAGGGGTATCTGCACGTCGTCCTTTGTCCCGAGAGAACCGAAAAGCGCGGTCACGTTGCCGAGAGCCTTGTTGTAGTCGATGCTCCCGCTTTGTGTTGACTTGATCAACGTCTTGAGGACTGTCCTTGAAAGACATTGTCGGATGAACGGCGACATCTGGAAGAGAGAAAGGATTGACAAATCAGGATGATCGTACAGAATTGCTGATGGGCTACCGACCTTGTCGATGAACACGCGAACCATGTCGTTCTCGGCCCGCTTCAGGGAGCGGAACGCACGGCCAAAGTAGAATTGGAGGTCGTCCTTCTCACCCTCCATGCTGACACGGAGCAGAATGCGACCCTGAGTATCCAAATCCATCCACAGATCATGCGTCAAAAAGTCACCGAATCGCTTCGGGTCGAGACAGAGGTAAGCTCGGCCGACAGTGTCGTGCTTGCCGACCAGCGCACGGTCACGGACACTGATCATGATCCAGAGCGGCTTGTCGACGGACAAATCGAAGGATTCGTCCCCTGTAGCGGTGATAAGCTCGTGAGCTACAGCATTGGAAGGCAAACTTACATCGTGGGTTGAGACTCTCGTAGATTGTCCGCGTCTTCGCCAACCGATTCCCCTGCTCATCGCTGAGAGTCACAAACGTATCTAGCTTCGCCGAGGGACTCGACTCGAGCGGCACAAGGCCTTCCGCGAGCGCGATCTTCACCGTGAAGAGGAAGCGGTCGCGCTCCACCTTCTCCGGGACAGGAGGCGCGCTATTCTCTAGGACCTCCATCTTCTTGTCCGCCTCCATCTGCGCGTACATATTATCCAGGAGCCGCCGCGCAGCTTCGATGTTGTTGAGCTTGACGCATGACTCGGGCTGGAAGGTGAACGCCTCGACCTTCTTCTCTCCACGCTCCGTTAGCTGCTTCGCCTTCTCGAGCCATGCAGAGGGCTTCTGCGGTTGGATGTAGTCCGTAGGTCGAGGGAACATCTCCGACATGAAGAGTTCCTCAATGGTGGCGCAATACTGGTTAATCGCTTTGCTGATGGTCTATTCGACCGAGTAAGCTGGATTGTACGGGCAGGGACACAGACAACCCCTTCTACCTTTGACAAGCTGGTGAAGAAACGGGCTTCTTGATACTCGTCGATCCACTCCAGGTCCTGCAGGAATTGGATGGGACTGCGTAACGAGTCGAAGAGGTCGATGATCGACGAGCTGTGGCCTTCCTCGCCTTCTGCTTGGAACTGAATCACACGCCGTCAGATAATAGACAGACCTACGTTGACCAACATGAACGGACCTTGTCAGCAGCGATCGCCTATGAGACAACGGTCAATACTATTGTCATAAACAAAGTGCGCTCGACGGTACTCACCGCCTGTACCCATTGCGTTGTCTTGTTGTCGGTGTTGATCAACCATTGCCGCACGTACGGCTCGAAGAAGCCACCGAGGTCAAACTGGATCTCCCCGCTGCAGAGGAATGTGAGCGAGTCAAGAAACAGTCCGTTCGTTACCAGACGTACTTAGGACAGAATGCCTTGTACATTCCCAGAAGAGTCTTTGTCCGCCGATAAAGCGTAAAGATATCTTGGATGGGAACATCAGGCGTAGGTCCGTTCATCGAGTCTTCGAAAAGGCGCTTCTTCGAGTCGTCCAGATCCATTAAGAAGTGCGGTATTTGCACTTCCAGCATCAGCGACACAATGTCGAGATGTCTGTGATGCATCTGAGCATGCCCGGCAAGACCAGAGTCAGCGCACACGGGGACTCACCCTAGGATGGGTTCGGGGAACCGCTTGTCAAGCAGTTTCGCGTTCTTTTCGATCTCGTCCGTCATGAGCAACAACGGCAAAGCGCGGTTCACTCCTGGGGCGGCCTGCAGCTCCCGCATCTTCTGCCCGTAGTACCGTGCCGAGACGTCCCGGACCTGGTTCTGTATATCCGACATGCGCGCAGCGACATCGACGTCGTACCGCTCCAGTAGACCGCTTTCTCGAACGGTATCCAGGATGGAGAGGTAGGGCGCGATGTCTGACGGCTTGATCTGCGGCAGACCATCGAGCGAGTGGTATAGATGTGAGAGGAACGTGCTGAAGAGGCCGCCATATATCTGGGCAAGATAGTCGACGTCCTGCACCGGCCACTTGTCCAGGTCGATCTCGTTCGTCACCCTGGTGATATTCGCAAGCGCCTCGGGTACGCACTCAAGCGGCACCTCGTTGCGCTCGTAGAATTGTCGGACAATGTCCAGGAAGCACGCGACGCGGTAGGACTGCGGTATGCGCCAGCGCAGCGCGCACTCGTTGATCAGCTCGATGTGTGGCGGGGACAGGATCCCGAGCGAGACCTCGTCGTCGTCGCCTACGGCGGGGCTGAGCATTGCTTCGAGGTCGGCGGCGATGCAGTACTCGATGAGACGCTTGTAATACTTGCGCGGATTGGGCGGTATGAATGTGAAATTGAACCCCACCTCAATCTCCTCGTCTCCCTCGAGCGCGTTGGGCACTGCGTCGGGATCGCTCGGTCCAAGGGCGTTGCCTAATGACAGAACGGAGTGCCTGCTGCTGACGGAGAGGTGCCGCTGTGCTGACGCGCTCGCGTAGTACGAATCGGGCCGACTGGGGGGGTTGTTAGAATACACTGAGCCGGGACGCCCGTTGGCTTGTGTAGGCGGAAGCGCTTCGGAGGGGGTAGATTTTGCCAACTCCGGGTTGAACTGCACCATGACTACCATAAGCTGTGATAGGTGAGCTGTTTCGAGCGTCCGCCAGTATTGCCAAGCGGCGTCGCTGTCGAAGTCTTCTCGGCGGAAAGGGAAGGGGGCGCCGGCATTGATATTCTTGAGACAAGTCTAACAACAACCGTGAGCAAGCACTGTATTGCAGATTTACAAGTATGATTCTACCTTCAAGTCGTTAAGGGCAGCCTACAAGAGCTCGGTCAGCCAGAAGTGTTGCTGAGACAGACAGTGACACACCTTCTCTGTACAGTAGGCCGCCATATCCTCTATCTCCTTTTGTACAACATGAGCGGGGAGCTTGAATAGCCGTGCAGCGGTCAATACGAGGGGCATGTCATTGATTTGCATGCTGATGCGCTTAGTAGAGCCGATGGAATCTCGTTGTGACGTTGATGCAGAGTCGTATCCAGAGTCTGAATACGTGGGTTGCGCAGGGGCGAGCTTCGCGGTATACATTTCGAGGCGCGAGGTGAGCTCGGGCGAGACGTGGCTGATGTGGCGCAGGCAGTCGCGGAGGAGTCGCACAAACTGCGCAATGTGGTTGTTCAGCTCTACTTTCCACCCATCACCCTGAAGCGTTGGCTCCTTCTTGAGCACATTTGTCGCATTGGTAGCGAACATGAGGATGAGCTCCTCGATCTTGCGGTTCTCCTTCATCTGCCGCCGGAAAGTTTCGTCCTTGACCTGCCCGTAGAAAACGGCCATGGTTCGCCGGATGAGTTGGTCATGATAGCTATCTCCGTGAATTAGATACATCTGAGCATGATTTGCTCAAAGAGAAAAGCGTACGCGGCGTCCTTGCCCATAGCAATATCCTGCAACTTCTGCTCGAGGACCTTGATGAGATCCTTGGGGAAGCGGACGCCCTTCTGGCCATCGCGGAAGAGGTCGCCGATGGAGAAGATCGAGCTGGAGAACGCGCCGTGTATTCTGGATGAGTAGTCCTTCTCGCGTTCCGGTTCTGCAGGTGCAGCAGCCTCCGCAGGCTTCGGCTGCATCTGGTAGCTTAAGAGACTAAACGCAGCACGGCCGATCAATGCATGACCTCGACCCATGGTGCGTGGAAACTCACGCTACTCTCATGACATAGCTTCACGGTGAGACATCGTATGAGCACATTGAGCTAGGAGATAGGGAAGACAAGGACGGACTTCATGAGCTCTTCATCCGATACCCGGAACCGGGATGATCGCCTCTCGTGCATCGAGCTAGCATAGCTGCGCCTGGACATCAGAGTTGGGAACGCGAGTGCCAGTCAGAATATCAGCAGTCAGGTCGAGCCCAAGTGTTCGGAATGTCGTGAGGGTCGTCAGAAAGCGAAGAAAGCAGATGGAGGAGGGCGGGGCAGGCGCAGTCGGAGACAGACACTGACGGTCGACTGCAGAGGAGTGTATCGAGTAGGCGCCGCCACGCGACGGGAGGTCAGCCCGGTGTGGCAGTCCCGCTTCGGTCTCATCTCCGCTGCACCCTTCTCTATTGCGTTAGGGAATCACCAGACTCCTGTGTGCGATTGGGGAGGCCTATGCTCTTCATGACGAACAGTCGAGACCAAACATCAATGCCATCACAGCGCTCATTTGCAGCCCATTTGCGGCCTTCGAAGACCTATAGCTAGCGTCGAATTCGTTGCAACGCAGTCAACAGCACTCAAGCCTGGGCGATATGCAAATTCACAGTAATTACGCAGGCGGGGTGAACTCGACCCCAATATGAAAAGAACGACATATCGTCCAGCGGTGAGTCGCGCGACGTTGCACAGTTCGTTGTCCGCCATTCGCTCAGTAGCTTTCAGCCAACTCGTTCGCATACCTAATAGCCTCGCATGCGCAGGATTCAGGAGGCTGTGAGCAAGAGTTACACACGTCTGAGACGACCCTGGCAACCTGCTATTGTCTTGCAGATGCAGACTACGTTGACCCATTGAATCCAAGGCTGTGTCAGAAGGATCATGCGCGAGTATCATGTGCGGTGAGGTTCGCCATTCCTTTATGCACTCAACCTTTGTACCCGCGCACTCGCGCTCGAACAAAGCCGATCATCGTTTGCGGTATATAGAGAAGCCTCATGTTCACACGATACCCCACGAATGAGACAACCACCACTGTCAGTCCAATCCATCACTCACTCACTCAGGTATGTGCAATTTACAGGCGCGAGAGATCACACTCATGGAGGAGACCTCTGACATAGCTTCAGTCGGCCGTGATAGCCTTAGGCTGTGTCTCTTTACAGCTGTGCCTCGTAAGTGAGGATTTACCAGCCACTCGCCACTCAAGTACTCACGACTCGGATGTCACACGTAGTTCCAAGTTCAAGCGACTGGCTGATCGTATCCAGCGGAAATGGAATCCCCCCTGCACTTGGATGTGCTGTTTCACATTATGTCCTTCTCAGACAGGGCTACGCTGGTCAATCTCATGCTCACATGTAACCTGCTCAATGCCGAGGCGGCGAAAGAGATCCTCCGTCGTGGCGTCTCAATCAGCGGTGAGGAGAAAATCCTCTCTTTCCTCCGCTTCATGGCCAGGGGGTCCCCCAATGGTCGTTTGCCACACCTTCGCGAACTATCCATCTACCCTGATCATTATGGCTTGTCCTTATTCACTGCATCGCTCCTTGCCCATCTTCTGCGCTGCATGGCTCACCTTGGACGACTGACGACTCTCAACATAGGAGGCATCGAGCGGCTCCTCGCATCGCATCCAGCACTCGTCCCTACCCTAGCACACTTCTCTATCAAGCACCTCACAGTGGGGCAAGTCGGCATCCTTGGTCAACGGCTTCTGGCGGCCATGCGAAGTCAATTGACAACGGTCCGTGTCGATTTCTTGAGCAACGATATCCGCTTCTCGAACAGGAACGACGAAGTGTGCCCGGACGCCAATCCGATGTGGCTTCTCCTCCACTCCCAGCATTCATTACATGAGTTGTGGATAAGCGCTTCCACCAGCGCGCCCAATGGTCCTCGTTACCCGAACATGGCGTCCTTGTCGCTCATAACGTCAGACACACCTCGGATATCCCATTACATCCACGCCTTCCCCAACCTCAAGACCCTGTATACCGACATCGAGAAAGATTGGGAGGAGGACAGCAACCCGCAACGCTTGCTGAATCAACGAGAGCAGGAGCTCTATGGGACGTGGACAAGGCTTGAGTCGTACGATGGCGACACCTGCACGCTCTATTACCTCGGCCTCAAGTGTCCCATCAATTCTATCAAGGTTCTGGACACGGAGAACCAATGCGATCCTTCGATGCTGAAAGCACTTTTGGTGGACGCTCGTCCACGGGACCTCTGGCTTCGGATCCAGAGTACCGACCTGGTGTTTGACGATGTATTCATTGAGGCCTTGACGCAGGAGTCTTCGCAACACCTTCGCAAGTTCTATCTGAGCATCTTGCTCCTTCGCTGTGATATGCGCGAAGAAGTAGATCTCGATGACGTACTGGTTCGTCTGCTGTTTCTAGCCATTCAGGACGCTTGAAAGGCGCGTGCCGGGGGCTGACTACGTGCGGTGACCCAGGACGCGGTGGTTACGGACATCCTCGCTGCTTTGCCGCTCCTCATCATTTTCAAGATCAGGATCCTGTGCGATCATCTGGCAATTGGGCTCGATGCGGACGTAGACATCGATCCGATGCGCCCGTTAGAGGAACAGTTAGCACGCTGGGACATCCGCGCGTTTGCAAATCGCGCGTTCAAGGCTAGCAGCAGTGGCAACTTGCGCAAGGTTGTAATCAGCGTTACCGGACACCGGACGCGAAGGGTTTACAAGACAGCTTTTTTGAGGGCCGATGTTGTGGAGACTACAGACAGCAGCGACGACGGCGGAGAGGACTCGGATGATGAGTGAGGACAATTCATCTGGTGCTGTATGCTCAGCTGTTGTTATGTAATAATGTTGAGACGACAACTTCGACAAGTACTCACAGCCGGTTCTCTATAGAGGTGTACGAGACAATGCACATCGCTCACTTGATGGTCGACCGCTATTGTTTGTCTCGTTGGATCGTCAACAGTTCTATCCACATCTGCGTCAGTCCCGGGTTTTCACGTTTGGATTTTTACATTGCCCCTTGATAAACATGTCCACTCCAGAATACACCCCTGGAACGTTCACCAACCATCGCTCGAGGAAGGTTGCATTGTGAGCCTTCGATCCGTGGCCACCAGAGTTGGTATTGCTCTAAATCCCCGAACTCGAACTGAACGTTGCCAGAATGAAGGTCCCGCGGGTCCCGCTCAAAGACCGTCCATGTCCGACGGTGTTTGAGCGGCCACGCCCCCGGCCCGTGCACGGACCGCGCGCCTTTCACTGCCACAGCGCACTGCGCGACTGGCGCTAGAACGCGAAGAAGCGCGATCGCAGTGTGTTTGACCGCCCATCGCAGTCCCGCAGCCTTGTTACCCCTACCATCAGTACGAAACGGCAGTACAACTACCTCCTCGGAAATGAGCATTGACTCACGCAGGGTGAGTCCTGCGAAAGACTTTGCGACACAAACTGCCGACATGTCGCCATACGACGTCCGGCCTGCGTTCGGCAGCGTAATGACCGCAACGCGCGAGTATGTTCAATGGCAGAAGTATCGCATGTTGCAAGTGAGCTGAATGGACATGGTGGCCTTCTGTGGAGTTCTTGAGAGAGGATCCCTTGCGCATGGCATAGCCTTTGCTCTGGATGCGGTCGAGAGCTTCTCACTCCTTGTTACGGACAGCTATACAACCCGCCAGCGTACAGTGCTGGACAGAAGAACTCGCGCCTGACAGTAGTAGGGACTATTTGGACGATCATGACCTCTAGGGACCAAAGCGTCGCCTTTGTGGCGCACAACCCACGCGGTCAGTCTTCGCACAGTTTCGGCTTCGACCAGCCTGTGTAGTCATCAACATGAGGATATATAGGCATCCTGTGGGCCGTCTGACTTGCTTACCACAACAATTGTAACACAGACGCACTCAATCCGACCAACACCTCCCCCTTTATATGGCCGCGTCCATCGGTTTACTAGTATACTCTGGCGTGATGCCGCTAATCAAGACGTGAGTATTTTCTCGAAGTGCGACCTTGGGGTACACGTACTAATGCGATTTTCCAGATTCGCCGCATTGATTTGTGGCTATGTCCTTGTGAAGTTGGACATGTTTCCACCGGCAGCCTCCCGGGGAGCTTCTATTCTGAGTATGAACGTCGCACTACCCGCCCTCATCTTCGCGAACGTCGTACCTTCCTTCACCCAGTCCAATGTCTCGGCTCTGGGCCCGGTGATCCTCATCGCATCGATATACATGTTCTCGGGCTTCGTCATGGGCATGTTGATCCGCGAGATTTGCTACGTGCCGCGGAATTTCTGGCAAGGCATCATCATCATGACGGGCATGAGCAATTGGGGCAATCTACGTGAGTAGGACATATCGCGTATTGGCATTCTGCCCCAGATTGACTGAACCGTATCAGCGAACGCCATCGTACAGACTGTCACTCAACAGCCACCCTTCAATCCTGCTACAGACCCGCAACGTACGTCTGGAAGGTTCTTTCCTCGCAACTGTATTGACCGTCACTTTCGCAGTCGGCGTTTCCTATGTGTCCATCTTCACGGTGTGCTACCATGTCGTCTTCTGGATCGGTGGGGGCGCACAGTCTCTGTCCTGGGACTATCTCCCTGGTGTACCGCAAGGCGAAGACGCAGAACGTCGCCTATCCTGGAAAGAGAAACCTATTGGCAGCCTTATCGCTCGGTACATCTTGCGTAAACGCGCTATCTCGCCGCCGGAAATGTCAGAGAAACTCAAAGACGAAGAGGCGTCCATTGACGAGCAGGATAAGAAGACTTCCGTTGAAGTCCTCGCAGCGCCTGTCGCGAGCATCCCCAAGATAGTGATCTCGGACGAGCTCGACTCCGAGTCTGACATCCAGCTTACGAGAAGGAGTTCGCGAGTGTCTGCGGTATCCGCGTTTCGGTCCCGAAACCAGTCAAGCACCGCCCCTCCCTCTCCACTCCGAATTACTGTCCCCGCTTCGCCCATCCGTATCAGTATCCCCGCTTCTTCGATCAGGACTACGGCTCCTTCCTCTCCGATGGCTGGACCCGCTCAGCGATCTCCTCTGCGTACTACTTTCGTGGCCACACCTACTCCTGTCCGCAGTACTCGTTCGGTTGGATCATCTATTCAGCCAAAGGACGTCAGACAGAAAGAGCATCCGCTCCTGAAGAAGGCGCAACACTGTCTTGCTACGGTGTTCAGACCGTTCAGAGCGTTTCTCCAGCCGGTCACTGTGGCGATCGCGATTTCGCTACCCATTGCCCTTGTCCTGCCTCTGAAGGCGCTCTTCGTTGACGTCTCTACTCAAGGTGGGCCCAGTTGGCATGGACCTGACGGGCGCCCGCCCCTGGCGTTCGTTATGGATACAGGTACGTGCTGCTGAGACAGGGCACGCGCTCTTCACCCTTACTTACGGCTGCATTACAGCGCAATTCATCGATACCATCGCGGTCCCTCTGGCACTTATTCTTTTGGGGGCCTCGTTTGCTCGCATCACTGTCCCTCACCCATTGTCCCGTCTTCCAATTATGGCCATGCTGCTCGTCGCTGCT
Source organism: Trametes cinnabarina (assembly GCA_000765035.1). Classification (NCBI taxonomy): domain Eukaryota; kingdom Fungi; phylum Basidiomycota; class Agaricomycetes; order Polyporales; family Polyporaceae; genus Trametes; species Trametes cinnabarina. Next base: position 175,272 of record CCBP010000025.1, read on the forward strand.
GCGAAGATGATCGTCATTCCGGTCATGGGCGTTCTGATGGTGCAGGTCATGGTGCACAAAGGCCTGATACCTCAGGATGCCAAGGCTGAGAAATTCGTAGCAATGCTTTTAAGCGGTACACCTGCCGCAATCAAGTGAGTTGGGTCTTGAGTGCCGCGAGGTCTGGAGCTGATCACATGCGATGGTCTGTCAGTCAAATGATCGTATCGTCCTTGCATGCCCCGGATGGAAATGTGGACACCATCGCGGTTCGTGCTCGCTTTCGAATGCGTCAGTGTCGACACTCGCTAACCGCAACTTTGATTTACAGGCCTTCTACCTCGTGCAATGTGAGTCTTCACTCTGGCTGTCATACGCGTGTTCGGGCATTGACTGGATCCTCCTAGATCTATTCATGATAATATCATCGTCGTAAGTCTATGCATTTGACTACTGATTCGCTTCACTGACGGTGCTGACTCAATACAAAGTGCACTGACCACTGTGTCTCTACTCCTTGTCTAAGCGGAAACATCGCACATGCTCATCTTCAGAACGTCAGCCGGACCCCAAACTATAATATTGTAATGTTGCCTGTAGTGATCGCTATAATATGCATCTCTATCATGAGATTTAATCTTTGCTTGACTTCCGTCGAGTATCTGTTCACGCACATGGCGGAGCGAACCGAGATCAGGTGCATCAGACGAATTCGGACTGTTGCGAGCGCTAATGTCCGTGACGACTCACCGACCGACTGACGACCATCGCCGACGCCGTGTATATACTCGAAAAGCACGTCCGAATAAGGCGCTGAGGTAGGCCAACCGTCCATAGCAGAATAATGGTGCTTATGCGGCAACATACCAGGGACAGATGGCATCCAATTTACCTGAACCGTCGTACGCCGGCGCGTTGGTCGTGAGCGTCTTCTGCGAGATAGACGCGCCAATAGAGAAGGTTTGGACAGTCTTGCTTGACTTCCCCAAGTACAAGGAATGGTATTGAGCTATCCTTCTCCACATCTGTAATGATGTACTCAATAGGCGTCGTAGGAACCCCTTCGTGTAAGCTCTGACGCATATACCGTATTCACTCGCAGCACCTGACAGACGCGCATGACTATCACGATTTGCGGTGATTAACGCAGCCGTAGTCAAGTGATTACAGACAAGAACAAGAAGCCACTCGAGGATCAAACTCCTGGCGAAGGAAAGTATTTGCTGATGCAGGTGCACATTCCGCCGACAATGGACGACTCCATTTCCACGACGAGCGCTTTCGAGCAGATCACGAGCGTCCAACCTGAACTGCACCGCCTTGCATGGAAGAACCTGCTCCCTTCGTGGTTTATTCGGGCTGAGCGCTGGCAGGCGTTGCGCACGAACGAGGCGGGAAAGACAGTGTATGAGACGCGGGAGGTGTTTGGCGGGATTGGGGCCTACCTGATCAAATGGTTCCTTGGAGCGAAGCTGGTCAAGAGCTTCGAAGAGATGGCGAAGGGGCTTAAGCTGTACTCAGAGCAGAACTAGGTTCCTTGTATTCTGTTATATCTTCAAGATTGTTTTGAACCTTGTCATATGGCCGTACCCGGGCGCGGCGTACGTTTGAAGTTATGACGCATTTGAAGCCCTTCTCCCGGAGTTAGGCGCTTGAGTGACCTGAGTTCCCTCCTAACGTTTGTCTGACCTAAGTTTCAAAAATGTCGCCGTGGCATCAGAAGGTCCGTCTTGACTGCCTGAAATTGCAGTCCGAGACCGCCAAAGGATCATTACTAGGCCTTCCAGTTTCGACCAGACGACGGACGAAACCCTAGCGCTGGGTTAGGAGTGTCTCGAAAGTTCTGGTTATTAGCCGACGCTGTTGGTGCCACTCCTCCTCCTGGACGCGGTGGCTCGCGATTTTTCTGGAAGCAGCCTGGCCAAAGAAGAGACCAGAAGTGGAGAGTCTTTATTGGCGAGTTATATACCCAAGCCGTCCACGCTCTGCGACCTCTCACTCACTTATCCGTTCATTCGTATCACGACACTACGACACCATGTTCCCCTACTACTACCCTTCGTCATCTTCCTACGGCGCAGCCTACCCATCCTCATCCTCCGCTGACGCCGAATACCTCCGCGCACTTGCTGAAGAGCGCGCTGCTCGCGAGCAGTATGCCGCCGCGAAACGCGCCCAGGAGGAGGCTCGTCAACGTGCCGCCCGCGCCCGCGCTGCACGCAGAGCTTATGCCGCACCCTACAACTCCTTCCACGAAGACGAGTACGACGACTTGGACCTCGATATGGACCTCGAGGACGCCCCGTACTATCCTCCACGCCGCCCTCTCAGCTATGCCGGAGGTCAGCGTCCGTACGCTTACCCCGGTACCTCCGCCTATTCATCAAGCCCTCAATACCCAACAAGCCCGCAGTTCTCATCAAGTCCTCGCTACCCAAGCAGCCCTCAATTCGCCAACGGCGCGTATGGCTTGACCCCTCGTCAGCAGCGCGCGCTGTTGGAAGAACAACAGAGACGAGAACTGCTTGAGGAACAGAGGCGGAGGGAGCTCCTCGAGCTGGAGAGGGAGCGTCGCCGGCAGGAGGAGGAGCGAATTCGTCGTATCCTCGAGGAGGAGCGGAAGCGCGACGAAGCTGAACGGCGCAAGATCCTGGAAGAGGAGCGGAAGAGAAGGGCGATGGAAGAGGAGAAGTTGAGGCGTGCCATCGAGGAGGAGAAGCTGAGGCGCGCGATGCTTGAAGAGGAGGCTGCTCGCCGAGAGCGCGATCGCGCTCAACTGCGGGCGCAACAAGCCTCGCTTGAGCCGCTGCTCCGCGCTTTCGGTTTCGTACCTATATCCCCGAATGGCTCCGAATCCGATTCGGACAAGGTATGCCATTATCACTCTCTCGTTGATGATATATGACATGCTGACGACTGTTGGGTAGGAGAGAGGTCGCGGTCGGAACGGTCGCGCTACACGCGCGCGCACCACCTCGCCTGGTGCTCGTCGTGCGTCCATGCCTCGTAGCCCCATCCGTCCGACTCAGTCCGGCCAGCCATCCACCTCGCCGACTCATCTTCGTCCCGAAGTCCCCTCTACGCAGAGGGCGCCATCTCCCAAGGCTACCACCATTCCCATAACTTCGCCCAGATCGTCTGCCAAGACCGTACCCTCTCAGCAGCAAGCCAAGGAGAGTCCCAAGCAGCAGGAGACGCCTAAGCATCAGGAAGCGCCCCAGCGGAACGAGTCTCCGAAACCCAAACTCCCATCCCTCGACAACCCGACTGCCGAGCAGGTGGCCGCTGCTGAGAAGATCCAGGACGCTTACCGTACCTACTCTGTGCGCAAGCAAGCGCTCAAGTCGATCGCGACCCTGCGCAAGCGCTTCCTCCAGGCCAAAGCCAACTTCACCCTTCCGACGACACTTGACTACGAGACGTCCGCCGCCGACGGCGCGAATCCGGATGGCCGCTCGTATACTACCGTCAGCGTCGACCCTTCCGCCGCGTTACCGTCGCCGTCGCTCTCCGCTGCGGACGAGCACGATCATGACCCGTTCAAGCATGTGCCAAAGCTCGCGTACACGCCGACGAACGCCGCGCTTCACGGGTACGAGGAGGAGCTGAACCGCATCCTCAGCGCGCTCGATGCCATCGAGAGCCGCGGGGACGCGGGAGTTCGCGCCGCGCGTCGGGAACTCGCTCGTATGGTCGAACGCGAGGCGGAGCGCGTCGACAGGTGGAGGGGCGTCGTCTGGAACTGGTGGACCAACCACCGCAAGGAGCAGGCACAGGAGATGGCGCAGGAGGAACAGCCCCCCACGCTCATGCTCGATGATGATGCGGCTCCCTCTACCGGAGAGGCTCAGCCCGCCCCTGTCGATCAACCCGAGCCAGTTTCCATCCCAGCGGAACCTGTCGCCGTCGACGAGCTGAAGCCTGCGTCCGTTGAGCAACCCGAGTCCCAACCCGTCGCCGAGCAGGAGATGCAAGTCGAACCGTCGTCCGAGCAGCCATCTGAGCAGCCTATGGAGACCGAGCCCGTCGCTGAGGTGTCCACGCCCACGGTGGCCCCGATGGAAGTGGAACGCGCACCCGAAGTCCCTGCGGAGGAGCAATCCCCACCCACTCCCGAAGTTGACATCCCCGACGCAGAGACTTCTGAGCCCGCGCCCGTCGACATCGAGATCGAGCCCGCCTCGCGCGCCGAACCTGCGGACGTCGATATCCCTCCGGCATCCGACTCGAATTTGACCGCCGCTGCGCCCGAAGTCCCCATAGTTGAAGTGAGCGAGGAGCCCGACCGTCCATCGACGCCCACGTTGACGTATGAACATAGCGAGACGGATGCGGAGATGGAGGTCGAGCCCCAGGAGGTACACACGCCCCCGCCTAGCGAACACACGCCGCTCGTCGTCGTGAACCCTGGGCTGGACCTGCAGGAGCCTGCCGCATCTACCGCGCCGCAGCCACATGAACCCGAGCCGCAGGCGCAGGAGCAGCAGAAGACGCAGCCCGTCAGCGTGAAGAGCGGTGGTGCGTCCCCTTTAGTGGATAGGGCGTGGGATGAGTTCTACGCTCATGATATGTTCTGATCCTCTCTTCATTGTACGAATACTTCACGACATGTCGACGACCTCTACTTTTCTAACGAGAAAATGATTGTGTCTTCGTATGTGCGTTTTCGCCGATCATATCTGTACTTGTAGTAGCATTAACTTCAGGACATTCGCTTCACCTTCCCATTCCCTTGCACCATGTACCCTACAAAGGTAGTTGAAATACAACATAGTTCACGCAAACACGGAGTGTCATTTGGGAAGTGAAACCACTATGGCCTTCATCGCAGGGTTGGACACTTAGAAGAGCAACGATGTAAAAGAAGGTGAAGACAGTCTTGGTGCGTGGTAGCGGGGCAGTCAACGAGCCTACGGCAACCCTCGTACAGCTCAGATCCAGTGTCACTAGTGATGTAGCGTAGATAGTTTGCGTAGAAACGACAGGCGCAAAAAGACCCCGGATGAGCTTCCAAGATTCATCAAGGCGTGCGGCAGACTATTTTCTTGCCCGCTTGATCCTGTTCTTTGGGAACTCCAGTGGGACCTTGAGAACTGCACGCTTGGTCTCCGATCCGCTGTCGGGAAGTCCACGCTCCTTGAGCTCGTTCGGGCTGAGCTTCTTGATCGTGCAGCCTATTTGATTCAATGTTCAGTATTTCGAGAAAGGGCATAATTTGCTAGACATACCTAAAGACTTGAACAGGTTGCCGACTCTGTGACCGCTCTGGTTAGCGATGAGCGAGACAAGGACAGCACATAAACGAACTTAGTGGGCGGCATGCTCAGGTCATGCGCGATGGTCTCCAGGTCTGCGGCGTAATCTTCGACGCGGAGAATCAATGCGAACATGTACGTCAGCAGCATCGTCTCGGTCTGAGGGGTCATTTTAGGCCTATGCAGAGCGCCGGTCAGTAAGAACGCGCGGGGCAGGCGAGCATTGCAAGTGGTACGCACTTATTTGTACTGCGCTCGACTTCTGTGAATCTGGAAATGAGACTATCCACGACTATTGGCGGGACGCTGGACAGGCGCTGCTGGAGCGCGTCCTTGTCGCCGACATTCCTTGAATTCTTGTGGAAGGCCATCATGGTCGAGATGTAATAGACAAGTTTCCTGAGCAAGCATCGTGTCAATAGGCTTCGTCATAACTAAGTATAAATCGAACAACGCGTACAAGTCGGTCTTGTTCGCCTTCGGGGCGCTATAGATCAGCTTGAGTTGGAGCTTAAGCCAGTCCGACCTGTTGAAAGGTAATAGCGCAATCCGATCATGATATGACTTCGCGGCCTTGAAAGTAGAAACCGGCAGGGCGTTGAACTCGGCCTCCGGGATAATGTCGTGCAAGCCGTAGACCTCGTCAGGACTTTGCGCGTCCGCGTTATAAGGAGGAATGAGACGGCTGCTATCCGCGGCAGCTTTCGCCTGATCTGCGATATACTACGTCAGGAGACGATGTCGCATGCCCTTGTACGCAAGTAATCATACCAGCAGTAGGAAGACTCTCCGTATTTTGCATGATGGTGTCCTGAAGATGACCTGCCACATTCTTCATGGCGTCGATGTCCACCCTATTGCGTTCGCGTGCACGAATTGCAGCTTTTGCCTTTTTGGTACCGAACGTCTCTCCAAGGTTATTGCGCTGCTGCATGCGCTCCTCGGTGGATACCTCGATCGGGCGGAGGTTCTTCAATGCTTTCACTTGCCGGGTGAGAATGTGTAGAGGAACGGGTCGCAGAGTCGTGGTATTCGTGCGTTTGTCATGAACACCGATCATGTAGCTATAGTAGACGCATTTGAGCTTTCATCTCAAGGAGGCTAGTGTCGTGCAACACACCTGCATCCTGTGGATTGAAGTGGTCCGTCTGCGGTGAAGAATTCGACGGTCTCAGCCTCTCCTGCAATGAGCGTCGGTTGCAATTCGAAAGGGGCACTCTTGTCGGCTCCTTTCTGAACATAGCACTTGAAGGCAGTTGATTTGGGAGGTTGCAAGCAGGGAAAGCTGGCTAGGAACGAGGTGAGCTCCATGGAAGTTCTGACGCTGAGATGCTATAGCCACCTAGAACAGGGCCAACCTGGTTGGGGGGCTGGGTACTGAGTGTGAGCGTCGCCTTTCCTGAGTCCTCCGCGTCCCTTTTTCTCTTTTTGCTGATGCTTGCGACAGTCGAAGACATGTCGACAGTCGACGCGAAGGCAGGAAGGGCGCAGGACGAGGAATGACCGTGATGGCAAATGGCAAGTAAAACGGGCGCCTCACATGAATCGTCCTTTGCTTTCGGACGGCCATCACTCACGGCGGACTCTCCCCTCTGCTTGCTCGACTTCTTGTATCCCTTTCTATTCTCGCTGGCTCTCTCGGTGCTCCTTCTTTAACTTATACTCTGCATTCACACTGCAATCTGCTGCTCGAGAGCGTGCTCGGATACTGCGCGGTCTCAAAGCAGGCATTGCCATTGCGGACCATATACCGGACAGTAACAATACCGACCTCAAACCCCGTTCAACTGCGCCTGCAGACATAGAAATGTCCACCATGACCGAGATTCACGTCGAGAATCAAGCGTCGGCTGCCCTCCTTTTCGACTCAGACGCTGTCAAGGTAGAAGCTATCGAGCGTACCTTCGTGAAGGAAGAGGAAATGGTCGACTCGTTCGTCTCGGAATTCATCACGAAGGACAGCGAGGATCCAGATCTGTCTCGCAGCGCTTCGGTCGAGGCCAAATTGGAGCATGCATCGCTCAAGTCCAGCCCGTCAGCAACACCTCCGGTATCGTCTAAGTCGAAGACCAAGCCCCCGAAGGCCCCAGTGCAACTGATAGGGCACCTCCCTCGAGCGGAGGAGGATGCGATGAAGACCTTCACAGAGATTCCTGAGAATCACTATCAGTACGGCACGCTGGGTAAATCAAGAGAGGCTCTCGAGAGCATGACGTGTGATTGCCAGTATGAACACGGTCAGTGCCATGTCTCCAACTCGTTCCTCCCTTTCCGCAATCATCTTTGGCACCGGTCATTACCGACGGCTCCCCGTCGTGTCTCATGCTCCAACTAGACGTACATGCGGAGACTTGGAATGCGTATCGCAGCGTCGAAGTTCAGGCTGGAAGTAGGCAGCCGACCCCAAGACTGGGCCGTGTCTCCAGTACCCTTGTGTCAGGCATGAGCAGGATATGGAATACGCCTTTTGCGAACTCTTTCCCTCTTCGACCATTTTTGCTCAACGTTCACATATGATTGCAGGCGTCGACCACCCCTCTGCTGCCTGCGGCCATGACTCCGATTGTATCAATCGTCTCACCCAGGTCGAGTGTCTTCCTGAAGATTGCCGTTGTCGTTCTTATTGCCAGAATCAACGGTACAGTCCAGTGCTTCTCATGTAGGGCACGTCCTGACCCGTTGACCTGTCTAGGTTCCAACGGAAACAGTATGCGCCTATCGAGATCGTCAAGACTGAGATGAAGGGGTTTGGCTTGCGTGCTGCTGCAGACATCCCGAAGTAAGATAGAGATGGCACCTGACTGTTCTCATTGCTCATAAGCGTTGTAGGGATGCGTTCATATACGAGTACGTCGGCGATGTCGTCAGCCAACCGTCGTTCCTCAAGCGCATGCGACAATATGCTGAGGAAGGAATCCGCCACTTCTACTTCATGATGTTGCAGAAGGATGAGGTCGGCCTCTGCGATATCAGACGGTTGTCGCACTCGCTGACAGACCCAACGATTAGTTCATCGATGCGACGAAGCGCGGTGGTATAGGTCGCTTCGCCAACCACAGCTGCAATCCTAATTGCTATGTCGCGAAGTGGACAGTTGGCAGTCATGTCCGGATGGGCATTTTTGCGAACAGGCCTATCAAGCAGAACGAAGAGCTAACCTTCAATTACAACGTCGACCGCTATGGGTGGGTCCAGCGCAGTGCTTGGTGTCTTGTCACGGAACTCAAACTTCGAACCAGGCACGATGCGCAGCCGTGTTATTGCGGCGAACCCAACTGTGTCGGATTCATTGGCGGGAAGACTCAGACTGACCTCGCGGCGATGGACGATCTTTACCTGGACGGTACGTGGAACGGTTTGGCATGCTTACTCAGACGCGGGCGTCTAACAATATGTTTCTAGCGCTCGGTATTACCGAGGAGGTAGAGAAGTTTGGCCTGAAGGGATCGAAGAAAAAGAAGGGCAAGAAGCTAGACGAAGATTTCATCGTATGTCGTCTCTGTGGATGGCTGGGACGTACCCCCTCTCACACTACACCTTTAGCCCGATTTGAAGCCGATTGTCCTGAAAGATGTACCCAAAGTCGTACAGGCGATGCGCCAGACGCAAAGCAGGAAGGTCCTCGTCAAGCTGTTGATGCGTATCAAGGTATGTTTCCGCTGGCGAGAATACTAAGCAACTACCTTCTTACGCCTTCATGGCGCTTCAGCTCACTGAAGACCTGGCTGCCTTACGACAAATCATGCGTCTGCGAGGATTCAGCGTCATGACGAACATTCTCGAGGATTACAGCACTGACGTGGAGATCCAGACTCTGGTATGAAGCTCGGCTTCAAAGTGAAGCAACTACGTACTTATATTGAGTCCTCTAGGCCATGGAATGCATGAGCACGTGGCCACTCATTCAGCGTAACAAGGTCGAGGACTCGAAAGTCAACGTACCAGTCAAGTTATGTGCTGAGTCGGAGAACGAAGCGGTGTCTGCATTGGCAAAGAAGGTGAGTCCGCAATCGAGCCTTTCTGAGCTATCTTGACTAAGTCATTCCTCAGCTCCTCGCTCAGTGGGAGAGTCTGGAGTATGCGTATCGGATACCCAAGCGCATCAAAGGAGTGAGTGGCGTATCGTGCGATCTAGAATTCCCAGTATGGCTGACTCCTTTGTAGGATGGCGAGGATGAGTCCAAACCTGTCATTGTGTTCGATCACGACTCGGAGGATGAACGTCCCTCCAAGCGATCCCGACCCGAAGATGAGTTCCCAGTGTTCGTACTGCCGTCATCGGTTCAGCGTCCGAAATCTCCGAAGTACAAGGAATCGGCGCCTATCGTTCTTACGCGCACCCCTTACGAAGACACCTTGGCGCGACGAGCTGCTGAAGCGCGGCGGCAGCAAGACGTTGCAGCAATCATCGCGGCAGCTGCCGCTGCTGCCCAGGAGTCTGCGAAGAAGCCTGAGCCTGAGCCTGAGCCTCCTCGAAACCTGGGGTGGGACGATAATCACCCTTACCCGTTGCATAGGAAGTCCAAGGCGTCATCATCGTCCTCGAAGCGCAAGAAGCTGACCAAGGAAGAGAAGGAAGCGAACAAGGAGAAGCGGTTGCTGAAGCTGATCGGTGCCGTGGTCGTTAGGTGTATGTCGAAGTACAAAGACCAGATGGACCATGACTTGTTCAAGAAGTACGCGAAAGAGGTGCGTCTTCTCGCGGTTCGCAGCTCCGAAGAAGGCGCTCACACTACAGTGCGTTCAGCTCACCCAAACGATCGCGGATAAGGAGAAGAAGTCGTCAAGCTATAAGGAGGGCCGACTCGACTCACTCTCGGAGGAGAAAACGGCGAAGATCAAGAAGTTCTCCAAGGAGTACATCGCCAAGGTTCTCCGCAAGCTCGAGAAGTCCGGCCAGCGTCGAAAGCCGTCCTCTTCAGCCGCAGGCTCTTCATCAACTCCTGATGGTGGCGAAGCCGCGGGTGCCGATGATTCCTTCGTGTCAGCGGCAACGGTCGCGGATGTCATGGATCTTGATCCGCATGACGAGCCGGACGATGATGAGGAGCTTGCCGATGGCGACCACGACGACCATAGGGCATCGGGCTCGGGCTCGAGAAGTCCTGAAGAAGGCGGGGCATGCCCGGACGAGACTTTGCCTGATGCACCGTCGGATCCAAGGATGCATCGTCATCCATTGGCGAAGGAGGGCGGTGGATCTTCCTGGGGTATGGACGCGGAACTGCAGAATCAGCTCCCCTCGAGCTGGAGTTCCGTCCCTGTTGGTTCGTAGACCATGCCCCTGCAAATTTCCATTCGACACACCTATCGGCCGTTTGTGGGAGGACCCTGTATTCTGTTCATATGTATGATTTCAGTAATAATAGAGTCATACCATATTCCATGAACGTAGCCATACCGGAGACCTGCTGCGTAGTAGCGTGAGTCTAAGTCATGAGACAACACTCGTGATTCAACTCACAACGGCTTCTCTCACTCAACACGGCGCAACACGGCGGACATACAATATTTATTGACTACATACTTCTGTCGCTGACGGAAGCATTCGGTGACTATGACCCCAACAAAGCAACCATGTGAGTGCTTTCAGTAGAAAAGCCGCTCCTTAATCGCGACATAGGTTTTCTTTCAGCTATGCAGGTTAGCTGGTACATAGTCGTTTTACAGGGCACCTTTTGGTTGGACTATACATCAGATATGTTAAGGTAACATGTTCCCGGTTGCCTGTAGTGCAACCTGGGACAAGCTCACCCATGGCACGCGAGCGGACTGATACCGGTGCCACATCTCACTCTGGTCACTCTCAGCCGCGAACGTTGCAAAGGTGTAGACCTTTCGTCAAGAAGAATTACAACGTCAAGTCAATGTACAATCTACGATCCCGCCAGATTTGTTATTAGGGTGCTTGCAAGAAACAGCGCTATCTTCTCCCTAGTGCTGTTCCGAATGATACAACCTGTTCAGCCAATACTCGTCGTGCGCCTTCGTGATGATCCCACTCGGCTCGGCGCCCGGTGGCCCCCAGGTCGCGGGAGAGGTCCTTAGGATAGCGAGCCTTGCCCACCTTGCCCACCTTGCCCACCTTGCCTGCCCAGTCAAAATCTATCAAGGCGAAGGTGCTGTTGCTGTTCCACAAGATGACGTTCTGGTATCGCAGGTCTTCGTGGACGTAGTCGCGCGCATGCAATGCCTCGACGGCCTCGTGCCCTTTGGCACAGACCCATATGGGAGGGTACTGTTCATAAGGATGCTGGTGGTCGCCCACTATCAGCTTCGTCACAACCATCTTTCGACCTGTATAGCCCTCATAGTCTCTCGCGTATATCGGCGGACCACAGTATAGAAGAGGGGAAGCGATGCCCAACGGGGCCAGGACCTGGTGCGCCTCGATGCTGTACCGAGCCGTGAACTTGACCGCGAGGTACGCACACTGGTCAGCGGAAGTGGTGGCAAAGGATACGTGTTCATGTCCCTTGAGGCCGCCCTGATAGGATACGGGACGCGTCTCTCCGGTGCTGAGGTCGATGAAAGACCGAGGGGCAGGATTGGTCTGACTGTCCAGCATGTGTGCGCCTTCGAGGATACGGTCGTGCCCCATCTGTATGCACGGCGGAGCATTCAAGAATATGGTGGCCAAACAAATTTGGTACATAGTTGAACGAGAACTTCACCAATGTCGCGAATATGCACATGGTGTCATGTCTACTACTCTGCGTTGCTCAAGGTAAAATAGCCTAGTACACGACTATCAAATACAAAGCATGCAGGACAAATGATTGTTCTGAAGTATACCGCATAAGTTGCGCATAGCCATGAAATAGGTTAACTCGCCGTTCGACTATGTACCAGGATTCGTGCAGGCACAATAGTCCGGAATGCTCGCCGTGATGTAGTAGTATAATCGCAGAAGGGGACTCGGATGGTACCTCACAGCATCTTAACCGCGATGTTGCCTCAACATCCTGATGAATAGTCCAAAGAAAAGTTGTGTAACGACTATGTACCGGCTAACTTGCATAACTGAAAGAAGACCTGTGTCGCGATCAAGGCCTAGGGGCGACTTCAAGGTTTCCACTGAAAGCACTCACGTGGTTGCTTTGTTGGGGTCATAGTCAATAACTGCTTTTGTCAGCTACAGAAGTATGTAGTCAATACGACACCTTCCGCGTAGCCGCAATGAAAGTAAACTCGTCGTTGGAATATTGGGCGAATATGTGCCGGTATCATATCCCTAACTGTCCGCCGTGTGAGAGACCGATTCACCAAGGTTGCTCGGCACTGACAGACAGGTGGCACCCGAGGCATCATATTCCCATGTTAACTAGGGAGTGCACAAGCGCATTTTCTCCTGATGTAACAAATGCTTCGCGCGATCATACCACTCCCAAGTCAGAGTATCATCCTGGCGCAAAGAGGCGAACGGACTACACCAAAGGCACTGTAGTAATTGAAGCGCGACGGAGCCTCTAAGCATGATCCTGCCGTATCATGTCCGCCGCCTTCTCCGCCATAGCCACAACCACCGCGCACGGGTGGCCAGAGACCTGGTCCGGAAAGACGGACGAGTCAATGACGCGCAGCGCTTTGACCCTGTGCACGCGGAGTTGAGGGTCTACGGCGCTCGTCTTAGGGTCCGCGCCCATTCGCACCGACGACGTCTAGGGCGATAACAGTGAGCGTCCGTCTCGAAGGGCCCTGTTGGTGCGTTAACTGACCGGATGCCAGGACGATTGGCCGTAGTCGCGAATGAACTCCTTGATGTCCTCGTCGGTAAGCTGTGGGTGGATGGTTGGCAAGGGCCCATTCAGTGATTTGGTGATAGCGCGGCTGCGTCGCATCCGCACCTTGTCTGGGTCAGCGTCGCCGGGCCAGAACATGTCCCCCTTCTTCGTCGACTCCCGGAATTCGAGTGCGTCCGAGAGCGGCGGCGTCCGCGCGAGAGCAAGCAAGAACCGGACGGCCTTGACCAGCATTTTCACGTCGTTCTCGTCAGCGAGATAGCTGTAGCGAACAGGTCGGATGATTAACACCCAAAGGGAAGCAGCGAATCCGCACTCACTTCGCGTCGATGACAGGGTGCTCGTACGGGTCTGCAGACATTATCAAGACGGTGCCCGAACTGGCCGGCTTGAGCACTATTGAGCCCTAACGAGAGTAACATTGGATCAGCATTCGGATGTTAGGTGTATCGAGAGGAGGGCCATACGGTCGTGATGCCGTATGTGCCCCAAGGGGGATATCCAAGGCCATGGTTGATTACCGCGAACGGGACCATGACCATCTCAAGATCTGGCGCGCGTGGTCCGGAGCTTCGATCCACTACGGAAAGTGGTGCACCAAAGGGCAGCCTGCACGACAGGGTAAGTGTCGACGAGGTTCCGGATTGACTCAGCAGATAAGTCTTGAGAGCACTCACCGTTCGTCGTCGGTGCGGACGAAGATGCCGACCTGGGTGGCGAGCGACGCCATGGGCCCGGTCCCGAACATCAGCCACTTGAGAAGTGCGCCTGCGGCCCTGAACGGGTTCTGCACAAGATAGTCCCACGTTCGTCCCGCGCGGGCTCGGAATATTAAGGCCCCCGCAGACACATGCTACAAGAGTTCAGAAGCGAAGCAGCAATGGCAAGCGACGGTGAGCGTGAGGATTCAGACATCTTGCAACGCAATGTTCAGGCTCACGTCGAGGAGATTACGCCCGACCGCCGGCACTTCGCGGACGAGTGGTATGTTTAGCTTCGACAGGTGCTCCGAGTCGCCGATGCCGGACAGCTGAAGCAATTGGGGAGAGCCAATGGCCCCAGCACAAACGATCACTTCCTTGCTGGCTCCGACGGCGAAGCGGGGGCCCGAACGCCTTGACGACACTTGGATCCCAACTGCCCTCGGGGCTCCCTCGGGTGTTTGGGCGAAGAGAATCCGCTCTGTCATAACGGTGACAGCTACAGTGAGGTTTGGCCGCCGGAGGACGTCGCTAGTCAGGTAGGCCGTGGCCGTGGAGCTGCCTGAGTTTGTACACGGTACTTCGTAAGCCTCGGGCTGTCTTGGCAAAGAATGGCGTGAACTCACGTTCATGCTTCTCGTCAACCGCCGCAGCGAAAGGACCAGCGCCGATGGTGCCCTCGCATGTGTTGAAGTCACTTAAGCCCTCCAAATGAGCGCGAGATTGATTTCGAGAGTAGGCAAATGGTCGCTTACTCTGTAACGGGTATGCCGAGATTCTCTGTTGCCTGGAGGATAGTCTCGCAAATCGGCTGTGAAGCGGTCAGTAACTGAGTAACATGATTCGACAGTGGACAGGCCTTAAGTATGACTTACAGCAATGGGTACATGGGAGTGCGCCACCATACCATTGGTCCCGTGGTTCTTCGGGTCCGCAGAATGCGGCTGACGGGGAATGTACTTCTCAGCCTTGAGGAAGTACCTGGGCACGGTTGCGTTGGTTATTTGTTCCAAGCTGCGAGCTGTGAAGTGCGCTTGCACTTACTTCCTCAAAGATTCATAACCCCATCCGACTGCGCCCTGACGCTCCCAAGCATCAAAGTCTGCCCGAGCGTTAGAAGAAGCTCAGACGGATGTTCAGTGGAGCGCACCTGATGGATCGCAACGGTGATATATCATCGCGTTCATCGAACTGTGCAGAGGGCGTGGTTGATGAGCTCCGAAGTTTCAGCACATAAGATGAACTGCCAACCTGGTGCCGCCGAGCAGCTTGCCTCTGGGCCAATAGACGGTACGGTCGCCAAATGCTTTCTGGGGTCTACATGCAAAAATCAGTCCAGGCTCAGAATATCTGGCCAATGATGGCATACATCGTCTCATAGTTCCAGTCGAACGAGGTGCGAAAGAGCCGCGGAAACCCTAGTGGGATCCGAGAGAAGAAGCTCTCTTCGTGGCTAAATATAAGCATCAGACATTATGAAAGCAAGAGGATGGATTGCAGTCATGATGACATATACCCTTTTCCAGCTTCCACGAGGAGTACGGTTATGTTAGGATCCTCCGACAATCTCGACGCAAGGACACATCCCGCCGTTCCTATGGACAGGCCCCTTCGTCAGGCAACCGCTTGAGAGAATGTTTAGAAGCACGCTTTGCTGACCTCCGCCGACAATAACGTAGTCATATGACCGCCACTTCGCTCGCTCACTGTCCGAGACGACATTAGTCGCCCCGGGCGTATAGGGTGTAGCGAAAGCCGAGGGCTGATTGACGAGAAGTTTCGAGACTGAATGACCCATAGTGCCGTTGAAGCGGTAGGTGGTTAGGTCTGCCAGCACTGGTATAGCTACTGCCAGGTCACCATGCACTTCCGAGTCGGTTCAAATGACCTACGCCCGTGGGAGCGATGTGTTATATATGCGATTCTAGGAACGCGCCAGTGACCGAAATTATAGCACGGAGAGGGAAGTAAATATCAGATTCTGACGCAGGTACCCACGACTCACAGCCTCCAATCAGCAGGGAAGACGCGAACGCAGTCAGGTACCTCGTAGAAGGCCATGTACGTGGCTTGCCACGGCGGCAAAGTTGCGGAGACGGCCAAATCTGTCACTTCATAGCTCCCGGAATCTGGAAGCAGGAAGATGGCTGGAAGCAGCCCCCGGACTGGACGGGGCTAGCGACGGCAAGTCTGATCATACCAAGCGTGTTGATGCTACCGGTTAGCACCTAGATCATCGATGAATCCGAGCCCACTGTTCAGTGCAAGAGTCAGCATAGTAACGGTACTAAGAGGAGTTCAACCTCACCTCACATTGTTGATGAGTAACCTCCGCCTCGAGAAAGCGCTAGACCATGGCAGCGATATTTACGAGGTACTACTAGTACTTACTCGGGAGTGAACTCAATCATGAGAATTTTCCATGTTCGTACTTGAAGGTTTGTGAGAGAATAGTATTCTCGGAAGACTCCTCGCTGATCAATCATGCGGATCTCCGCGCAGGCGCAGTCGCTCATACTTGCCGATGCAGAATCAGATATAGGCGGATACCTGGCATGATATCATTACGAGTTTCGATTAAGGAGGGAGTTGTGGGAGGGTCACGGTCAGGGAGGGTCCCGTGAGGCTCTGGATGAGCGCCGAGAAAGTATTCCGCACGCACAGCCACTACGAGCAACCCGCCGGCGTCGAGCGAGCTCTCAAGATCTCAAGATGATGATGGTCATCGTTGATCGTGCGAGTCTCTCAGCTCATCGATTCATCACCCAACATTCACCTCTCGGTTCTCATCTCCTGGGTATCTGTCGAAACGTATTGCAAACCACCATCTTTACCTTCCCACGAGTAATCTCCTCGGGACGCTTCCCCGTAGCCTGTCCGGAGCGGCAGGCCGGTGGACCGTCCACAGCGTATCGTACAGTCGTATATCGGTCGCTCCGGATGTCCAACATACTCGAACGCAGCTGCTTTCATCGCAAGGACAACACTCAATCAGCGGTCATGTGTTTTTCAACGGGACTCCACGGTCATAATAGGTTTCATCGCGACAGCTGTTACGAAAGCTCCGTTGATGGAGGGCCGAGATTGGCACCACGGAGAACGGCCACTCAATCCCCTGCGCGCTCCTGCCAGTCTGAGGGCACTTTCGAGGCAGTAAACTCAGTCCGAGGCTACGATTGAATACACCGTGATGGATTGACCACAGAATCCGCACGAGCGACGGGATGCGCGCATAGGAACCGTGATGTGGGGGAAGTCCCGAGGACATGTAGCCTCCGGAAGTACATCCATTCAATCCGAGGCAACTCTATTGCTCATGGGAATAGGACGCCCTTGGCGCTGCCTGTCCTATAAGTAACATCGCACCACTAGGCGGCCAATGCTGTTCTGTCCGTAGCGGCGTAGCCCAACCCCCGCGGCGCTTCCCCGACCATGTCTTTGTTTCCTTCATCCTCGATCCCTCACCTGGACAACACCCTCGGTGCCTGGCTCTTGGGGACGTTCTTCGGTACTCTGTGAGTATGCGGCTGGCGTACCTCTTTCTGGAAGCTGAAATAGGACGATCTAGGTTGCAAGGCACAGTATACCACCAGGCTTACAGATACTCGCGTCTGTACCCTAACGATCCAGCCTACCTCAAGACATGGGTATACTATATCTTCCATTTCAATCATACGAATGCTCATGGACCGGACCATTCGTTTCACCTACAGGTTGTAGTCGTCGTGTATGTTTTCATGCAACGCCTGCAGTGCTCAAGTGCTGACGCGCGATCTGACCAGATTGTTGGAAACTCTAAACACCGCCTTGACTTGGCATTCTTCGTAAGTTGCATCGTATTCCCCCAGTGCATCTATCCCTTTGCGACTCATGACATGATAGCTATGTCTATCTCATAAAGAACTTTGCCAATCCCATCGCCCTCCTGAGTGCGCCTGTGTGGTGCGTCTATATCAGCTCCTCGTCATGTAAGACCGGTTGTGACTGAACCTCTGGTGTCCGGTAACGCGTAGGTCGATGTCTGTACGTCTTTGTTCGCTGTACGGACAGTCAAATTCAGCTGATCACCACGTGGCGGGGATAGGTGTTACCTATACCTGGAGTGAGTGCTCATCAGCACAGTTTCTCATTGCCATGCCCTGACCGCGGCTTGCTGGTGCACCCAGTCCATAGCCGCAGTGGTGTCTCAAGCGTAAGAGCATACAATGGAACCATGTCTTTGTCGTATGTTTCATACAGCGGCAACAGCTTTTTCGCGCGCCGGGTATATATGAGTATGTTACGCCTTACCTGAGTGATTGCGCGTCGCTGACTAAAGTGGCAGTTGACAAGCGATATTTGCCGCTTGCCATAATCGCGGTGTGTACCATATCCGCCCTGTGCAACGCTAGACACAGTCCTTTGATAGTTGCACGGCAGATGGTTTGCTTTGTGTCGTTTTCAGGTGAGTGGTGATCGTTGCAAGCGGGTACGGACCGGATCATCACAGCGTTGTCACAGGTTTCTATATCGGTGGGCGGATACCAGAGCGATCTTCTTTGGTTCAGAGCTGACATTACTACCAGGACTATCCATCAGGAGGCACGTTGCTTGACTCTAATAGATGGATGTCTTTTCATGTTGACACGCCTTTCATGCGACATAGCCTGAGAGTCCACAACCTCCCTGCGGCGTTGAAGTTCTCGGTGAGCCCCCTCTGCTGAACCATCTCTCTTGCACCTTTTTCACGGAGATGCTAGTGGATGGCCTCCACAGGGTCGTGTATCATGATGGCGGGAGACTTTCTAGTGACGTTCGTCCTCATTTACGCCCTCCAGAAGAGCCGGACTGGTATCAGACGGTACGCCCGCTCGCTTTTCGACCTCTTCCTCACGATTCGCTCACGATGCCGCAGTACGGACTCGCTGCTGGATCTCCTGATTGTGTATGCCGTCAGTACTGGTGGGTATCATGCTATCTCGTTCCAAGGTCCGTGTTACTGACACATAGCAGGGTTCGTCATATGGTGGGTGTCGTGACGAGTCAAAACTCGGTAGGAGGGATGACAAACTGATTTACTCCGGCACAGTGTATTCAACGCGCTCAACGTCGCATTCGTGAGCTGGTTCCAAGTGCAATGTCGTCGATGTGGAACCTCACCGCCTGTTCTGGCAGGCTTTCGCATTCCCGAATAACCTCATCTACTCGGCGTTCTCTATCATTCTCACCAAGCGTACGTAACAGCGTGTGGATTCACGTATCGACAAAATGTTGATATTCCGCTGCCTTGCCTAGTGTACGCGAACACTCTCTTGGTAGCGTACGTGGCACAAGCGATCCTTGCACCTAGTGCCAGCATCTTTCTCATGGACATTATAGCCTCAACACGCGGAAGTCCCTCGTCTCCCGTGGCATCCTGGGCGATAACGAAACGAGTCCCTTCATGTCGACCGTTGCGCGCCGCCAGAAGGCTTCGGCAGTGGTCATCGCGCACCGGAACACTTCAGAGGTAAGCCCCGCAACCTCGATTTACCAGCGCGTCCCAGCGCCTCATCCCCTTCCCGTCTCTAGATCACTTCCACCGCGATGCAGACGCAGTCGACGGCGATCGAGCTGAAGATGGTCTCGGAGAACTCCGACCCGTCGCAGTTGGCCCTGGACCGCGATGGCTCCGTCGACGAGTCGAAGTTCGACAGCGTGCGGCGTTTAGACATGGCCGCGACGGTATGAGCCCCGGTGACCGTCGACTGATATTTGCTACGGCTCGCTGCCACCGCTACCGTCGCTCCCGATCCTCACGACGAAGGGCAAAGCAGGAATGCCTCTCTCCCGGATAGGACGATGATAGCCGCCGCTGATGCTCAGCGTCGACCCTCGCCTCCTCACGAATCCGCTTCGTATCTTGGTACGCCTGATGGGTCTTATGTTCGGCTCCTGACTGTGCACGACGACTCCGCGAGTTCGATGTGATCGACACGCTGCTCCTTTTCACGGTGTAGATATCCCAGACTCGGTAGAGATATCCCAGACTGCTAGTTTAATGCATGTTCTGTCAACCTCTGAGGTTGTGGTGGCCACTGGGCTGTATGGACACCCTCTTGTCTAGCTGTTGGACTGCCGCAAAAACTTTGTTGTGTTTCGAGGCGGTGGCGACGCGCGCTCACAAGGAGGATTCCGTCCTGCGTTGAGAGTATCTTCCACCTAGAAGCAGCCAACGCTCATCGATGTCCAAGGTGCAAGGTACGCATGCTGATTTTGTACATTGCAAAGGGAATGCACAGTATTGACAATGAAAGCAAAGCCAACGTGGCGTACATACGCATACACTGAACGTAGAGGTAGATGCTGAATAACCGACGTCACGACGACTATGAGACATCGATGCTCCCGCCAATAGACTCAACCGCTGCCTTGAGCTTGTGAGCCTCGCGAACGACCAAGTCGTTTTCGTCTTCGACGGCTTCGGCGATGAAGGTCGCCGTCTCTGCGACGAAGCCTGCAAAAGCGTGTGAGACCCTCGACAAGCGTGGCAGCGAACTGTACGTGGATGCTTACCGAGCAGCTTCTCGCCATGTGCGCGCCACAACCGCTCCGCGCAGGTGAGGCTGAGCAGCCGCACGCGGGCGTCTTCGGAACGGCTGTGCATGAGGATGTCGAGGTTGAGCGACTTGGAGAGGACGTCGTCGTCGATGATGCCGAGGAGAGAGACAAGGCACCCGGCGAGCGCGTCTTTTCCCTCGGGCACGTTCAGACGAACAGCAATAGGCACTTGCTGTGCTGCCAGGGGAACGAGCTGCCGCAGTTTGTCGCTTCTCCAGAAGACTGTAACCAATGTGAGTGTATGTCACGCAATTGAGAGTACGAGACATACCTCGGTCTTCATCTGCCGCCATGGACTTGGCGAGGGTCTGAATGAGTGCCAACCAGAGCTCACCGTCCTCCGCCGAGGCAGAGGCATACCCGCGGATAGCCTCTGCGAGCGATTGCCATGCGAAGGTCATGTATGGAACCATGAGCGCCTGTGAGAGATAATGGGTATGTAGCCAATGACGTTTGCATGGATTGACCGACCTTGAAAAAGTCGAGCAATGCAGAATACAAATGACAGAACACGATCCGTCGATTGCCTGTGGTGTTAACAGGGTCAAAAGATGCATTCGAAGCTCTAGTAGAAGAAGAAGCTCACTGTGGGATTTCGCAAAGGCCCAATCAAACATCTTGCGGAAAATCGGGCGGAATGCAGTTTCATTGAGTTTGACGACTACCTCAATGAACGCTGTAGTGACGCTGCGCTCGACCTCCAGATTCCGGGCATCCGCACAAAGCTCGAACATTGAGAGGAAGGCCTTGAACAGCTCCCGCAAAGTCTCCAGTACTGCTGGTCGTGAGGCGGCCTTGACTGAAACCTTGACCACTTGCAGGAATGACAAAGTCCTCTTGGGCCGCTCCTGCCCGCAAACGTCAATGTATGCAGTTTAAATACTCGGTGATTCCCGTACCTTTGCCTGATTGGCAAGCGAACGCTCCCATAAACCACACAGGGCGGGAAGGAGCACATTGGGCGATGCACGCTTCGCTACGGTCTTAACTAGCAGGGACATCTCCGCGGACTCTGAAGAGTCGCAGCTGTCGAGGTACAGTTCGACGACCTGGAGCAGCTCAGACTCTCCCCAAAACGTAGAGATGGAGGTCAAAAGGTTGCGGAGCACTTGTACAGCGGTGGCGACCGGTGAAGTGTCTGTATGAGAATTAGAATCTCGCAAGAAAAATTGAGAGCTTCTGCTTTACCTGTACTACCAACAACAGCCTTTCGAGCACATGCGACACATGTCTTTACGATCTCCTTGAGATACGGGATCATCCTTGGGCCCAATTTAGAGGAGAATGAAAGGAGAGCCTGCAGCGCAGGAGTCCGGAGCGACTCTTTCCGCACAGCATCTAAGACGAGGGGGAGAGTGTTGGTGATGGGACCCTCCTCTCCCGGACAGATGGTATCACTGATTGTAGCAAGGGCACGTAGAGCAGGACGCGCGAGCGACTCTGATGCAGCTGACAGGATGGCACGGATCCGATCCACAATCTTGACGATGGAAGGCGTCAGCTGTCGTCGGGTCTTGTCCGCCACTTCGCTCAAGCGGTCGCCGAACAGCTCGAGCGCGCCCGCCTGAGCCTGGTTTCGCAAGTCAGTATATGCGCGACACGTGATTCGGGGTACGAAAGAGACGTACGTTAACAGAGGACGACTGAAGGACAGTTAAGATGCCAGTAACGAAGTCAGGTGCAGACATGATTCCGAGCGCGCTTCTCATAGCGGACCTGGCCCCGGATGCCACCTCCACGTATGAAGGATCATCCGGTCTGGCAGTCGCGACTGCAAGAAGTAGAGATAGCAAGGTCTTGCTTTGTTCGCGTTCTTCTTCTGACGAAGCGAGAGCGGTTGACAGTGAACGTTGCAATGCCTGGTCGCAGAACATGAGAAGCGCCAGCGCACGGCGCTTATTCGAAGTCTCTGCGTGAGGATGCTCATCCTCACTGCGTGAATGTGAGCAGATAGGCTCTATGGTGATGGTTAATGTAGGACTTACGGAGCGTCCTCCAAGAACGGCTTCTCGGTCGATTGCGATGACAGCGTGAGCCTCTCGACTTCCCGAGCCACTTCGATGAACAGCTGAGAGTCTTTCAGTTTGCAATCTACCACGGCGACAGAACGAAGCGTACCGAGAGTTGAATTGAGGCCTGATAATGCTCAGACAAGGCCAATGGGAGGAAGAGGGAACCAGAAGCCTCCATCGAGTTCTGGCGTACAACGCGGTTTGCGACACGATCTACCAAGAGCATGACAATAGGCGCAAGGAAATCGGATGGTCCGAGAGTGTCGACTAAGTGAGTGAAGAAGCTGAAAGCCAATCAGTAAATCGTAGTCGTACGTGAATATCAGAAAGCGTACTGGACCCGACGATGGCGCGGAATATGGTTGGCGGCTCCGGTGAATACCCGTAAGAACTCCCGCGCTGCGCGGTAGAGACCCATGCCGTTGCCGTGTTTGCCTTTAAGCGAATCAACCATGACAGGAACGATGCTGTCGATTGTCTGCGCTATCGTCAGCTTCGCTTGCACTGCAACGGCATAACAGCTACTGACCTTTTGCACAACCCGGAAACTATACGTGTCGTCGCGGTGGAATACGTTCGATCCCATGAATGTGAAGATAGGCATGACGTTGTGAAGCACTGCATCGGGAGCAATCCGGGCGAGGCTTGCCATGAGTAACGATGCCTGATGGAATGACTGGGGGTTTTCGGAAGCTAGGCAAGGTTACTACCGGGGCGAAACTGAACAAAAATGACGACCTACTGCGTAGAATCTCCACCAGCGTATCTACACGCAACGAACCAGCTGGCACAATAGTCGAAGCCTGGGAAATCATTTAGCAGAGTGTCTACTACAGGGGGCTTTGATAAACTTACCGGGAACTGCTGTACAAAATTCTCGACGGCGGACATGATGAGCTGCTCCACGTAGCGCCTGTCAGCGGTATCTGGAGCAACGTTATGGGTAATCTTGTGCAAGGTCTCCAGAAGGCAGGATATAAGCTCTAGAGAGCCAGGGAGCTTGATGGAACCCAAGACTTCCGCAAGGATTGCCAAGAGGGAGATCTCTTCGATCTGAATAGCGGTGGCCGATCTAGTGAGGGTAGGTGTGAGGATAGACGACCCACTAAAGAGGTATGATGTCGTTCGTACTTCTCAACACGGGCACGCTTCGATGCAGGCTGCGATGCATCATCCACACTAGGCTGCAATCCCGCAAGAAGACGTAGAATGAGAGCCGTGTCTGACAGAATGCTCGACATAAGCTTCTTGCATATCAGGGCCTATTTACTCCATAAGTATGGGTTTGCTCCTATAACAACCTCTAGACGTACCGTGGAATCGTCCTCCACAGCGATATACAAGAGCTTGTTACAAAGTTGCACCTTGCGATCCATTGATAGTTTGGCGAATAATCCGTGTTGCAAATGATGAACCAGAGCAGTCCTCGGTCTTTCCCAGCGAGCTAGAGATGCTTCTTTCAGAGACCATGCTGGATCACAGTATGTTGTGAGATAGCATACCATCCTTGAACGCTTTCGTTAATAGCTGCTCGTAGACGACCCATGTGTTCTTGTCCGGATCATTGATGTCTGACGCCGCCGAGACATCAAACGCCGCCGCGGTGTATGTCGTGAGATCCTGGTAGACATCGCTCTGGAGGACATTGTCCTCCACCTGTTCGGTGAGAAGGCCCTCGATGGTCGGCAGCAAAACCTGCACTTTCGCCTCGTTGGAGACACCGTCAAGACATCTCAGCAAGGCAACCTTCACATTAGGAAGAGGACATGCGTTGACGTGCGACAGCAGATAGCATAGAATGCGCTGCTTGTAGCTATGGTGATGTCAGTACTATTCACGTCAAATGGACGGTCGCAGGACCACTTACCCGCTAACCTTCTTGGAGTCGGCCTTCGAGTAACCGAGGTGCTCGTTATGGAAGGCTTGTAAGTATTCAGGGTCGTGAACCAGGTTATCTCGCGTCTCCCCGATCGCCTTGGCATATTTCTGGAAGTCGGACCAGTCTACATACTGCAGTTTCGCTGAGAAAGGGTATGAGCGCGGTTCTCTGAGCCTTCAGGGTACTCACATGATTCGTTACCGTAGATGGCGTCGAAGGCATATACGGCTTCAGCCTCCTTTGCATGGGAAATTCGGATGACTACGGCAATACAGCGAATGGCGGCCTCCCGCACGGTTGCATCCTGACTCTGCAGCATGATGAGCATCGCTGGGAGCACAGTCTGGAAGTCCACCGTGCGCTGAGTCACGACGTGCGCTTCCAGGAATGCACCTGCGTGGCGAAGTGCAGCATATTGGATATGTGATTGTTCGTCTGCACTCTTGTTTTGAGCAGCGGAACTGGCGGCAAGCCACACACCGACAAGGAATGCGAGCGCATCATCACCGAGATTCACGAAGAGCGAGCGAAGAAGGTGAGTGGAGAGCAGCGCCAGGTGAGCCGATGAGTTGCTGAGACGGTACACGTCACGGAGCAATTGAATGTAACGCGTAGCTTGCGACTCGGTCGACTTTTAGGGAGGCAAATAAGGTCGTAAGCGAAGACGCTGATATGATCTCCAGGAGCGACTCACCGTCTCGCCAGGATGTTGAGACACCCAGTTCAAGCGCACTCCAGCAGGTCGAGGAATGCTAGGCAACACAGATAGGAGTGCGACCTGCAGGCGGTGAAGGGTGTTGTGGCTGCTGGGTTTCAGCACCACTGCGCTTCCAACGCTCGTATCATTCAAGAACTAGATGGATGCCTCAATCGTTAGCGAAAAGTCGCTCGATGACTCACAATAGTGGGCTTACGCTAGCGACATCGTCCACTCCACGCATGAAGTCGCCCATGCCCTCGAGGGTGTCCAGGTGCATTGCTCGCAGGATACGGTGCGCAGTATTGACGCGTTGTTCTCCGCCAACACGCGCGAGCAAAGCTCTAGCGACCAAATACACCAGAGAGCGCGCGTGCGCATCATCATCATCCAGCTTGACCAATAGGCTATCAAGCTGTTGCTGGAAGTAGTTTGACGCAAGGATATTGTCTGCAAACGTTGTCAGTTTGAGGCACTGACCGGACGGCAGGAAACATTTACTTGCCTGCAATTTTCGCGGCAACGGCGATATTGATCTTCGTCATCAGCGGCACGTCCATATTGTTCTTGTTCCCGTCCTTATCCTTCGCGCCTGCACTAGGACGCTGCTGCTCCCAACGGACAGCTTCCACGCATCCGCCGAGCAGCTCAAACATGGCCGGATTAAGACCCTGATCCTCTGCAGCCTCCAGGATGCCCCATATAGTCTGGGCAGTCTTCATACGGGGCTTTGTGTACAGGAGGAAAGGAAGGATGATGTCAACAGCGATTCGTCGGGTGAGCTCGCGCAGTTTTTGCGCATCTTCTTCTTGCGCGGCAAGTGCTGGGAGGAAATGCGAGAGCAGGAACGAGAAGTGCGCGCGAATGACATCTCGAGAGGGCTTGGCACTACTACCGTGAAGAGCCTGTACGAGTGCATCCAGGTACGCCGTCGGAGTGGGGGTTAGCAGTACACGGACGGCAGTCTGCGGATTACTGGTGTACAGAGCTTTGAGGACAGAAGCATCGCTATCGTGGACTCGCAGCAAAAGGGTCGACGAGATCGATGACTGTAGAAGAACTCAATAAGTGAAAATACGTTGGTCACAAAGTCGTATAGAGCTTACCTTCTCGCTCTCTGGGACCGTATCGGCAGACAAACGAGCCAGTAGGTCTCGCACAGATCGTGCACGGACCGCTGCATCTGCACTAGCTGATGCCACTAGCAGAGTGGCGTTCTAGCGTTCGCATCCGAAGATCCAGCAACGGACTTCCAACGGAGTGTTAGTCTGGTGGATGGGTAGCATGTACAGGTGATACTCACGATCGAGAGCGAGAGGACGAGCTGTTCGACAGCATCAGCCTTGTCCTTATCATCGGCGATTATAGCACTAGATGCGGCCTCAACAGCCTTGGGATGCCGCTGATAGAGATGAGAAAGAACCCGACGCAGGGCGGGCATTGAAGACGGAGTCTCCCCGCCATTCACGAGTTCTCGTATGATTGTCAAGGCAGCGGAACGCGCCAAAGTGCCGGGAAGGCTCTGAGAGGTGATGAACGCCTCTACTGTATCTTCAATCAGGTAATCGCCCAAGCTGGAGCTTGTCAGTCCAACGCCATCACTGCCTGGATATCAACTGACTCACTGGGCGAACAAGTGGTTCAGCAACGGGACGAGGAGTTTCTCGGCACCAACCCATGCCACAGCATCAATGAGCTCCGATTCGACATGGCTGCATGCGACCGGTCAGTGATCGATCCCGAATGCAGTAAGGGTCAGTGAGGTGACTCACGGGATGGCCAAGATTGCCTCTATGACGCTCTTGGGCACGCGCTCCAACTGGTCTTGTGGGGCAGTGATAGAGACTAGCGTCCGAATGAGTTGCTTGGGCGAGACACGAGCTGCGCAATCTGTGACCGCTACCAGGATCGACGCGACAGCCTTAGTGGTGAGGTTAGTCTTTTGGGAGATCGCCGCCAGAGCGAGGTAGCTTCCGAGCTGGTGGCCAGTGAGTGAAAGAGCAATGTCAGATCGAAAGGGCGCCTACAATTGTCTCCTGCAGCAGCGCAGGCTTCGTCTTCGTTTCCGCCTTGCTAGCAGTTTGCAGAGGTTCCAGGACAGCGGGTAGCAAGACGGCCATCGTATTCTCGTCCAACGTCCTGCTCGCTGCGATATATTCCAACAGAACCCCAGTATGGAATGCAATCAAGGCACGGTGCATGCCTGCACTGTGGTGGCTCAAAACGGCAGGCAGGATGCTGGTAACGAAACGAGCGAATTCTAGAGACTTGACCATCTCATTGATGAGCATATTGCGGTGGAGAGCTTTTGCTGTAGTCTTGTACGCCTGAAGGAAGCGGATGATAGACCGGTCCCTGCATCCAAACGTCGGCAAATTCAAGATACTGGGAGCGAGAAAACATGCTCACTGGATGTGCAGAATGGAAACCATCTTCACAAAGTGAGGGGTCTCGTGATAGGGCATAAACAGAGATACGACCGCATCCACATTGAACTCGTGTATTCTGAGGTTGTGTTTTGGAGAGGTGAGCTGTAAACAGACAACGGAACAAGGGGAGACGTACCTGAACCTCCGCACTAACCACTCCAAGACTTTACCTGTCGGAGAGTCCAACAAAAACGGACCCAGCAGAGGCAAAAATGCCGAAATGGTGGCATCGAGCTTTGCGTTCTGTTCCGCGGGCTGAAGAGTCCTATCTAGAGACTTTGCAGCGTCGGAGAAGAGGGACTGCTCGAACGGTGCAACTGCAGGTTGCAGAGCTTTGAGTTGCAGAAAGCCATTTGCGCCAACGGCGTGTAGAGACTCGATATCATGCTGCCTTGCTTCCTTGGGGGCGAAGAGATACGACTCGGATTGGGTTTGCTTGCGAGCCTTTTCGTTGAGGAGGTTGGCATTCAAAGATACGCTCTTCGCGAGCTGCTCTGCCAAGGAAGACACCATCCAGAAACCCAAGTTATTGTGAGACCTATGACACTCCCAGGGACTAGACGAGAAGCTGAGCAAACCCGAGAGATGTTGAGGGCAGAACGCACGGCAGTAGCGTCCAGGCCTCGAATAGCTGCACTCGAAATTTAGAGCTTTTGGGCGCCTAAAGACTCGATCAACTCGCGCTCTCAGATCAAGATCTCAGATCCAGTCGATCGCAATCGTATCAAAAGGTCCCGGCGTCGGACCCGCTGCAAGGAGTTCAGTCATGTTCAGCCAGACAATGCAGCAGAGGCGACAGGCAAAAGCTTCAAAATCATCAACGAGAAGAGCGCAAACTTCGCACTAGGCTACTAGGCTGAGCGTTGTGTCCTGTGGTGTAGCTCACGCGACACGCAGTACAGAACCGTCCCGGAGTATTGCCAACTTGAACGCAAGGAGAGTAGTCGGGAATGTCATGTTATCTTCGACGTGGACATATGCTTTGCTCCAATACTCACCTACTTTCCTCAAAGCTCGAAGCCTAGTGAGTCCATCACGCTTCCTGCATGACACCAACCTGGAAATTGGACATTTTCCTTTCAAGACTCACGCCAAAGGCAGGCGTGTCATAAAGCGTTCTCCGCAAAGTCGTCAGAGTGAAAACAAAGCAACGAAGTCACTCTCACTGCGGATGTACCGTATGCATAAGCAAAGCATGGATGCACTACACTAAACACGAGCGTCAAGTCCATATACCGAAGGGTGATAATTAGCCGAGTGGGGTATATAGAAAATAGATTAGGGCTATGAGCCTGACCGCGATACCGTCCCTGTCGAGTCGGCGCTATGCCGCCTGGACATCCGCTCCTCGATCGCTCGACAGTCGGCTAATAGGTCTATGATAGCTTGACGCCCGCTAGGGTTGCGGATGAAGGGTGTCTGCAAGGAAGGTGGCGCTGTGTCAGCTTGCATGGTTCCGACGACCAGCGCGAGAACAACTTACGCTTAGCAGTTCATGGGGGTCTGGTCGTGAGGAACTTGGCTTGGAACATAGGAGCAAGAAATCGTGGAAAGATCGTGAATATATCTCAGGTTGGCTGAGGGCAGGCAGTTCATCGCCAAATTCTTTTGGATCTGCGATGTCGCTGAAGGGAGGCTCAGCCTGCGCGAGCTCCCAGATAGTCGCGCCGAGGGACCACACATCGACTTTGAGAGCATTATAGGATCCACTGATATGTCACATGAGTACGAGAGCGACGAGAGGAAGACATGAATGACCGTACCTCCTGATCTCGGGAGCTTGCCAGTACGCGACGCCCGCCAATTCCGTGCGTATGGGGTTGTCCCGGGTGACTTGTACGGCATTAGAGAAGTCCGCAAGCTTGACAACACCCTGGAGGTTGACCAAGAGGTTGTCTGAGCGAAGATCTCTGTGCGCGATGCCCTTCGTTTGCAGATAGTCGAGTGCATGCAAGACCTGTCGATGAACGTCAGCCTTCGTTCTGCGCAGTGAAGGCATTGTGGATGCTTACATCTCCAGCGACCCGTGCTATCGACTTCTCGTGGAACAGAATTCCCTCGTCCGCATAGGCGATGATATCTGCCAAGCTGCGCTCCATGAGATCCATGCATATCCATAAGGAGTCCTCCACGAGATCCACATATAGCTCATCCATGGTCAAGATGTGCACGTGAGACACGCCCTTCATCAGCGTAAGTTCACGCCGGAGGTCGTCGATTTTCGGCGACCCTGAAGGCAAGATAGGGACGTTCTTGATTGCCACAAAGGTGCTGCTGTGCTGCTCAAGCGAGTGTGATGTAGCAAGGACGCGTGCGGCATAGACGGAACCGCTCTCGCCCTCAGCGATCTCGCGCAGGTCCGCGAACAACTCGCGTGGGTCCACCTGGTCGTTGATGAACGACTTGAGCGGGGCCACAACCGCAGACAGCCACCCAGGATAGCGTGGGGCAGGCGACAAGGGCGAAGGCGAGCTCGTTGAGGCTGGAGAAATTGGCGTCCGAGGCCTGCCATCCGTCGGTGTCACAGACAAGTAGTGGTCGATGATGATGGACGGTCGTCGCGTTCCCGCCGTGTCTGGCGGCTCATCCTGTGTTCCGGTGACAGAGACAGTGAACACATCTCGTTCTGCGAAGGAAGCGACTCGCGGGGAGGGTTCCGGAGAATCGAGGTATTCAATGCTCTTCGGCTTTCCGCCAGTTGGTCGCCAGTCCTGCGTCTCAGAAGCCGTCAACGTTTGAGGCCGGGAGTCAGACGAAGCAGACTCCGTGCCAGTTGACATAGACAGCGAACCCGACGTTGAGGAACTTGATGCGCTCGAATGAGACTCCGTGCTATTTGGAGAATGTGGCCGTGTGTCGTCTGGGTCCTGAGCGACAGGCTTGATATGCGTGAGACCGTCACCGTCAGTGAGCACTGGGGAGACGACGACGTTCCCTCGGGCGCTGCGGGCGATGGCGGCAGTGGCAATGGTAGCAGGCGTGACTGTGACAGTCGACAGCCCCGAATCCCGGTTCTCCTTGTCTCGAGCCAGTGACATCTGGAGATCAAGTTGTTCGGCGGTGGTGATGTGCGGAATGGAGGGGAACTCGTCCAGCACAGGCGTCAGCAGGGTCGAAGACGACCACTGCGAATCCGTAGATACATCGGCCATCTCGACAGAGGAATCCCGCGTCGCCGAAGATACGCTCACGCCAGAGCTGTTGGCGCTGGCAATCATTCCGGCGGCTTCATGCCGCAGCAAGGATCTGCTTTCTGTCGGTGGCGGCGGAAGAGCACCTGTGGGAGCTGTTACCGGTGGAGTTTCTTGCTTGGGCAGAGGTTTTTGAGGAGGTAGCTGCCGCGTAGCAGGAGATGGCGAGTCGTTACGCCCGCGGACAGGGGTCGCGCGAGGAGGGGACGCACTACTGCCTCCTGTCCCCTGTTTTGAAGGCGAGGTAAACATCCTTGTCGGCGCGGGCTTAGGCGGTGTGAGGGTGATAGAACTGGGTATTGATGAAAAGAGTGACTCGGTCCAAGAGGAAAGGTCATCCTGATGGAAGGATAGACGCGGTGGAACGGGAAGCACTGGGGAGGTGGTATGCTGCTCGTGTGAGCCCGAACTTGAAGATTCGGTGGATAGCTCCGTGGAGTCGTCTGGTCTGGGACTTCGACCCGCCATAGGCTGTTCAATTGAGGGAGGTAGTCGGAAGTCCTCATCTGGCCGTGAGAGCTGACTCTCCTTCTTTGGCGACGTATATGCCGGAGGCGGGGAATGTGATACAGTATCGATCGACTCGTTAGCAACGTGGAAGGACCGTTGTGGTGCGCTCCGTGCCAATAATTGCTTCTCACTGAGAGCCGAGTTGGACGAACTGTCAGACGACACGACAGATATGGTAGGCGGTGGTGGAATTGGAGGAGTCAGTCTCGTGGCTGAACCGCCGTGATGGTGTGTGGGTAGGTGCGGCGTGCTCTGGGAATGCAGCTGCGGGTATGTGAACGCGTGAGTGGGCGGTGGTCGAGATATGGGAGGAGTTCGCCTTGAATCCGAGTCAGTATGGGGAGTACCCGATTGTGAGTATTCCGAAGGGTCGCGTGAGGATACTGAGATCTGACGCATATGCGACCGCGAGTTGTAGGAACGTTGACTGCTCGCTAACGAGACTTGAGACATCGATGCATTTGACTGGTCGCGCCGAAGTGTCCCTGCTCGAGGTTGGTTGCTGTACCCGGGGTATCGCGTAGTGCTCGCTGGAGATGCTGATCGACTCGGGTTGAGAGAATAGATGGAACGCGCACTACGCGAGCGGGATTCCGCTCGCTTGGCCTGGATGGCTGCTATCTCCTCCTCGCTGAATCCCGCGTCGGCGAGCGATGCGGCCCATGTCGGCGGCAACCCAACGAAGCTACACTAGTGTCAGATCGCGTACATGATGCTTGTATTGTCAACTCACCCCTCATCCACATGTATGTTGTGCTGATGAGCGGTGTAGCGGTATATGAGGAGTGAGACATTATAGGGTGAGAGTATGGTGCTCACCTGGAAGTTCCAAGGCAAGGATATAGATGGGTCGTCCGCAGATTCTGATGGTTGAGAAGATTCCGATGCTGCAGAATAGCCAGACTCTGCTGTTTTGGGAGTCTTCGGACGCCTGCTGAACGAGGAGAACTTGAAGAGGCCTCTGCGGGAACCAGCGGACTCTGGGGACGTGGAGGATGGCGGTGAGAGGGTTGTGTGGCTACTAGGTGCATAGCTGCTAGGTGCATAGGATGGGGATGGCGAAGGACTTCTGAGGAGGGTAGCGTACTGAGCGGATAAAGGTGTTGCAGGCTGAGAGGAAAAGGAGTCTGGGGAGAGAGAGTTGCCGAGGGAAGGAAGGGAAGGGTTCGGGAGGCGAAAGGGATCTTTCGGAGGGAGCGGAGGGGGTTTGGGTCCAGCAGCGAACTTGAAGACCTTCAGCGATGAGAAACGGGAGTTCTGCTTGCTTGACGTCGCCATCGTTGGGGTCGACGTCCGCGAGGACGGGACAAGACGTTCGCGGTTCAGTTCAAGCCGACCAAGGCGATTCACTCGAGCCTCGACCCGCGACTACCCACGGCTTTCTTACTTCACTAGACCCCGTTTGCCTACTCGGAACTAAAGGGCGCCAAAGGTACCGTAAACCCATCAACACACCATTATCCCATTTTCTTACTCAGAAAGCTCTACCATCTCGTATTGTTACACCGTAATACAATATGCCGAGTGCCAGCGCTTCGGACTCGCGACTCATTCCAGACAACGACAACCTCGAGTCGTTGACAGACGTCGCACACGACTTGCCTGGGTCGACTTGCTACCTAGTGCTCCTCATGCTATATTATGCCATCGGATACATGCAAACTATGTACCACGGTATGGCGTGTATGGCGACCGCCTTCATGACACTACCTGCAATACTTACTTTTGCTCCTGTCCACGCCATATGTGAACACAACAGTAAGGTTCCGCATCCAAGGCTCAAGTCCAGCATGCCGTAGCTCACGTTTCCTATCAGATAGAACATCAGGGATTCAACCATGTCGGTTTATGGATGCTGCCAAAGACTCAAGTACTTTGTTGCGACCACTTGTGCAACACCGGGACAGTGGAGCATCTCGTTGGGCTTTTGTATGCTTAGCCGTCCGGGGGACTCCTGCAGCTATCAGACATCTGCTTGCATGTACGTGCTCTACGATGGCCCAAAGGACATATCACCGTTGTTGGATCCGTGCTGTATGTTAACAACTCAGACAATTCTTGCAGTCCCAATGGGCCACTTCACTGTGATACACTTGATCAGCGGCACACAGCTTCTGTGAATCATTTCCAGTGTCATCATTCTGTTAGCAGAAAGAAAGACACATGGCTCTCTAGCTTCTATTAGTCAAGATGAAAGGCTATAACTCCTAGACTGTCAGAAGATGGCAAAAGGGTCAACCAAAGTGTATGATCATTAACATTTGTTGTTGACTCTTTCCAAGCCCCTTAGAACCGGAATGTGAGTGGAACACGCTCTGGCTGTATGCATTTTGTGGACATGTATTATCATTCTCATACACTCATGAGGCCTGCACTGCTGTCCATCATTCAATATTGACATCATTGTATAGGTTAAGCTCTCTACATACTTCCCTTCTGATGGAGCATGGGTCTTTAATGTTGAAACAGCTGATGAACCAGCTCTCTAGTGTATGACTCCGATGGTGAGCTGGTTGTGCATATGTGTTCATGTAAAGCATATGATTGATACTTTCCAAACACCTAGCAGATCCTACCATTGCTGTGGTACATGTATATACACAATGTATGAACCATTGCAAAGCACTCATGGAGGATAATGCTCTTATTAATGTTCATGCAATCATCATTCATAAAACTCCTTAGGATGTAACTTATGTTCTCCCCTAGTAGCTGCATCAATAATACAGCCATATGTGTATGTGTGTGTGTATGTGCTCCATTATACAGCGCTTCAGGCTGTTCCCTATGTGACTGCACATGAGCCATACACTACTGAACCCAAAATTAATCCCAGCCAGTCCACCCTTAACTCTCACATGACTCATCTATCCACTAATCTCACTCCCAGAGGACATTGGGAAATAAATCCCAGAAACTTGAGGGATGGCTGAGGCCATATCTTGCCAACATTGCAATTCTGGAATGTTTGGGCATCAAGGGTCAGCCATAGCATTGCTGGAGAGGTATTAGTGGTTGGTGGTCTCCCATCTGGCTGGCCAGTAAAGTTGAATTCCTGTGCCTGCAGAGGGTAGAGCTTGGAGTTCAGCACACCCATCTGGACTCCTCAGAGCTGGAACACACATCAGTGCAACATGTCAGGAGCTGGCTGAAGTTTGAAGGTCATTTCATTGTGGCAGAAACCAAGGGTGTCTGAAGTGTTACCCTTGAGTGGTGGGGCAGGGGTTTGAACTTGTATTTTTGCCATAGTAAGTGACTTGCAGGACTCCCCTCATTGAGAATGATGCTGTTCATGAGAAACTGGTGCAGCTCAGACTCTAGCAAAATGCAAGTGAAGGTTGACTAGCTGACTTGGCAAGCAGTAAGTTTGAACCATCTGCATCATTCTCACCACTTGATAACCACTCCAATGTGGTAATCCTGGAGCTGCAACATACATTATAGCAAAAACACAGGTCCCATAATCCAATGCTATATTTGTACAAGATCATTACCTAGTTCAACTTCCTTAAGTGTCAGTGGACTGGTTGGGTGCTAGGATGCATCACCTTCTTAGTTGGCATCCCTGCAGTTTATCTTGAATAAAAGTTTTGCATACCATGCAGAGGGATATTCTGGGCCTGGGGGCAACAAGCAAGATCATGGTGCATGTGCAGTGGTCCCACTGAGGTCTCTGATCCAGATCTGGTCTACACTGTGGAGAATGAATGGGTTCTGGAGGACTATATCAGGCAAGTTGTCAGCAGCACATAGCACTCAGTGAGCAGATCCAATCAGGATGGAAGAATAGCAGTATGAGCTGACTGAGTTGCTACATGTCAGCCCGAAACCTGCACAATGAAGAAGCATATAGATGGTGGTGTTGTGAATTCTCATTTGAATGTGTGTGGATAACTCAAAGGTCTCTGGTATGTGGTACACATCTGCTAGTGTTTACAACAGATTAGCCTTTTGACCAGCTCAACACCTCAGAGCAGACATGTGTTAGGATCATGCTCGCATAGGTCTGGGATGCGGAGGTCCAGAGCATGGGAAAGTCGGAGTACAGAGACCCAAATGGAAGTGCAGCACAAAGAGGACTTTGGGGAAGCTATTAGCAATGCACCTGAGAACCTCCTAAGGTGTCCTCAATTTACCAGAGTTACTGGAGTATAGAGTTGTTGGAGTTAGGGGAGGTAGGCTCGGAGTATGGAGGATTAGGTCCGGAGTTAGGTCCAGAATTAATGATGATAAGTCCGGAGTTAGGTCCGGAATTGGAGGGGATAAGTCTGGAATTCAGACAAGCAGGTCCGGGTTGCGGAGGAGTATGTCTGGAGTTTGGACAAGTGGATAAAGAGTGCAGGAGTTACAGATGACAGAGGACAGTGTCGAGTAACAAGGTGTCCGAACTGAGTTACTACAGTATTCCAGCTGAGTATGAATAGTAAGTAGGCTTATTGTTAAGGAGACAATAAGGAGTCTGAAAGGGGATAACAGAAAGGTATAGAGGTGGTCAAGATAATAGGCTTATTCTTAGTGCAGCAATCATGAACAAATGGTGCAATCTGGAATATTAAATGCACAAGTCCAAAAATGCAGAGTTAGAGGTCCGGATTTAGCAAGTCCGGACCACGGGAAAGCGGAGTTCTGAAGTTAAACAAGTCTTGACTGGAATTAATGGAGTTAAAGGCAGAAAAAGCGGAGTTAATTCTATAAAATGCGGCGTTGAGTCCAGAGTTACACAGGATGTAACAACATGTCTATTTGTCCTGAAAATGTTGCTGCAGTGAGTATGAGGTCAATGAGATGCTTCAATGCAAATCTATGCTCTCCACCACCTGACCACGTACTTGACCACTGTGCTCATCTGGAAGAAGGCAGTGATGCTCATTGCAGAGGAGTCAGACATATTACTAGAGAAGAACATTAAACCTGACATACAGGCTTGCCTGTGACTTCAGGGACTGCAAGCTGCAACTGTACTCCCTACAGTATTACCTTGTGTATGGCTGGAGCAAGTGTTATGTACTGTGTATCTCTAACTCACATTAAGTATGACGCATCACAACGCCTTGCTTGAAATTGTAAAGGTGCCTGAGTTATGGTGTCATGTGTTTAGGTAGTTATTGGCTCAAATTTTTTCTCAGCTGATGATGCTATGTACATTATTTCCATTGCATGCATGCCATACTCTACCTTTAGCAGTCCTAGACAGTGTAGAAGTGAGAGTGGGTTGGAGAATACAGATCGATAACGGCAGTGAGATGCCAATGGTTTCAATAAGGGTTGCCTCAGCCAAGGGATAGGCATGAAGACAGACAATGCGGGCAGTGCGTGAGAACTGGGCACTAGAAATGTATGGTAAAGGTACCTGTTAGGACGCGTGCCACCGGAGGGCGGAGGGAGCGTGCGGAGGTCCGAGGGGTTTCCGAAGGGGGATTCCGGGGAACCCGGAGGCACGATGGGTGGGGACTTCAGCGAGGCTATTAGCGACGCCCTGAGCGATCTCGTCTAAGTGTCCCCTATTTGCTAGAGGGCACCGACAAGAGGGATGGAGGGGTGACGGGGGACCAACGGACGACGAGCGGAGTTCCGGCGGGAGGTCGGAAGGGACAGAAGGATAGATTAGAGTAGAGTAAGTACAGAGTAAGTAACGAGGCAAGCAACAAGAATTCGAACTAGGGCAAAGGTTACTACCAGCGCGCCTTATATACTAATGGCCCTACTAGTATTGTAAGAGGTCTCGCGTCATTAGTATCGGAACTTCCGGTAACCCGAGACCCTTGACGTCACACAGGCTCGGGGACCCGGTAGGTCCGACACCCTATGACGTAAGACAAGACGAAGGGATAAATATACTAGAGGCGGGTATGACGCCATAGAAGAAAAGTGCTAGACAAACTACTTAAAAGGTAAGGGCGTAATTCCCGTCGGAGTTCCCGAGAGGTCCCGGCGAAAACCCGTCGGACTTTCGAGGGAAGGGCCTTCAAGTCCTTCGGGGCACGGGACGTGACAGTACCCCAGCGTAAACCTGCATGGATACTTAAGCAAGGATTACCTGAGCGATGATATGAAGTGTATTCCAGTCATGTAGCCTGAATTTCGTCCCACAGTACAGGAAACTCAGATGGCACATTTCTGGGTGCATTGAAATGGCAGGTTGAGGTTGCCTTTCTGTGGCATTTCACGTGAAAGGATTGGGTTAGGTTGCCTTCCCGTGTCATATCTGTGATCAACACCAGAAATGACACGGAAAGGCAACCTATTTCATTCCTTTCACGCGCCCACAGATGGCCCCGTCTGAGCTTTCCTGTACTTTGCAACGAAACTCAGGCTAAATGACTGGAAGATGCTTCATTTCCTTGCTCAGATTATTTCATGCTAAAGCACCCATGCAGGTTTACTCCAGGGCACCTTTCCTACACATTTCTCGTGCACAGTTCCCACGCGCTGCCCGCAGTGAGAGCCATTGAGTATTTGAGAGGGGCAGGGATACTATGGAGATGACGAGAGTGAAAGTGTAGATGCGGAAGTGATTTGTGATGGTGATATGCCAAATCTACCCTAAACTCATGAAGGATATCGCTGAGAGCCTTCATAGGTTGAGGCCGTCGGGTAGAGAGGGACTATGAACCAGGAGATATTATAGGCCAGTTGGGGTGCCCTTTGCAAGACTCTATGGAGAGTGGGTGAATAGACAGAAGGATGCATGGGCTTTGCAAATGATTTGCAAACACTTCACAAATGCTTCACAGTAAGGACACATACAATATGCAACAAAATAAGCAGCAGAAGACACTCAGTTTGCTATATGACCGCTATAATCACAGTAGAAATGCAGAAAGATACACAGTCAAAGGGCTCATAATTGCAGGAGATGATGAGATCCTCACTTCTGGGGGAAAGAGAGTCTGAATTGCTTCGCTGCAAAGAGTGAGTATTTAACATGTGGATGGCATGCTAATTGTATAATATAAGAGAGGGTACCAGTGAAGTGGTTTGCTGAGCTCCGGAGCTGGGCAAAGGGTTATGCTGGACAGAAGGGGTTGCAATGATGCAGTGCAGAGTGGTGTAGATACGGTCAACATAGATACTGTGCTGAGTTTGCTGGTTTGCATCACAGAGAAGTCAGAAACATGTGCTCACGTGCACAGCAAGTGTGAGCTATGCACAAAGGAATAAAATGTGAAGCACAAAGGAACGAGGTGCAAAGTGCAAAGGAACAAGGTGCAAAGTGTGAAGAAATTGCAAAGATCCAGGACTGCAATGCTGAAAGTGTGGGAGTCATAACAACAGGTGAGAGTACAGGAGTGCACTTTGTGCAAGGTTCAAACAGGGGGAGAACCTGTCCATTTGTCAGGCAGGACTTTGTCTATGTAGCTACAAGTGCACCCCAGCTACCGTGCTCACTGTCCAGGTTCTTGCACTCTTAATCTACAGAGTTTACATCAGTGTCCAGAATGTCAAATATCATACAGTAATTGTCATTGCTGTTACGACCGTGCGTACCCGGAGTTCCGGAGTTGCGGAGAGGGGGAGCGGAGATGTCGGAGTACGGACCGGGGTTAAGTCCGGAGTCCGGGGGTACACCTGTGAGGACTTTCGCGAAGCTATTAGCAACGCACGGGTACACGACTACTGTCCTCTATTTCGGATAAGACGAACTAGATCTTCGGAGAAGAGGATGATGGGGGTACGGAGACGGGACTCAGATCTTCGGAACAGAGGATGAGACTAGAACAGAGACGAGACAAGGGGACGGAGTTGTAGCCGAAGTTGCGTCCGGACGTACGGAGTTGGATCGGACAAGGGACGGAGGAGACGGAGTTGTGAGCTGGAATACGAGATATCCGAACTGAGTATCTAGTACATCCCAAGCCCAGTATAAATACGTTGTAGGCTTATTGTTAAAGTTGACAATAGAGTGAAACGGAATAGGAAGGCGGAGGACGGAGTCCGAAAGGTAAGTGAAAAGACAATAGGAGTGAACATGAGGCAATGGCGCAATCTAAGACCTGGGTAAGTATTGGAAATGAGGAAGTCCGGAAGTACCGGAGTACGGGGTTAACGGAGCAACGGAGTCGGGGACCCGGAGTTGTAACTCCGGGATCGGACCTCGGGTTGCACGGACGGGATGGTAACAATTGCAGGGAACAAATAGAAACCATTGTTAGGACGCATGCCACCGGAGACAATACATCAAGAGAACGGCACCAGACCCAGACACCGATGACCGATGGGACGAAACTCCTAATGTAGCAATCACGGCGTTATGGCATCTCCACAATCCACCTCCCACAAGAATCATCCGGAAAACAACAATGTCTACCAATTTGGCAGTTCGAGCACACGAAAACCAACCTGTCAAAAATCTCGATGACATTCTCCCATCCTACTTACAAAATTACCGTCACATCTTCGAGAAGAAGACTGCCGAACGAATGCCAATATCAAGGCCATGGGATCATGCAATAGACCTCAAACCAGGATTTATCCCTCGAGACTGCAAGATCATTCCCTTGTCCCCACAAGAGCGCAGTGAACTCGATAAATTCATTGACGACAACCTGGCTAAAGGATACATTCGCCCATCTAAGTCACCTATGGCGTCACCGTCTTTTTGTCAAGAAAAAGAATGGCACCTTGCGACCAGTCCAAGACTACCGCTATCTGAA
>CCBP010000026.1:0-40696 GCA_000765035.1 Trametes cinnabarina
AGTAGGGTGTTCTCGCTAGTCATGAGGGCGGAGAGCTTGATCTCTGTGCCCAGTTGATGGCAGATAACCGGTACATCATGATGTTAGTAAACCCGTGGTCTCAACCTCACTGTTCACAGTGAGAAGAAGCGTTATGACCCTCGCTCACGACGCAACCGTACCCACTGCCGCAATGCAGAGTGGTCTTTGCAGCTTCCGGCTCTTACCGACGCCTATCTTGCTTGGCGACAGACAGGCCCACCAACAGCAGTCCCCGAGCCGGCGGGTCAATCCGCTCCAGATGCCGTGCCACATCCTGATGGAGAAGCTGCCGACGCGACCACCTCCCACGTCTCGGAAGATGGCGAACGGGTGGCACCTGACACATACTCATCATCTGCATCGCAGACATGGTCGGTATTGACCATTAAGTTCTTTGGTGCGTGTGCGTCTCTGCAGGTACAGCTTATCACTGATTGTCCTACAGCTACAGCCATACGTCAGTTCACTCGCATGACAGATGAAGAGCGCCCTGCGGTTACTTTAGCGCGGCATGGCTTCCTCGCCATTGCTCCCGTGGCTCCTACCATCGCAATCTCGTTCAAAGTGCTGCAAGCGTACCATCACATACACGGGGCGTGTCCCCGTCTCAGCATACAGGCCTTCTGCCAGGCGCTCTGCGGCATTCATGAGGTGAGCTCATCTGTGCGCGGGCGTAATCTCAGCTGACCATCCCTTTTCCTCAGACGCTCTTCCGCCGCTCATTCTCCGAGGAGTTTGGGATCGCGTATGATGTCTATCTCGATATCCTGCACAGCGTTGACACTCGCGTCAACGC
The DNA here is from genome assembly GCA_000765035.1 of Trametes cinnabarina. Classification (NCBI taxonomy): domain Eukaryota; kingdom Fungi; phylum Basidiomycota; class Agaricomycetes; order Polyporales; family Polyporaceae; genus Trametes; species Trametes cinnabarina. The sequence continues at coordinate 818 of CCBP010000026.1, forward strand.
TGCGCTTGCTCGTGACTCCCCTGATTGGCGTCTTCGAAACGCCTGCGCCCCCTGCATGTACATGCTCGAAGATGAAGACAATCTCCCGTACTCCTTTCTCGTTGCTATGGATGGCAACACGTCCCTCAAGCTGGTCGACGACACCTTCCGGCGCGGCGAGGCCCGTCCCGATGGCCGCACTTTCCGCACGGACTTGTTTATCCCTGCCGAGGAGGTCGACAAGTACAAGGATGAGGTGGCACAGAAGAATGTAAGTACAGCACTCAGGTACTACTTGACGATGCTGATGCCTTTGCTTTCATAGAGACGGGCAGCGGCGCCGGCCGCGAGCGGTGCACCGGATCCATTCCATGCCTACCTGCCTGCAGAAGTGCACCAGCAGCCAGCGCGTGCCGACGAGACCGACCCCACCGCTGCCACTTTGTCATCCACGTCCCTTTGGGAGGACGAAGATGGCGCTGGTCACGAAGAGGCATTGACGGCCGACGATGAGCACGATGTCGAACCCGACGAGCGCGTTGATGGGCAGAATGATGCCTGGGTAGATAGCGACGTCCCCGCTGAGGAGCCTTCGGATTCGCAGTCTGTATGTGCAGAGCGTTGGCGTAACGCCGGGCCTGAGGCTCGGAAGAAGATGTTCGCTCTCTTTGCCGCCACCGGTATCTTCATCTGCATATGTCGCCATGGACATATTCTGGTTGTGTGTGACATGATCCGAAGTGGCGAGTTGTAAGTTAGAATGATGTTGTCTATCCTCAAGCTGTTCCTGAACTAATTGCCATATTTACAGAATGAAGTATCCTCTCGCAACCGTCGCAAGATTGCGCGAGGTGTTCGGTCCTCATGTCAAGATCAAGGTCGGGTATGACATCGCGTGTGAGTTCCAGAAGATTCTCAAGCGCTCTTCGCTCGGACCTGCAACGGATGTCACAATCTCCTGCGTGGTGCCAGCATTCCACGGCCACTCCCACAACCGTGGGTGCCAGTTGGAATGGCATCCGATGTACATGGACGGGGTTGGTGCGGAAGATTTCGAGGGGTCGGAGCGGTTCTTCTCTCATTCTAATGGTGCGGCAGCTGGCACACGCATGTCCACCGCCTTCCATCGTCATCAAGGTATTGAGGACCTCATCGCTTTCTGGGGCATGCAGAAGCACTTGGCGTCTGGTATGTCTTCTCATGTATGTGGTGGTGCTTCCGTTCATGGCCTTCCCAGGTAAATTCATATATCACAACTATCGCCAGGCCTTGGAGACTATAGAGAGCGGCGAGCGGGAGTTAGCAATCTATGCCCGCGACCTGAAGACAACGCCTGCTGACTACGAGCGCTATCTGGAGGAAGAACGGGCCTACCTGCGCAGCCTCAAGGCTGAACCCGCTGAGGTGCCACTCAAGTGCGAGTACATTGAGGCGTTGAAGAAATTGGAGGATGCGCAGTGAGTTTGTTCTCAGGTAGCCACCTACATGCAGGCTAATACTATCCTAGTGTCAAGGACATGGTTGCGGTCGACACGTACAAGAAGCTGGACTACCTCATAGTGAAGGAAGGGATAGACGGTAAACGGATTGCGGCCATTCGCCGGGAGTACCGACTCGCGAAAACACGAGTCGACCACGCTGAGGAGAAAGCCGCGCGCTTGGAAGAGCTGCTGAACGTCGATCAACGGTGGTTGCCTGCAAGTGCTGAGTACAAGGCAGCGGTTGTAGAGCTCGGTCTGCGCAAGTACCGTCGAGCGCTGGACAATCTTGAACGACTCGTTGTCCAGAGGTTGCTCGAGCTGAAGAAGATGGGCATGAACAACATCGGTACGTCTTGGGACCTGAACGTCGAACTTGATCTGATTAGATTGTCACAGCATACAAGCAACGAGAGAAGATTGGCAAGGCCTTGAAGGCGCGCGCGCAGGCGATCCGCACCGCCCTTGTTGTGTACAACCGACAGGCTGCTGCGCTGTCGCCTCCGCGCCAGGATCTCACTTGGGAAGAGGTCATGGCCATGGTCTCGCTCAGCGAGTTTGACCTCCTGCGTGAAGCTCGCCAGGACATCCGACAGCGGCCGTGGGCACAGCGCACGCATCGGGACGCCATGGCGCTGCACTTTAAGGTCAAGCGTGCACGCGAAGAGGTTCGTCGCCTCAACGTCGAGATACCGCGGCTGTTCTTGTCGTTGATCGATGAGCACGTCGATTATACAAAGGCGGTTGAGGACGCGCAGGAAGGTCGGCCGGCCCTGTCGCACGAGCTGGCCGTCCGCCTTCGCTACCGTAATGTCGTCAACGGCCATGTCGTTCGTTGGCTTCTGAAGGCAACGCGACTCCCGGCCTCCTCTGCCCAACTCCAATACGGACGTCACATCGGCCGCGACAAGGACCGTCTCCTTGGCATCGAACTGCCCCCGTGGGCAGTACATCTAGAGCAAACTGCATCCGGCGATGGCGATCGCGAGCGTTCTGTTCGTGATGAAGATGACGAAGAGTATGACGGAGAACTAGAGGATGGAGATGGTATCCCGGGCATGGGCGGTACTGAGACTTCCAACAAGTTTGTAGACTTTGTCGAGACACCTTGATGGTGGTGTGCAGCTTAATGAGGACCTCGACGAGACGTACGATCTGTAGCATAGTGGACAACCCTGTATATACGTAGCGGTAATGGTAATGTTTGCGCCTGTCCAAGGAAAGTGATAGCGGTAGCCTGTCCAAGGAAAGTGATAGCGGTGGGTGCAGTAAGCCTTTGTGAACAGCTTTGAGCAATGAACTCATGTGCAAAATGCACCAGTGGCTCTGTATGGTACACTCTGCATCCGCTACAATGTACAATGCGCTAGAATCTGATCATTCTACTATATTGATCCACTGTTGTGTCTAGGTAGTGAGAATGCGAGCTAGAGGATCTGGGAGCAATGCATCTGTGCAGTTGACGTTGAGATTCTGCAAAGTGACTACGCAGCTACGAACGACATTGGAGCCACTGCGGTTGCTAGAGTATTGCAACTCAACGATACCTTGACAGTGTATGGCGCACTGCCTTTGAGACTACCACGGTTGGTACCATATGAACCACTCTTAATCCTCAATGTGTCGCGAGCTACTCGTGGGTGCAACGAGATGTTGTACGGCGTGGTAATGTCCTTTGCAACAGTACGGGCAGTGACTAACTGAATCCGTCCATGAGTTTGCCCACTAGCATCAGGCCAAGATGTTCGCACATGAGGTGGTTGAATAGAGCAATTCTCATCATATTCACTGGGACAGTATAGTGCATGTACAGGAGGTGAGAATAGCGTGCAGCAGTCGTAACAGAAACACTCAGCGGCAGGAACAGGTCCACTATGTACTGGTAGGTAGTAGGAATCAAGTGCTCAGGAGGGAATGACTTCGCGAGCGCGAACAAGAATTCCAAGATATCAGGGTCTGGCCCTTCAACACGACCCGATGCTACTGCACGCCCTATGTATCCAGCCTCTCAAGACGTTGTCGCGCCCATTCTACAATGTCTACGACACCCGAACGGCGCCTTCGCACCTATTGTACGATGCGCGAAGCTCTCTGCGCAAATGGCCGTGGCTATCCTACACGCGATCATCCGTGCCCGCTCTACTCGTCATGCTCGTCGGACTCCTCGATGCGAGCGTGCTTCCGCTTGCGGCCAGCGTCACTACGACGCTTGCGAGAAGTCGATGGGGTGTTCTTCAAGTTGTTGACGTACTCCTGCTCAATGATAGCCTTCTCCGCATCCGTCAGATGCTTGAACATGCAGTCTCCGTTCTTGAGAGCGTCGTGGAGTGTCTTGAGTGACGGGAGACTATTGCCGAGATCTGAAGGGTTGCACCACTTCTCGTGTGTCCAGCCGACGAGCGAAACACCGTACTTGAGCTGAATGTCGCGGGTGTATTGAGCGTAGCTCATAGCAGCCTTCGCGTCACCTGTGACTTCAACTGCAAGCGAGAGGAGTCAGCATAGATATGCAAAAGGCATCTAGCAGCTCACCGAGGCTGTCCGCGACCATCTTGCGAATCTCGGACTTGAGCCAGTTGACCTTCTCCCTATTTGTTCGAAGCTGGGCTGTCATTCGATGAGACATCAATAGAGGCAGCTTCACATCAGAGGGAATGACTTACAGAACAAGTCCGAGCCCGCTACTGAGAATGCCTCGGCGAGGATCCCAATGCGTTCAGGCTCGAACTTACGAACGGTGCCACGCAGGTAGTCCTCCAGCGCGGGGTCCGTGAAGAACCAGAGTGGTTCGAGGTCGAGCTCGGGATTGCTGCGGACAATGAGATACATCGCCTGGATGCCCACGCGTGATTGTAGGCCTGCGAGCTATGGAAGACATACCATAAGCGTTGGAATCAAAAGGCAGTATGGTACTCACAAGCTCCTCGATGAGCTGCGTAGTGCGGTTGATATCGAGCGTGCGCGCGCGCTGTGTCAAGCGGAGGCCGTACTGCTGCGCCTGACGTGTCTCCACAAGCTCTTCAATGAAAGCCGCCTTCTCCTCCTTGGAGAGCATCTTGTACTGCTCGTGGTGAGCAGCTGATAGCTGAGCAGCGTTCAGGGTGCCTACAAGATGACATGTTAGGCCCAAGATACCTATCTGCATAATTCGAGCTTACCATCGTCGTCCTGTTCCTTGGCCTCCTTTGCCAGATGGTGGAGGAACGCGTTGTAGGCATTGGGCTTACGTTCGGCTGCCCGCAACTTGTCGGGGCTCTTGAACATCATGTTCACATAGTGATCTCGAGTGTTTCCGTAACGGGTGGAGAGGCTGTCAGCGAACGCAACGGTTTCGGAGTACCACCCAGCGATATCCTCCTCCAATGATCCCTGCTTGATTCGGCGACGCGCGGCTGCCTCCTCACGCTGCTCAGCTGTCAGCGCGGGTCGTTGAGGCCTCTTCTCCACCGGGACAGGCACGCCGACGATCTTCGGTGTGGTACCGTACGTGATGGTCATGGTACTCTGCTTGACGTCGTGGCACCGCGAAGGGGAGAGTTGGACACGAGGGTGACAGGATGACACAGGCGGGATTCAAGAAGGCTCGTGCCCCGTCTTGAGACCTATTTGACGTCTTCTGTGAGGTAGCCTGATCAGAGTGGTGCACAAGAAATGGCAAAAGCCCTTACATTACAAGAAGAGTCAAGAGCCGCTATTCGCAACGTAAGTGGATAGCTTACACATGAGCCGAAGAACGCACATCCTCCAGTAATGCTATGACTAGGTCATCGATCACAGTCTCGTCGAACTCCCATTGCACCCGAATCCGCTCCGCCCACTCATGCGGGGGTGTCAACCCAGAGATCAGGCGAAGGTCTCTGTGAGCGGCGTGCCCGAGACCGTACTCGTTGACGACGCGCGCAGTGGCAGGGCCAACAAGATACTCGCCGCGGTGGAGGGCTGAGAACTCCTCCGGGAGCCCTGTGAGCGACTCCGAGGCGGCCGGGTAAATCGGTAGCTCAACTGGCCCCATGGCCGCGGAGGTCGTCATCGACCACTCAGAAATCGAAGAGGCTGACAGAGCAGACGTAATAGATGTCAGGCCAGGCGAAGAGCTACGTGCGGACGCCAATGTGATCGTGGGAGAACGCACGCGGTCTGGGGACTCCGGTCTACCATAACGGAAAGGCGACGACGTGGCTGCCGTTCGTTCACGCGAGAGAGCGAAAGAATCGGAGGTGATCAGGGAACGCGTGGCCTTCGAAGGCGACGGCCGCGGGGTAATGCTGGGCGAAGGGGACCCGCGCTGCACCATCTCGTGCTTAACGGGCGACGCTTTCGTGGGTGAGGCCGGGCGGGAGTGGTACGTCCCGGCAGGGGAGCTCTTTGGCGTACGCGCGGATGCTTGGTGGCGAGGATGGAGAGCACGACCGCGGCCGCGCCCACGGCTACGGCCACCATCGTTATCGTCGTCCTGGCGATTGGTCTCCTCATTGTCGCTGCTGTCGTTGGCGAACATCCCACATGCTGTGAATAGTTAGTGGAAGATTTGCGAATGAGGCGGATTGCACTCACCCTGCATGAGAAACTTGATCTGTTTGTTGAGGAGCTTGATCTTGTTGTCCTTGTCAGCCAGCGCCTGATGCGCCGAGTAGAGCTTCATCATGAGAACATCCGGATCGCGGGCGGTATCATACGGCGCAGACGTTGAAGGGTCAGGAGCCGTACTGGCTGCTCCCAGGCCAGGGACCTCCCCGCCAGCTTCAAGCCCATCGCGCGCAGTGTGATCACGGTCACGATGGGTGGCCTGCCTAGCAGCATTGATCATATCCTCCACTTCTCCGACTTCGCGCCCATAGCATACATAGTGTGTCGTATTGCCCTTGGCGGCGGGCATGAAGGGGCGGGGAGAAGACCCCTTAACGGGAGAGAGGGACCGTGGGAGCTCGTTGACGCTGAAGCCAGCCTTGCGGAAGGCTTGATGCCACCGCATTGTGGCGGGGTACCCGATGCCCTCGACATAGAGCTGCACGAGCTGGGCCAAGACGACGTCGACCCCTGGGCGCTCCTGCAGCACGTGGGGTAGGATGTGAACGTCTACCTTGACGGTGGTGAGGTCGACCGGCTCGCCTGGGCGCACAGTGCCGTCCGTGTGAAGGATCAGAGTGTTGCCCCCCTGCACCTTGTCGAGGAGAGCAGCCTATTGCTATATGAGCATCTGAAGCGACGGTGAAAAAAAACACGCTGCATAATCTCACCACGTCAAAGAGAAGCGTCTTCAGTTCGCTCCGGAGGTTGGTGCGGATGCGGTTGCGCTCATCGGGCGTCGACCCGCTAGTCTCCCGTGCGATGGCCCAAAGTCGATGGAACGAGTTGGGCGGAAAATCGAGATCCGCCTGCGACGTGCCTGAGGCAAACCAAGCGAAGTCGGCACTGGTGAAACGACGCTTGAATTGTTGATATACTGCGCCATCTCCAAGAAAAGACCTCAACGTTGAAAGGCCGGCCTCATTGAACTGGATGGAAGAGATTGAGACCCCGTTGGGGGCCGTCAAGCGAGGAGAAGACATGCGAGGGGAAATAGTTTTGCGTGAAGGGCCCCACAGACGTTGGGAGAGGAAGGATAGACGTCGTGAGAGACGTCGGGGGAGGGGGGATAGAGGTCGTAAGAGATGTCGGGGGAGGGGGGATAGAGGTCGTGAGGGACGTGGCGAAGGTAAAATATGTGAGGGACCTAGAAGAACGTGGGTGACGTGGGGAGCGACGGAGCGAGCGACAAGATGGCCGACAGCGTCAAGCGTGTCGCAGAGAGCGTCGTGGACAGCGTCGTGGGCAGCGTCGTGGGCAGCGTCGTGGACGGCGTTGTGGGCAGTGTCGCGGGCAGTGTCGTGGGCAGCGTCGTGGGCAATGTCGAGGAGGACGTCGCAAACGACGTGGAGGGGGGGAGTGGGAGAGTGGTGGGAGGAAGAAGGCGTGGGAGCTTGGAAACCAACAACTGATGCGCGCTCACTCGCTGGCAACACGTGATGTCTGAAATTGGCCTGTTGACTGATAAGACAGGCGCCAGACTGCTGGCAGTGCCGCAAGCTTAATGTGTTCGATTCTAATGCCTTTAAGGGATCTTATTATGCTCTATAGCCCCATTGTACCATTCTACTATACTTGCATTCACACCTGCTCAAGGAGGAGGGGCAGGAATACCAGAAAGGGCAGAGGACGGGCGGGGAACATATAGGCGGCCGCTCTTGGTCCAGATTGGGAATGGAGGGCGGGCAGATTAGCGATCTCCCGATAAGCCGGAAAGGGAGAGAAGGCGGGAGGGGGGGGGAGCGCTGACAGCGACAGCACGTGTTACGATACGCCCGGCGGGCAGCGCACCGTAAAGGGATTCTAGGCGGGGGGACCCCGGAAGCAGGAAATCCAAAAGGGGACGCGACCTGATAAGGAATCGGAAGGGAAGGCCGTTATCAGGCGCCGCTGCGCAAATGGCAGATCCAGGCGGGCGGAGGGATTACGGCTGATTAGCCCCGGAGGACGAAGTGGGAGCACCCGGCTAATTAGCCCCGAATCGTGGGACGGTCAGGTGGCTGTTGTTGTGCGAAGGCTTCTGATCCTAACAAGCGCACACAACACCTGTTTCCTGTTTGGGAAAAATTTGTGGCGGAGGGGCTCCGGGTCGTCTTCGGCCCCTCACTTCCCGTTCCACGCCCTCATGTCTGCTCGCATCTCTACCACGAAAAGCTCTGCTGCGCTAAAGCCTATCTTGAAGAAGGCTAAATTGAGCGTCGACGCGACAAAACCCTCCAAGAAGACAGCAGCTATCACGCTGAAGGCTCGCTCCGAGATCGACGCTCACAAGGCTGCACCTATGAAGAGTAAGGGCAAGGAACGTGCGCCTTCTGTAGAAACGCAAACCAAACGCAAGAAGACAGCTACTGCTACCACATCAGACATTCGCTCCTCGAGCGTTCTTCCTACAACCTTCAAGGTCATCTGCGGCTCATATGAGAAACTGCTGTATGGTCTCGAAGGAACCGTCTCTTTAGATGGCACCGAATATGGCTTTCATCTGGAACCCATCTTCATATTTCCTGCACACGTTTCCTGCATCAAGACAGTGGCCGCGTCTCCTCAGGGAGGAAAGTGGCTAGCAACTGGGAGTGCCGACGAGATCATCAAGGTGTGGGACCTACGGAGACGAAAGGAGATCGGTGGTCTCATGCACCATCAAGGTACATACCAACACGTCTCACCCATGCATTCTCCTGACAAACAGAATCTGCACTTGAACAGGATCCATAATGCACCTCGAATTTCCATCACGATCCTACCTACTTTCGGCGTCAGAAGATGGTACATTAGCGCTTTTTAGCGCACGTGATTGGGCTGTTCTCCGCACATTGAAGGGACACAAGGGACGAGTAAACTCCGTCGCGGTACATCAATCTTGCAAAGTCGCACTCAGTGTAGGCAAGGATAGGACCCTACGTATGTGGGATCTCATGCGAGGGAAGGGTTCTGCCAGTATGAAGATAAGAAAAGGTATGTATCGCGGCATTCACGTCAATGATGACACCCTGACCGAACCCTCCAGAGGGGGAACTTGTGCGGTGGTCGACTGACGGCACTCTTTTTGCTGTGCAAGCACAGAATACAATCGACGTCTACTCGACTGTCAGTTTCATACTTTCCCTGTATAGGAATGACAGCCCCATTAACGCTTCTATGTACCTCGCAGGAGATGGACTTGCTGCACAATATCACCCATCCGTCTAGGTTACACGATATTAAGTTCTGCAAGCGTGTTGATGGTGACGGAGAGCTTCTCTTGGCCGGAGGCGAAGACAAGAAGCTCTCCATCTACGAGGTACCCAAGGACCGCACGAAGGAGCCGACGATCATTGCAGACATGTTAGGTCATAACAATCGGTGAGTGTGACTACGAAATCACCTTTCGCAATCACTAAGGCTGCGATCAGAGTGAAAGCCGTGGACTGCATCCGAGTCGCTCTGCCTGAAGGTTCAAGTCGAAAGTCGACCACGGTAGTCTGCACAATATCCTCGGATGGTAAAGTCCGTCTGTTTGATCTCGCGAAGCTGCCTGCATCGTCAGAGAGTAAAATCGAGCTGCATCCCATCGCCGAATACGACACGAAGGGCACGCGGTTAACGTGTGTTACTCTCGCTGACGGGGACCTCGCTCTCAAGTCAGTGTCGAGCGGGAAGCGGAAACGGGAGGAGGATCAAGAGAGTGAAGAGAGCGACGAAGAACCTGAGTGGACGCCTCAGCATCAGCGTACGAGCGGAAGTGAGGGAGAGGGCGAGAGTGACGATGAGCAGAAGTAGATATGTAGAGCTACAATTTGTGATACAATACGGTACATGCGATAGTATGCTGGGATCCTACATGAAGTCAACCGCCCGCTTGCGCCCTCTTGGTGGTCCTGCCTCAGTAGGCACGCCATTCGAGCTGTCTTCGGGCGCAGCTGGAGCGTCTGGCGGTAGTACAGGGGGTATGGGGAGATCCTTCACCACCTCCGGCGCGGGTTTCTCAACCCACATGGCGTCCTCGTCCTCTTCCTCGTGTCGCTCTTTGCGCTTCTTCTTGCGCTCCTTATTCTTCTCTTTCGACACTGGAGGCCCGAAGCTCGGAATCGACCCGTCATCCTCGACATCGAAGGACACGAGCGATGCCTTCGCCTTCTTCTTCTCTTTGCTCTTCTTGTCCTTCTTGTCCGCCTTATCTTTGCGTGAGTCGCGCTCTGAACGCGGGACAAAGGTCGGCTTGAACGTCGAGAGATCCACCTTCTCCAGAGGGGCATTCGTGAACGCAGGTGGTTGCGGCGGCGGCGTGGGCTCGGCCTTTGGTTCCGGATTTGTCGCGGGCTTTGCAACTCCGAAGAAATCAAGAGGTGCGAGTGTAGTCTCCTCTTTCGGCGGCTCGGCGGCCTCATCGCCACTATCCTCGTCGTCGCTCGCAAAGATGGCTTTGAAGACGTCCATGTTGGGGCGCTGGTACGTGAGGATGTCCTGACCCTGAGTCTCGTCCTCGCCCAAGCCAACATTCGCCAGGTCTCGAGGCCCTCCCTTTCGCCCACCTACGCTGGAGCTCGACGAAGCCTCGATCAAGGGTGGTGTGGATCCTGAAGCCCCTCCGACTGTGCCGTCAGAAGCAATACCTTCGATCTGAGAAACGTCTCTCTTCGCAGCAGTAGTTGCGAACTCGAAATCGGCTGATGCGGTGCCAGCAGGTCCTGTCATGTCGACTTCTGGTTCCTTCACGCCGAAGCGTTTGCATAGCAGACGCGCAGGTTGCCAGGGCTGCACTTCGCGCGTCAGCGGGCCATACATCCCTAACCGCACCGCAGCCATCTTCGGGTCTTCCTCCTTCTCCTCCGCGCGATCTTCTTGCGAGCCGTCTGCGTCGCCTGATGCGTCAGGCTGGTGGAGACCCTCGAAGATCTTGGGGCCGGTCTCGACGACGACGGCGCTGCGGAAGCGACCCGCCATGGCGCCCGACAAAGGCTTGAAGACCGTCGCCGACTTGGCGTAGTCCTCCAGTTCCCTGTTGAAGTCCTCCATACTCTGTCCGGGCAACGGACCGAAGCCAACGTTGTCAACTGGCTCGCCGGATGTGTGGTTCGCTTGGAAAGTGAGGAAGGCGGTATAGCGGGATTGCTTCACAGGATCTGATGTGAAGGGCTGAAAGCCTTGCAAGGCAGCCTTAGCCACGGATGGGTGTAGGTGAAGAATACGCAGCCCGCCCGGTGCAGGTGGTGGGGGACCTGGCGAGGGCGGTCGAGGCTCGGCAGACGATGTACGGCCCTCCGCTTTGGCGTTGCGGATGCTCTCGAGGCGTTCACGGTCTTTCTGTGACATGTACTCGAACACCGACCTCGTCTTCGCTTGCAATGGTGTCTCGCCGAGGATGGATCCTCGCTGAGGTTGATCGGACCGTCAGATCCCTAGAGTATAGCACATGTGCACATAGTACATACTTGATCAGCAGACAATTGACTGTTTTTCCAGGCTGCATGAGATAATGCCTGTTGAGGTTCTGTCTGAGGCCTGTCTTTAGCAGCCGGTACATTCTCCTTGTTCTTGCTCTGTTCCCAAACGCGCCGCGGATTTGGCTTCCAATCTGGAGGAATATCAGGGCCAGGGAACCTATTTTTGGTATCAATATATGTCGACACTGACGCAGTTGACGGTCGAAGGAACCCACCATCGGTCCTCGGCCACCGGTTTGTTCGACAGAACAAAGCCTCTAAGCACAGGAGTGCCATCTCTGAATGTCTGCGTAATACCAGAGGGTGCTCTCTTGTCCACGACAGTCAGACAACATCAACGTGTATAGCGCAAGCATACACTTACAGTTTCTCGTTCAGAAGGCCCTCGCCTGGCAGAGGAGCGAATACTCATGTACTGGTCCTCATCGTCAACACCTTCGAAGGCGACGCGGGAACGGCCCAGTCCAACACCACTATCGTAGATGTCGATATCGTCCTCGTCGGCATCGTTGAGTGCCCCCAGACCAAACCCAGCTACACCTTATTTTAGCATTGCGGGACAGCTTGCTGAAGGAGTGACATACCAGCAATTTGCGGGCCACTTGGTTGCCGCTGACCACTACCTCCATAACCGACGCCCTCATTCAGACCAATCCCCGGGGTGTATCCCAAACCATGAAAGTTATCCTTCCGAGGGGCTGTTACGACGGGAATATCTCGTCGGGGATACATGTGCTTCTTCGCCTCATCGACATCGTCTTCATCCCCTTCAACCTCCTTTGAGGGATCAAGATATCCGGCGTCTTGTCGCTTGCGCTGAGCGTATGTGAGGCGTGGGCCAATACCCTGTCCAGGGCGCCAACCCATCTTTTTGAGGATTTGTGCACCGACGGAGTCCTTCGGTGGTGGAGCCAATGAAGCTGCAAGCGCAGCTGTGATAGGGCTACGAACCAGATGAGTTTCCAATAGCACTTGCGAGGTACCTAGGGACGTACTCCTGGTCGTCTATTCCATCTTGCTTGCGCTTCTCTGCAGCAATACTGCCAAACTCCATCTCTTCATGCTCATCTACGAGTTTGCGGTTCTCTCGTATCTCAGCGAGATCCTCCTCGTCCATGAAGTCCTCCGGACGAGCAACTTTCTTCTTTGCACGGTCCGAACGCGAGGAAACAAACGTCGAGGGCGTCCATCCTGCGTGTCACCAAGATTTGAGCTATGCCAACATCCTCGGATGATGATGATTCCTCCTTACCTTCCTTCGATCCCACCGTGTTGAAATAACCTGCAGAGAATCCACCGGTAAAGGCACCATGTAACCTACGCCTTCCCTTCTCGTCTCGGACCTACACCATACTGCAGGTTGATACCCAAGCTCGTCGCACCTAGAGAAAGTAGACGGCGCACATCCTGCTTCCATAACGGCACAAACTCGCCGGTATCTTTGGACTTCTCGAGCGGTGGCAGGGGCGTACCAATCTGATATACGTGAGCACACTAGGGTGACCGACGAATTGACGATGCAGACGTACCAAGCAGAACGACTCGTTTGCCTTGGAACTGGCAGTGTCGACCCCGAGGTCGTTCAGCTTCCGCTTCAGCCGGCTTGTCATCGCGGTTTAGGATTGTCTTGAGCAGGGAGGCAAGAGATAGCTGAGACGGCTGAGGACCTGGGGCTCCAAGAGAGAATCTGAGCCAGTATATATTGTCCGTGTGAGATATATAAATGCCAAGGTGTAGTATCGACCGTCGAGCCAGCCAGAACCTAGCAAACAGTATAATCGCAGTGACCCGGTCGAGAGCAAGCGGTGAATTCCACTGAGGAGAGCGTGGGCGCTCACACTAGTACTACACCACCGGTTGACGCTGATACACCTGCCATATCAGGGCGGGCGCTCTGAGTGGTATCTGCAGCGGTATCTGGGGGATACTGGGCCCGGTACCCAGGAAGCCGGGACCTTAGACTTTACTGTCCCTATGCCGGCCGCCAGGTAGGGGTTCGAACGGCCTGGCTGTATTGTATTTACATACTCCCAATGGCAATTGGATACTGGTGGCCCAATATAGCGGGACGTGGACGTTTGTCGGCACGGGCAGGTATTTGCTATTCCCGGTCACACCCGATTGCCAGGATCATCGTCCTCCCCGAATCCCGCATGCACACCTGAGCTCGATGACAGGCAACAAACATATGTTTGTATTCAAAAGACGATCATACATGAGAATAACATTGTGCGGGACTTGGTTATTAGCAGGCCGCGAGACGGCGTCGCTGGCGGTGTTCTCTTGAGCTCACTCCTCGGCGGTCTCTGTGGCAACGGTGTCGTTGGCCACAAAGTCGCCGACCAGCTGTTCTGCCGCGTATTGGATGTCGCTCAAAGCGTCGTTTGTGTAGACAGTGCGTGAAAGCGCGCCCGACTTGTCTGAGGCGCAGAGGGAGCAATGGGCGGCGCGGGTGCCGGGGAAGGCGCACGGGGTTCAGGAGGCGAGGTCGGGACCTGGGGGAAGCTTCGCCCCGTCCACGGATCGTACAGGCGATTTTGCACGAGCAGATACTGTGACTGCTCTGTCGCGTCGAGGACAGCGGGCTCATCCGCCAGCGCGGCGCGAACCGCGTCCAGCTGGTAGAGCGCGCCTGCGTAGAGTGCCTCGAGGCGCGACAACTCGTCGCGCAGGGCTTCGTTCGCCTCCTCCACCTCGGCACAGCCAGAGACGGCTGGGGGCACTCAATTGTCAGTGAGCCTTCCAGAGGTTTGAGCACAGGTGACGTACTGTCATATTCATCCATCACCCACTCCTTGACCTTCTCTTGAGCCGGATGGGGCAAACCATCTGTCTGAAGGGATGCGTCTGCAAAGGTCCGGGTGTCTGGAGTGGGATATCAGCAGCGTGGCCGAATTGGAGGAATGAATCAGATATTACCGTGAGCTGGGGATCCATCGTGGGTGACGGCGGAAGCCTAGTACTGCGAGTCGGATGTTTGAGAATTGAGGGCCCCACCCGGTTGATATAACGCGCTGCTATTGTTGAGAGGCAATCTGCAGGGACTGTGTAATACACGATTCTTACCTTGTGCGTCGGGAACCTGCATGCGACGAACGTGGCGGGCGGGCCTTTGCCTTGAAGTTGTCCGACATGTACTGAGCCTGGGAGGGTTCCCATTCACTGTCCGAACTGTCCATGGTTGGGGTGACAGCACTGTGGGAGGAGGCCAGCGCCCGCCGCTGAACGAAACATCAGCCTGAAAGCCACCCCAGGTCACGCGATATCGGCAGAGACCAAGATATGAGGTGGGAGGTCATATTGGTATAAGGCCAGGGAAAATATCATACAGCAGGAACGAGTATGGATGAGGTACTGGGCCAAGGCCCGATCGATACCAGCGACGTGGCTATACCAATATGCCCTGGGAATACTGTCTCAATAGAGAAATAGTCACCAAACTGGCGTCTCTACCGGCACCTGCCTGGTGCCGGCTGAGCTGTGTATTCGGGGCATACCCAGGCTCACCCAGTGGTGTACGTCACGTTCGAGGGCTTCTAAGAGGAAATCTCACCACGTTGTTGCCACATCGTGGAACGAGTGACTCAGCAGTCGAGGGATTCTACGAGGTATGTCTGACAGTGTATGTACTGTATACGTATATACTGTACATGATACCGCTGTGTACTTGCACAAACGACGCCAGTATGAACTCGGTGCAAACTACGAGAGAGGTCTGAGCAAGGCGCGTTCACTATCAAGACGCGGTCACGTAGTTCAAAAGTCGCACGCCCCGAAACACGAGTGCGCCTCGGAAGCGTTCCGGTTTTTTCCTCAATTGCTCTTCTCGCATGCTAGGTACTCGTCAACATCGGGGCACCGGCATACAAAAACGTTGAGAGACTGTAGTCTGTGGCTATCTCAGCTGGAAATGCTGGGTCGTCGGATCCCGCTTGAGATCTCTCTCAATCTCAAGAACTGCATCTCTCTTGCCGACATTCGAACCCATGTTTGCTTCTACCGAACGTACCCAAATTTCGCCGCTTTACATGACAGAGAAGAGCATCCTGACCGTTTTTGGGAGTATATTCACTGGTATAGCGGCTTGGGTGCGTTCGGGAAGGATGTCCCTGACGACCGACATTGCTAGCGGGACATCGCCTTGGAGGTTGTCAAGGAAGAGGGCTTCTGCAAGCATCCACAGTGCGGCGGATCGCTTCTGCTTACAACCGTAAGTGAGCAGATATGCTTAGAGATGCCATATAATATACCTCGCGCACCAGGAAGGTCAGCGAATGGAAGAAGCCACCGAATTCGTCAAGGCTTTGACTACCTATTCTTCCTGGAGGGACGAGGAGGACCCAGAGGATTCGGATGCCGACACGGAGCTCGATGCCAGCGGTCTGTTTATAATATCCCATACATGGGCGTGCACCGTGTCATGGCGCACATCGGATTTCGCCCGGAGTCATCAGATCTGTACTATGGCCTACGCGAGGATGTGCAACTCCGTCCGCGCACAGAGGATGAAATCACCTACCAAGGATGCATAGTTCTGAAGGAACCCCCACTCATTCTGCAATGCTTTGCCACCGATATCCCGTCTGCCAGGCTCGAGCTAACAGATGTAAGATTTGTGCACAAATTGCAAATCCCAAAACTCCAGAGGCCATCCGGGATCACCCTGTTTGACGTCATCAAGGCAATCTTTCTGGAGTATGTACTGTATCAATTGGCTCTCTGACCTCTAATTGACATTCCGTGATACTCAGTGAGTATGGGAATGACAGGCTGGTGAGAAATGGGATAGGACTCGGAGGGTTCCTTCCGGACACTTGGGACAATGATAGAGTTCACAATAAAAGCATCACCCCCCGCGAGGTGCTTGCCGACTGGTTAGTGACTTCCCATTCATGCTTGTGCGCAAGGAATTCTAAGTGTACAATGCATGCAGTTATCTTTGTGGTTTCTCCTTCAACGGGGCTTTCATCAACAGCTACCCGTACATTTGCAACTCCCTGGAGGAGGTAGACGTCTAAATTGACCATGGGTCATATCTTGACATCAGTCATTTCAGTAGCTCCATTTCAAGGCTGCGAGCTTGACTGCCGCGTTGGACCAGCATAATGTTCACTTACTGATTCGAGCCAGTAACGAGACATTCCCAGCACCCAGCAACCATGCATAGACTGGTTGTGTGATGCTACATTTTCTCGTACAGCACACACAGCGCAACAGTCAATGTGCATCGGGCAGGCGCCCTTTGATGATGCTCCAGAATCTAATGACCACAATCTAACGACCTGGACCTCGCTTCCTCTGTGCAATCATCACACTTGCAAGAGCGCTGCAAACTCTCCTAGGCAACGCGCTCACGGAGAACACCCGCATTTCCATCCGAACAGGCACAGGAATTGTGTGTGTTGCGTTCACTCACTCTCATGGCCTCGTCTCGGTAGTATGCCACAGTTCTTCTCCCAACCATTGATGTACTTACTCACCAAATGTTTTTTGGTTTGAACGCTGAAGTGCATGACTTTCCCACATGGATACATATTTGCTCAAGGGTTCCTTCGTAGCTGACACTGATCTTTTACATTGATCATCTCGGGGAGATGCGGTGATATACCTCCACCGCTGTCACGGCCCAGGTGAGACAAGCACGAAGCACCCAATAGGCAGGCTAAGGACTTAGTAACCAGAACTGGGCTCAGCTTTGGACCTTTGGTACGTATCAACGATCAAGCCCTCATCGGTCAAGCCCAACCTCGCAACCAAGTCGGACAGTTGTCTGGACTTCGCGAGGTGTGCGAGCTTCGAAGTCGTGCGTTGCTCAAGCGCGCTCAGGATACCCATGATACCCATGGCTGTCGATGCTTCTGCCACTCAGTCAAGACTGTCGCCCTCGATGTCTGACGGTGCTGACGCCCGTGACCAAGCCGTGGCGAACTCGGAGTGTTGTCGAGCCGCCGGTTCATCTCAGTCTCGTGCCGATTCTGAATTACTGGTCCCCTCTGGTGCTTCAGCCGACCAGTTCATTTTTGGGAAACACTTTGTCAAGTCTCTAAGCAGTGAGCACGAGCATTAATCCGGATCGGAACCAGCTGCTTCGTGGCGTTGCTAGCAGGTCCACGAACAATCCTCTCCGCTAGTGTTCCTTATCTGGTCGACTGTAAGTGGGACATTGAGATCGACGCTAACTGGGAAGGAGATCTTCTTGACCGGATCCATCCAGAAAGAGCGAAAGGGTCCAATCACAACGCGCATTAGCGCCTGGTTCTGGTCAGCGCGGTAAAGGCACCTGAACTGGGACCCCTGGTTCAGGCCCGGAGACACAGTGTACTCAATTCTGTTTGTTTTACCGTCTCATTTTATTCCCACGGCTCGGCTCAGGCGTTGGTGTGACTGCCGGCCTACCTCCTGTTGTCGAAAGATGTAAATCCTCGTCTCTCTGTGTCAGCGGAGTTTCACTGGACATGCAGCCTGCAGGACGGAGCTTGTACTCCCCTCCCTGGATTGTACAGTATGTGGTGCAGTACATGGCTCGCAAACTCGAGGTACTGCTGATTATTCAAGTACTTATGTCTCCGGTCAAATGGTTAGGCTACGGGCTGGAATGTTTGACATGTGTGCACAAGTACTACAGGCTGTTACTCTGATCTCCGCTAACACAGAGAAATCAGGATTTTTCATCTTGCGACAACAGGAGGTGGGCCGGCAGTCACACCAACGCCTGAGCCGAGCCGTGGGAATAAAATGAGACGGTAAAACAAACAGAATTGAGTACACTGACAGGCTAGTAGATAGTCTTGGAACTCCGACAATCCTGTATAGAGGAGCATTGATTATCGACCAACAAAGGACGTAAGTGGGTTGGGACCAAAAGGGTGGCAGAAGTCCAGATCATGGCATATTCCGCGCCTGTTGCCAGCCATAACTAGGCACCAATGCGCGTCGTGTGTAGGTGAGGAAACACTTTGAAGCCTATTGTCCTCCGCCGAAGGCACATTTCCTCAGACTTTCTCAGGCCGGAAAAGGGTTTGCAGAGACCTTCTGAGTTATTCACAGCCTTTCCTCGACGAGAAATGGTCAAATCTTGGCTGCGTGGGGCGCTCTCTAGTACACCATGACTTCGCTACAGGCCCCGAGTCTTCTCGTACCCCCTGGACCGCAGTGACGCAGTCAAACTGACTACCAATGTACCATGATTGACAGCCATTTGACAGCTGACATCAGCCGTATTCGCTGGTTATCTATCGGTGCATCACCAAGGCTAGTGTAGGACACTCACGCAGACAGTGGATCCGCGGATACCTCTGTAGAGATCTCTCTAAATGAGTACCCTCACTCACTACTCCAGTACTGCACTCGGCGCGGATCCCAGGTTCTCTTTCTCCGCAGCTTGACCGGTGCGTGCTCGCCCTCAAAGTTCAGACTAATCTGCGGACTGCGATCTTGCGATGAGGGCGGCTTCCGCTCCGCGCACTCCGACTCTGGAGACCAGCCGATATCAATGTATTAATGGTGCATCTGTGGACTCTGCCATTGGCAGGAACAGGATAACAAACTCAAAGCGCTGGATCACATCACTGGTCGAGTTCTGCTTGCTGTTGGCGAATCGAGCTGGGATGCGCAGGAGGCTGAGGAGGAGAAGGCGGCAAAGTACATCATCTGATTCATGTCTCAGCCGTGATAAGGCCATAACGACGTCCATCGTCAACTATGCACACACCATCTGGAGACCTCAGCAGACTCGTGACTCTACTCCTGCACATGGACCCCCTTCGTTACAGCGAAGGGTAAGACAGCGTCTTTCTGGGCATCGCTAAGAGCACAGGTAAGCTCATCATACAGACGTTGTTCAACGAGCTTCTGGAGGATCAGCAACTATGCATATATTAATGGCACGGTCTACAGTCGAAAGGCTTGAAATTAAACAGATACCCTCACGTCCTTCCAGTACGGTATAGACCATGTGTTTTGGACGCGCGATACACTTGCCAATTCGGGTCGTGGTGGAACCGGACACGGAGGCCGGCGGTCTGTAACAAGCCACAGCCTGCTCATGCACTACATACTGTTACAATGCTCACGAGCATATGCAGCGTTGCCGACGACAAGGGTCATGACAACAGAATCATGCATGCAGGAGGAGACTGAGAGTGGTCGCGCGCACGAGAAGAGTCGCTTAGATCAGGCGAGACGATCGGGAGACGGTGGATGTGCCTGGCCCGTGGTCACTCCTCCGCCACCCCCACACACTTGCCAAGCGCCCACAAAATTTCCCGCTCCTCCTTCCGCTAGACAATTCTCCCCGCGGCCGCTCTCGACAGATCGCGGCAGGACATTCCGACTCTCTGCGACGGGTCGTCGACATGACTCTGCTTACGCGCGCCTGCGTCGGCCTTCGGGGCAAAGCGCATCGTCGGTGATTTTTTGCGGGCGTCCAGTTGTAAGATCGAAGTGAGAATCGAGACCGAATCTGCATCGACTTTCATGTTCACCGATGTTTATATATGGCTGAGCTGGCAACATCAATCAAGCGTTATCGGTGGCGTTCAACACCCACAAGCTCCCTAGCGTCTTATCTCTGCGTGTGCTGCACTCGGGTCCTGCGCGCCAGTCCGTATTCTACCACCGGACCTCTCGGACTCTCCTTCCCGACTGTATAAACGCCCCCATCGTCCGGGTGGTGTCTTTCGAGCTTCTTCCCTCCACGCCCACGAACCGGGGCTGGTTCTACCACCTCCATTCCTTAACTTGTGCGCGTCCCCATCCTTCTCTGCTCCCCGTTCCTGTCACCCGTCCTTCCTTTCCTCCCTCATCCCATATCATGTCGCACATAAAGGACTACGACGAGAAAACCGATCAGAACAGCTCCTTGGAGAAGGGAGTCGTTCACGACTATGTCGTGCAGCACCCCGACCCCCAGTATCATTTCGACGCCGCCGACCTTGACCGCGTCCAGCGCAAACTCAAGCAGCGTCATGTTCAGATGATCGCTGTGAGTGTGACTCAGTCGTGCATAGCTCGAGCTGCTCTGACGACGGTTAGATTGCTGGTACCCTTGGTACTGGTCTTTTCCTCGGTTTAGGCAGTTCATTGCAGGGCGCGGGTCCATTAGGCGCTCTCATTGCCTATGGGGTCGTTGGTACCACCGCCTATGCGTCCCTGTGCTCCCTCGGCGAGATGACCTCGCATGCTCCCATATCTGGTTCCTTCCCTCACTTCGCTGCGCGGTGGGTTGACCCCGCGCTCGGTTTTGCTGTCGGGTAGGATCCGCCATCATCTTTACCTTTCTGGTTTGTCGCTTACCCTCGTGATAGGTGGAACTACTTCTACACCAACGCCGTCTCCGTACCCGTCGAAGTCACGGCTGCTGGGCTTCTCATCACGTTCTGGGACCCCGATGTACGTGCCCATGTTGTTCCCTGCCCCCATTCGCCTTGGGATGACTTATCTTAACTCCATCTCCAGATCAACCACCAAGCCGCTTACACCGCTGCGATATGCATCTGCGCAGTGTCGATCAATATTTTCGGTGTAAGGTGGTTTGGCGAATCGGAATTCATCTTCTCGATCATCAAACGTAAGTGCAACCGCCTCCCCGTGAGACCAGCGCGTTGCTTACCATGTTCGGAAAATTGACCGCCGCAGTCCTGCTGATCACGGTCCTCATCATCACTGGTCTTGTGATCGACCTTGGAGGAGGTCCTAATCACCAGCGCCTTGGCTTTCATGTAAGTTCTTCATGTCCAATGTGTAATCCAGCCTGCACTGGGTACGTGGGACAACGTAAGGGAACGCGACTAACATGGAGTTGGCTTGTGTAGTACTGGAAGACCCCGGGTCCTCTCGCTGGCGCTGGCTTAGAGCCCAACCATATCCATCTTGACCGCTTCCTCGGTATCCTGTCCGTGATTGTCCAGGCGGCCTTCTCCTTCCAGGGCATGGAGCTAGTAGCGATGTGAGTCATAGCAATCGTTCATTCTGTAAAACGCACACCTGATGATTTATTCTGTGCTCAGTGCTGCTTCTGAGACTGAAAGCCCTCGTCGCAATATCGCGAAGGCCGTCCGCAGGGTATTCTGGCGGATCATGCTCTTCTATGTGAGTAAATTTGTCGGTTTAATCCGCGGTAGAGTGTTGACACTCGACGTAGATGCTCGGCGTTCTCATCACTGGCATGCTCGTTCCATACGACGACCCTAATTTACTCCAAGACACTGGAAACGCCGCAGAGTCTCCATACGTTATCGCCATCACGCGCGCGGGCATTAAAGTCCTACCGCACATCATCAACGCGGGTATCTTCACCTCTGCGTTCTCAGCCGGCAACTCGTTCCTCTTCTGCGCGTCCCGTGTGCTTTACGGTCTCGCAGTTCGTGGCCAGGCACCGCGAGTCTTTGCTTACTGCACGAAAGGCGGTCTCCCGATCGTTGCCGTGCTCTTTTCGAGCTGCTTCGCGTTCTTGTCTTTCATGAACGTATCGAGCGGCGCGGCGACCGTCTTCAACTGGTTTGTTAACCTCTCGACAGTGGGCGGTTTCTTCGGCTGGGGTGCGATGAACTTGACATACATCTTCTTCTGTAAGTCAATACCCTGCGTTCGCACCGCAGGGCTCGACTGATAGCCATGTGCAGACCGCGGTTTCCGTGCGCAAGGCCTTGACCGCACGAAGCTCGTCTACCACAACCGACTGCAGCCTTACCTCGCATGGTGGGGTCTCATCTGGATCACGTTCTTCATCCTCATCAACGGCTTTGCCGTATTCTGGGACTTCAATGCGTCTGATTTCCTCACATCATGTGCGTCCCCTTCGAACGCGTGGCCCTCAGTAATCATAATAACTGACCGTGTCGACGCTCACTCTGCAGACATCAACATCCCGATATTCTTCGCCCTGTACTTTTTCTGGAAGGTGATCAAGCGCACGAAGATCTGGAAGCCGCATGAGATGGACTTCGTCACCGTACGTATTGCGCTTCGTTGCGCTTCGTGTACATCTCGGAGACTGACGGAGCCTAATTACAGGGTATACCCACTCTTGAGGAGACGGAAGTCCCCGAAGAGCCTCCGCGGACCTTCGGCGAAAAGGTCGCTGCGATCCTGTTCTGATCGGGGTCGTCCTCCCTTCCTGTCGTCGCTGTGCTCGCGAACGAACTTTGAAAACCATGCCGCGGTGCTGCGGTGCTGCTGCCGTACGTACGCCTAGTGTAATAGCATTGATGAGTTGTGTGCGTTTACCCCTCGTGATGTCCGTACATCGTGTAATGTAATCATCCTTGATATCCCCCAACCGCACTGTTGCAATACTATGAAGCCTCTACAAAATGCTGGTCGTTCAACTATATCCGGGTATCCGGAACAAGAAAGGGGAGAATATTGCTCACGGTTGTGAAAACAGTGATCGCAATGTGTAGATTCTTCTGCCGTCAATCGGGATAAGCAGCCTGCCTGCGCGTGAGGCTTGCCTTCACGTCGCAAGCTACCACTGGTATAATACATTGTACTGCCAAGGAATGCAGGTGTACAACCTTGGCGCTCTCACTAACATCGCGCGCTGTGTCGGACAGTGTATACTGTCCCGCCATGCACGTCCACCATTGTATCCCAACAAGGCACAAATGGTGAGGTGTCTTCAAGGGCGCACTGAAGGTATTGCGACGAATACAAGGGCTCGCAAAAATATCAAGGAGCATCTCGGATGGAAATACAAGGCGCAAAATGCAATACAACGTGAGAACATATACAACTCGACTCGACCTTGTCCTCGGTCGGGAACCCTCCCCTCTATATCAAGCCCGCAACACAGACCATACATCTACAATCCTGCCGGCGAATCCCTCATGACCTGAGAAGCTCCGCCATCCTATGCCGTCTACCCTTTCCAATCCCTCCCCAAGAGCCCAGAAATATCGATGCGACAGACACGCGGCGGTCGCCAGCGACCGGTGGATTCCAACCCTTTTGAGGCTTGTCGGCGAGAGGACGCTCCATCCTAAACTGTTCCGCGTCAGCCCTTCCTGTCAGTGCTAACATGGAAAATCACCGCCGTGCGTACCTTCCGAGCTTCTCGACTTTGGCGGCTCTATTGCGCCGCGTCCAAGTACTCCTTCAACAGGCCGAAGTAGATCTGCGCTTCATAAAGGGCTCTCCGATGGTTGAACTGATGTCCTCTTCTCCGCGCATCATCTCTCTTGCTTTCCACGTATTCCGATACGAACAGGAGAAACTCGTTGCAGACAGAATCCATGTTCTCGAGCAACGTGCTGTGGGCCGAGTGGTGGTGGATGATGAAAGGAGATGGTGTAGGTGTTGTTCCCACTCGACCTACTGATCCCGTTTATGTAGGCATTCCCGCTTGCGCTTGGATCGTCTCCGCCTGCTTTGCATGCATGAACTGATTCTGCATGACAGAACTCGCGCTCTAGGGCGAAGCAGCGCACCAAAGACTTCCAGGCCATAGCATACAGAAGCAATCGCTTTGACCTGCTGATCCCGCATTCGCTTCCTCATCGACTGACTTGGCGAACGGAACTTAGTGGAAGGTGATCGTGAGCCTGAGGGTGAGGCCTATGAGCGGGAAGCACTTCTGTGGAGGCATGTAGCGCTCGAAAGACGCCTGGACATCTGAGGCGTGCCAAGAGAATGCTGTCGATGCTTTTTCCCCCTGAAGACCAAGGGCTGAGCTACCTCTTGTATCGCGCAAGCGTATGCATGGTTTGGGTGGAGTTGGGAGATGGGTCAGCCTGAGTGGCACAAGTCTACTCACCCTTGACGATCTGCCATCTGTCAACGTATTCTTCAGAGTCGACAATTTGAGGGTAGTCTTGGATGTCCAGCGAGTTCTGTGCAGCACAAACCATCTGATATGACCGCTACGGATGGTCAGACGTACAACTTTGCTCGGGTCAGAGCTTCCTGAACTTCCCCTGCATCCAGACTCGATACATCTTGAGCTGACGCTTCCGATTGACAATCAGCCTGCGATCCACGCCAAGCTGCTCGATCGAGAACAAGGGGTGCGCTTTTTTCAAGGGGAGGTCGCCGGTGAGCATGGGATGGATAGCGCCCGGCTTCTGGGCCGCATGTTCGGCCGCATTGTCGGACAGCACGTTCAATGATATCTCCGCCTCGGCGAGGGTGGGCGTCGTTCGACCAGGGGAAGATCCCTGCGAGGCGTTGGGAGATATGAAAGGAGTAGACCGTGCTGTTGGGTCGGAGTCTGAGGTCGAGTGTTCGTCCGTCTCCTCGACGATCTGCACTGGCCTGCACTCTCTGGACGATGCAGGCGCTGGAGATCCGGTCCATAGAAGCGCAAGCTCGTCTACGCTTTATTGTCAACGATGATCGTCCGATGCGAAGAGTAAAGCGGCCCACCGAGCTCGAAAAAATATACGCGCGTTTTGTCCCCGCGGATATAGAAGTTGTCGTCCAACAAGCGACCGCCCTTGAACCTGAGCTGTGTCAAATCGTAGCGGCCATAGTCGCGCATGAGGACCAAGCCTCCCGGCTTGAGTAGCTGCTCAAGTCGGTGAGCATTCATTCGATCTGCGAGGAGAGAGGAAGACTGACCTTGTGTGTGTTGGATACGGCGTTCGCCCATTCCCGAGGGTGCAATGCACTCATCACGAACACAAGCGTGATAATGTCCACGCTACCTGGCTCCAGCCCCGGGGGAAGCTCCGAGGATGTAAGATCCCACACGGCAGCCTCGATGGTCCCAAGAGGCGGCGAGAGATAGAGCGGGTTATTCTGCAGGTTGTTCCAGCAGCAGCCAGACGACCAAGGAGAGGCATCATCATACCTGAACCAGTTTTACCGCGTGAGAGGAGTAATCATAGGCTTTGAGAGTTAGGTGAGGATTCTTGTTGGCCTCGAGCAAGGGAAAGACTGCATTTCCTGCGCCTGATGGAGAGAAGCAATTGTAAGCATCTCTATTTTGGACAACTCGCTTGTGAACCTAGTACGAACCACAGCCAATCTCTGCCACAACCATTGGCCCTGCCTAAGATGTGTGAACTACAGTCTGTACCGAGTGCAATGAATGCGTACGTCGGGTTCTGCCGCCGCTTTCAGTTCAGGAAACTCCAGGTGTAGCCTGCAAGATATGCGAAATCTATACGTGCACTGTTGGCCGAATGCAGCGTTGGACTAACCATTTTCTATTGCGGAAGAATTTATTGGCGTTCGCCTTGTAGAAGTTGTCCCTGTACGCGAATGTCAAGATAAGCGAGCCATGATGATCGGTGGTCAACACACCAATGCCTCGCGGGTTTTTCGTTGTATTTTTGCTTCTCTTCCTCAGGTACCGGTGCACTCTTTTGTTTGTTGAGCGCGTTTGAAATGACTTCTTCCTGATCATTTGGCGGCGGGACGTGATCCCATGCATTTTGACTCCAAACGTCCGCCTCATCAATGAGAAACCTGAATGGTTGATAGTAAGTTACTCTCACGCTCACGGAAAGTGCTGCAATAAACCTTGAACCGAAGGGCGGTTTTTCGGCGGATACATCATGCACAGATGAAGCGGTTTTTCGGATTCGTGAACTCGCTGTATTCAGTGATCCTTCGGCCGTCGCGGGAGGTTGTTGAGACTCAGATGACATCTCTACACGTACACTGTGAGCGGTCAGCGTTGCTGCATCACAATCGGCCTCGCGTACCTACAACAGAAGAATCCCAAGTGCGCGCGGGATGAGGAGATGCAGCGAAGGACGCAAGCAAACGGCCGGGGAGTCTAATTCCCCGGATGCCGCATTTGGCAAGAGAGGGTAGCAATTACTGCCGCCGCAGCTTAAGCGCCCGTAAACGCTGCTCAGGTGAGACTGCAGAACAGCTCTCGGCCTCCTCGCTGCTCCTTCGTCTTCTCCGCTCTCCTGCTCCTGCTCGATGTTGGTTTGATTTTTGCATCCATTCTTTACTTCTCCAACTTCTGGGAATGTCATCTGTGGCTGCAATGTCTATACCTCCAGGCGACGAAGATCTCGCCCAGCTCTACCACCAAGTCCTCGCCGGCTTCGCGGAAGAGTCTCCCACGTCCGACCTATCGCTGCACAGTATCCCTCAGCGTGGAGACCGTGAAGTCGAGTCGATATACAGTCAGTATCGGGACGCCGAAGCTACGCCAACAGCGCACCGTTTACAGCCATCGGCGCGTTCGGTTACGGTCTCGCATTGTGCGTCTCTCTTTTGCACCGCCTGTACTCTGTTCTGATCCTCATCCGCAAACCAGCGTCGCAGTACGGCTTGCCTTCTTCTCCCAGACCACCACCACCACCACCACCATCATCATCTCTCCTGCCAGCTGTACCTCCTCCCCCTCCGCCCGCAAGCAATCCTCAATCACCTTCACAGCGCGCGCCGAGACCACTTCCTCGTATCCCCGGCTCCATGTCTGCTGCGCCTGTGCCCCCACCGCCGCCTGCGCCCATGGCTTACGGAGGAATGCCCGAACCACGTACCTATCATCAGGATGACCATGCAAGTATGAGGCCCAAGCATTCAAGCTCAGAATCGTACGTTTACCCATCTACCTTCCCTACGAACGTCACTTATCAAATCGTCACCACAGCGGTAGACGTCTTCCTCCCACTCCCGGCGAAGTTGCTGCCGGCAATGTGTACAACGGATACCCTGGTGCAGTCAATCCACCTCCTAACTCTGCGATGCTCGCAAGGCTACCCTCATTAAACGGATTTTCTGATCCTCGTCCTGGTTCATCTGGTGCGCGTCCCGGCTCATCTGACAGCTCCTTGAGAGCGCAGTACGCCATGCCTGTGCCCGACACCAGTGATGCATACTCTCGGCGCCAGCCAGCAGCGGCGAACGACTTGCGCCGACCCCCGCCTGGCGCACTGCCCCCGCAAGTACCTGGTTACAACAGCGTCTATGAGGATGAACGACCACCCAGCTCACCGTCGGACGGTTACTCGGTGAGGGGTGACTTCACTGCACGCCCTGGGTTTAGACCGTACTCTCCGTCGCAGCAGTCCACTTCCTCCTATGGCGCGGCAGCCCCTCTATCACACAGTCACAGTTGTACGTCATCCATTTACCGGTTCAATCAACTGAGATTCACTTGTCCGAGCCCAGATCCTCAAGTTGCTCAAGATGTTGGCCGCTCGACCTCCACTGGTTCAGGTGGTTCGTATCAAAATGGATTGAGCGGGGTGGATCGCAATTCCTCCTTTACCACTCGCACCACACTATCTTCCACCTACCCTGACAGCGACGCTGCCATGCGTCCCAGTTCGTCGTTAGCGACTTCTGTGGACAGGGGTAATTCTGTCACTTCGTATGCGTCGAAGAGCTCAGATGGTGGCTGGTCTACCACCTCGCCTCCCTCCGTTGCGCCGACCTTTCAGCAATACTCATCCCAGCAAACCTCCTACTTTGCGCCTGCACAAGACATGTACAGTGCACCCTCATCTGGGCCGGCTGGCTCCTCCAGCTCAGCATACCGTGATCCTGATCTCCTGCGTACCATCGCGGACATCAAACGTCCCTTGGAGTTGCACGAGAATTACGTCGAGGAAGAGGATGATTTTTATGATGATCTCTCTGAGGATGGCGATGATCGGTTCTTCAATCCTGCTCTTCTCAGCCATATTGCGGTGCGTTTGAGGGACAAGGTCCCCCGCGGCACTCATGTCAAGGGCAGTATACCCTACCCTCGAGCATTCACTGGCAAAGACATTGTGGTATGTATCGCTGGAGATCCTGTGGCTGAGATATTCTCACGTCTTTGTAGTCCACTATCCAGTCTCAGATTCAACGTGAGCTGCTCCTGACCCACGGGATCTCAACCAACGACAGGCGAGCCGCGCTCCAGGTCGCCCGCAGCCTTCAAAGTCAGCTATTCTTCTATGAAGTCGAGTGGGGCGATCGCCCGTTGCAGGATGGGGTCGAGGATGTGTACATGTTCTGGGACGACCAGGAGGGCGCATCCGATGCTCGTATGGAGCGCGAGGAGCTACCGACTGCGGTAATAACGCTCCTGACCCGGTGTTATTCGTCGAGCTGTGACGATGACAACCCGTGCTATTCGTACAGCTGTCCTCGAAGGGTACGTCCAAAGTGTCTGCGCCCTGACACATGCTCATGCAGGACCCTAGCGAGCTGCTTTACCTCTCCTAAGTCCGTCAGAGAAGGAGGAGGAGGAGGACAAGGTAGGACCGCGCCGAAGGATTGTGCATGCTTTGCTAAACATGACATAGGATGAGTGGACACGGACAGTGCCTCGGGAGCTGCTTGCGACGCTCCCCGAGAGCGAAATAAGCAGGCAAAAGTGGGTGTCGCCCAAATTTTCCAAGTGAGGTTATGCTTACGTGGTTTCGCAGTATCATACACAAACTCATCCTGAAAGAGAAGCAGTACCTCCGCGATCTCGATACGATCGAAACTGTAAGGGATTGCCGTGGCACGATCGTGCAATGTCTGACACTCACGATATCCCGCTACTCCACAGCTCTTCATTCGCCCCTTGCGCAATGCCAATCCCCCTGTCATTCGACCAACCGACATCGACGAGTTCATTGACGAGGTGTTCGGAAACGTCCTAGATCTGCGCGAGTGCAACCGTCGTTTGCTGGAGACTATCTACGTGCGTCAGCGCGAGCAAGCGCCCGTGATTCAGGGCATAGGTGACATCTTCCTTGATGCCGCGACGGAATTCCGCGTTACGTATCCCCACTATATCGGTAACTTGCCCGTCGCGGAGAAGCGAATGAAAGACGAACTTGAAAAGAATGCCGAGTTCAAGCGCTTCGTTGAGGTGAGCAACGTTCTGCCTCACTTGTGAGATGGCGAAGTTCAGAGCTAAACACTCGAAACAGCAATGTTCACGTCACCCAGACGCCCACCGCCTCGATTTGAAGCATTTTCTAAGTAGGCCTTCTGAGCACCTACAGAAGTACCCGGTCATGCTTGAGGCGATCTGCAACGAAACTACGGAAGGCAATCCGGATATTGACTTTCTGAAGGAAGCCATCGACGCGATCAAGAAGCTGCAGGCCGTCGCGCAGTTGTGGACCTGGCAATCTGCGATGAATCGAGGCGCTCCCGGCAAGCTTGAGTGGCATAACCTTGTGTCCGAGGAGGTCATGGGGTCGCTGTCAAAGCATGAGCTCAAACGCCAGAAGTACGTCAAGTCTTGCCGTTTACGATGTTGGCAATTGTTTACGTTTGTGCAGCATCATCTTCGAGGTCATCAAGGGTGAGATGGACTACGTCCGCGACCTCGAGAACATCGAAGTGGTCAGTCAGTTGTGCTGCGCACCTTCCGAGATTGAGTTGCGTTGACGCTTTCGCACTTAGATGTACGTTGGCCCGCTGCGGGAAATGGATCCTCCGATCATCCCACGCGACCGGCTGGAGCAGTTCATCCACGAAGTCTTCCACAACTATGCCGAGCTGCATGCACACCACCGGAGAATGCTCAACAAGCTGTTCGAGATTCAGCGTGAAGAACACCCGGTCATTCGCAGCATTACCGCAGCCATCTACGATGCGGTGCTGAACTTCAGGGAGGCGTACATGGAGTACATCCCGAACTACCCTATCGCAGCGTATCGGATCGACGATGAGATGGCGAACAACCCCGCATTCAAGGCCTTCGTGGATGTACGTCTCGAACTTCTGAAACGCAACGGACGGAGGATTGACCAGTGTTGTAGCAATGTACAAGGCATCCGGACGCCCATCGCTTGGACATGAAGAACTTCATCAACCGACCGATCCCCCGTCTCTTGCGGTACGAGCTCCTTCTCAAGAACATCCTCGATGAGACTCCAGAAGGACATGAGGATCGGGATTACATCCCGCAAGTGCTCGATGTCATCAAGTCGCTCGGTAAGGAGACCGAGCCAGGCGTGGTGTCCGCTAAGCAGAAGGTCGAGGTGTGGAGGTACAACTCGAATCTTGTTTTCAAGAGCGGCGAAGTCATCGTAAGTGCCGACCGAGGTAGTTAGAGACGTCCAAGTAGATGACTAATTCCTTGGTCAGGACATGGATCTTCTGAACGAGAACCGGTCATTAATCCATTCTGGCAAGCTCTTGCGTCAGCCCGACACCGGATTTGAGTGGAACGGATGGACGGAGCTCTTCGTTTTGCTCTTTGATAACTACTGTAAGTATTCTGACATGATTGACTCCAGAGGTCCATAAATTCACGCTATGACTCTCAGTGGTCATGACGAAGCCCAAAGAGAAGGATGGTGTAACGAAGTACCATGTTTACAGACGGGTATGTATGTCCTGTCTCCCTCACCGCTGTGGAGCTAACCGCATTATAGCCCATTCCTCTGGACCTCCTGACACTCGCAAACTTCACGGACCCCCCAACCCAACGTGGCAACAGCATCCTCCGTCTTGGTCGTTCCGAACGCCATGCAGGGGACGCAGGCACGCCAACTGGCGCCCAGCAATCTCCCGAGACCGCGACCGATTCACGCCTCGTATATCCTTGTACGATCCATCACAATGGTCGGCTCGGCGGGCTGTACACGGTGTTTGCGGAGTCGGCGCAGGCGCGTAACGAGTGGAAGCAGAAGCTGGAGGAGGCGATCGGCCTGCGGAAAGTCGTACAGGACTCGAACAAGGTCTTTGAGATTGAGACGCTCAGCGCGGACACGTTCTTGGTGCCGCCCATGGGACCTAGTTCAGGGAGCACTTCGTGGAACCATGAGAATGCGTTCACCGGCAAGGTCACCTGTTCCGTTCCGTTCAGTGAGTATTGTCAATGAACGTTCTACCTTCGACTACACTGAATCGTCCCGTCAGCTACCGCCGATGGTCGTGGACTTGTAGCGATCGGCTGTGCTGAGGGCGTGTGGATTGGATTCCGTCATGATTCAAGATGTGCGTGGACGCTTCCACAATCCATCTAATTAAAACTAACCGTTCCATGCAGCATTGCGTCGCGTACTTCATTTGAAGATGGTGACGCAATGTGCCATGCTTGAAGACTTTGGCATTTTCCTGGTTCTTGCAGACAAGGTAAGCGCGGTGGACTCTTGTTCTCTCAGCAAGGCTGATACATGTCTGCAGTCCCTGTTCGCATACCATATAGAGGCGTTGGTGCCTTCATCCCCTCAAAGTGCACATACAACTCAAACGCCACAGAAGTTGAGCGGAAACAAAGACGTCCACTTCTTCAGCGTCGGCAACCTCAATGGCCGTACCCTTGTCATCTATATGAAGAAGAAAGGCGTACGTAGCAACCTATGTCTCTAATCGACGTGTGCCATCTAACATCATCCGTAGTTGGACAGTGTTTTCCGTGTACTCGAGCCAGTCGTAGGGAAGATTAATGAGCGGACAAGGGCGCCGCAGACGTTCGGGTCTCGCCTCGGCTTACGCTCACAGCGTTCAGAATGGTTCCGGGTGTACAGGGTAAGCAGCTACGCCCCATCACACCCGGGGAGAATCGTTGACACCTACTGCAGGACTTTTTCCTCCCGTCCGAAGCCTATGACCTGATCTTCCTCAAGGCCAAGATCGTCATCCTATGTACCAAGGGCTTCGAGATCATGGATCTCACTGAGTACGTTAGAATTTGTCGCGATTGTAGACTGGCAAGGCTGACCCTTTTCGTAGCTTCAAGAGCGTTACCATACCGCAGCGCGATGATCCTCGTCTGGAGAAGTTGGCCAAGCGATGCGAGTCGTGCAGACCCATGGGGATGTTCCGGTCAAGCAATGACGAGTTCTTGTTATGCTATGATGGTACGTGTGACTTACCCACAGGCTGGTAACGGTTCTCACCAATAGGGTCGTCAGAGTTCGGGCTGTACGTCGATCGCCACGGTGACCCCAGCCGATCCATTGGTACCATCGAGTGGGAAGGCACAGCAGAGCACGTTGCATGGCACCCTCCATACGTGCTGCTCTTCGACTCTCGGTTCATCGAGATTCGACATGTTGAGACCGGACGTCTCGCACAGATCATCCCCGGCAACGACGTGCGCTGCATATGGGATGGCCGTGGCGTCACCGGTGTGCCCCCGGCCCCTGCCATCCCCGAGGGCTACGGCCAGGAGATGATCTCGCAGGAGCCTCGGGTGCACGGCGTCATGAATGCGACGGAGAACACGCCGTTGGGCCCGAACATGCGAGGCGGGCGGCCGATCGCGCAGCACGTCTTCGAGCTCATACCCACCATACCGCTTTACCTGCCTGGCTCCCTCGCATCGCCGTCGCAGTCGACGACGTATTTCTCGCAGAACAACTCCCCTCCGCATTCCCCTCGCCTGAACCCGACGCTCTCATGGCGGTCTTGATGGCCGCTCGCTGCTGCTACGCTGACCACCACTCCTACTGTGTGCCATGCGTGCGGACAATCGGGAGGACTGGACGAGCGGGCGCTGGTGAGAGATATCATATGTGACTCTTTAGACAGCTGTAATCGTAGACTCGCTCGCAATGTAAACCGCTTTCTTCTTGCATGCCCGCAGTCCGGAGCGCGGTAAGGTCAAGGATCGGGGCGTGCTGCGGCATCTGCGCTTAAAGTCAACTGTTCAGGTGAGGTACGGTATGTCTGCCAATAGTGATGAGCACGACCATCCCCGTTTTGTGTCAACATAAGTAAGCGACTATCTCTCGATGTATGACACACTCGTTCTGACGGAAACTGGGGATGCGATGGCTCATGTGCACCCGCGAATAGGTGAATGGGCACAGGTCCTCATGCTAGCTAGACCGGATCCATGAGCCCGCACAAGCCGAGTCACCCACGACGGCTGGTATCTTCGAGGATGAGTTATAAGCGACTGCTCCTGCCATCATCACTCGCAATCCCGGTGGACGCTGCTTATATTCCCTGAACTGTTAAGAACGCCGTGGGATTGCTTCCCGACGTCATGGCCACTGTGACGCTATGCCGGCGTGCCTTCAGAGCAGAGGCTTGCTATGGCTGTTGCTGGCCCTCTGTCGTCCGCTGCGGCTTCGTGGGCCACCGCCTCGCAGATACCGCGCTGCGTTCTGTCCTGCCTCTCTGCGGCTCGTTGAAGGCCACAAGAGCGCGACTCGCGTCCGACGCGTTGAAGAGCTCCTTCCGCATGACCACGACGAAGACAGTGGTCGCAGTCGCTCTCCTACACGCGGCTGTGTAGTGATCACTAGCCTTTCGTACATGGACATATCAGAAAGACCTGTGGTCTCTATCCGCGTCATGTCCGGGCGACAATCTGTCCAGACGGACGCCGTGGAGATACGCGGCCGCGCCTCCGTCCTCTGGACCGCATCCATTGCATCGTACGTACTGATGCGCAACACTGTACAAGGCCCGTCGTGCAGCTTTCCGCATTCAACGCCAAGTGCACATTCGCAGGAAGGCCCTAGGCACCCTGGGCCTGATCGACAGTGTGCGCAGTGAGCAGTGGCACTGCGTGAGTAGAGGAAAGTATTGGTCCTCTGTAAACCGCTGAGGCACAGCGTCCGCTCCTGATCTTCTCAGCACATCCGTGGTAACCCCTGCGAGCGTTCAGAGGCATGTGAGGCGGCGATTGCGCCGACCTACAGCTTCCGAGGCAACGCAGCCCATATTGTGGTACGTCCCTCCGCTCTCGCGGTGGTATAGCGACCGTCCACGGAGTATAAAGACGTGGACGCACGGCTTCCAAACGCCATCGGCATCGCAGCATGCACTTCTCCACCACCACCCTCCTATCCGCCATTGCGCTCGCTACCGCGTCGTTCTCACACGCCGCAACGCTGGCCGCCACGAAGCGGCAGGGCGTCGTCCCCACGCACGGCCTGACGGTGCAGCCGGTCGCGGGGAGCGCAATTACGCCGGGCGACCCGTTCGCGTTCCGCTACGAGAACGCGAACGCGTGCGAGTCGGGGTACAGCCCGATGGCGGTGTACCTGAGCGCGAGCGCGCCGATGGACGCGGACGTGCGCGGCGGGGAGCTCGTGGACGGGAGCTTCGAGTACAAGTTCGGGGACTTCCTCATTGCGAACTTTGGTGAGGGCGTCGACGTCGTGGGTTTCCCGGCGGGGCTGCCTGCGTTCGGGTGTGGAGTTTGAGCTGACGCGTGCGCGGGACGTCTAGGGCTTCCGTCGATGGGGACGCCGCCGCCGGCGACTCTGACTGCGCCCTCACTCAACGTCGCAGAAGGCGCTGCTCTCTATCTGTCCGTCGTGGAAACCTACAGAGATTGTCCGGTAGGTCGTTAGCGGTGATTTGTGAGGTGCATGTGCAAGGACTTACTTCGCCCACAGGGCGGGGTCCAGTTGGAGTACGGTCTCGAGACCACGACTGTGGTGTATGCATGAAGGCATGGGAG
The DNA here is from genome assembly GCA_000765035.1 of Trametes cinnabarina. NCBI lineage: Eukaryota > Fungi > Basidiomycota > Agaricomycetes > Polyporales > Polyporaceae > Trametes > Trametes cinnabarina. The sequence goes on from CCBP010000026.1 coordinate 35,533, forward strand.
GTATCGGATCTATGCTTGATTTAAGACCCACATGATGGTCATGCGATGTAGCCTATCTTGTCAGTTGACTCACCCATCATTGAAGCCTCTCCTTGACTACATGCATTGCCTTGTAGAGCGTGAGTGGTTTGTGCGGATAGGACAAGTGCCACACAAGGAGACTACTCGCGGTGCACAACGATGAAAGTGACAAAATACATGTGGTAGGCAGATGACGTGGAACCCGTGATCGGGAACGAACCAGAAGGCGCAAGACCGCACATACAAGCTCAGGGCCAGGAAGGGCTGCAGCAGCTTTTGGAGCCGGCGTATAAGCGTTTAATGCGGAAGGCGGTTGAACCCTTATATTTCGGGAGTCTGAAGAAGCTCCTGTGATGTGCGGATGAGCAGAATGAATCAGCAGTGTCACAGATGAGGTATACCAAAGTACTGTACCATGTACTCTGTCCCGCGTAAGCCAAGGTAGAACACCGACCGACCGTTCACGGCTACACAATTGAAGTCTTTAGGCTTGAAGCTCGCAGCTTGAGGCCTGCAGTCGCGCGCAACTCGTCAACTACGATGTAGGCTTCGCAGGCGGCAGTGAGCGTCCGCAAACGCCGGCGGTACATGTCGTCCTGCTCCAGTTGGCGGTGTTAAGCAGGCCCGTTGCTCAATCGCTTGTGGCCCGGGTACAAAGCCCAATCGAGACTTACAGCGATGAAAGATGGCCGGTCTCTTCTTGAGTTGGGGAGACATCATACGCTCCCGTAAAGATCTGGTAGAACGTGGAGCTCTCCAGTTCTCTCCATCGTGCTTGCAAGCTATCCTCCACTGGTGTGAGCCAAACTCCCTGTTGACCGAGACGCTATCATCGAATATCGTCCATCTCCTCAGATTCGGATGCCCTGGACGAGGACAAGTTTGAGGCGTTGCGGCAGGTCGAAGTTGTCGTCCAGTGGAACGAGAGACAGGAATGTATGCCGGAGAAGGTGCAGGCGAACGTCTTCGCAACGTGAGGGAGCGTTTGTATCGTGTTGAGTAGGCGGTGAAGTTCGCAGTGAAGCTGGAGATGGTGAAAGAGGTGACTGTGCGATTTTTTGACATGTTTCGAGTCTGATGCGAGTACTGGGACGACATTTCTGGGATACAGTTCCTGGTTGCAAGGAATCGTCTGCTGGGGAGTCGCATGCGATGTACGGCGAGTAGTACCGGATCTGGCATCAATTGAGGGCCTCAACGTCCTCTTATACCGACGCTGACCTTTGTTTGTCTTCATATTGTATTCAGACAGCTAGACATGTCCATGTGTTATGGCGGTATGCTGCTGCCTCCCTTAGATGGCGCACGAACTCGTCGCTGCACTTGCATTCTTGCACTCGATATCGACAAACATTCTTGATGGGTCCCACGAGCCTAGGAGCAGTCACGGTCGACTTTCGCCTACGGCGGATGCATGCTTCCTGCTGATTATGAAGGCTCATCATGCCTGGCCCAACGGCGCATATATGTTTCTGTGAGATTGTATATCGTACAGACAGGATACACATCGTTCGTCAAGTCCACGTATTTCATGGCACTACCCTCGGGGACGGCTTGGAACCATCGTAGATGGGTATGCAAAGTGTGTCTCCAAAATGGGGATCAGAGCCTCGTTGCGCAACCGGTTCAATTGCTCGTCTGACTCCTGAGTTCCAAGGACATAGATGGCGGTGGTGTCAAACCTGTGCAGGAAGTCCGCGTCTACGATGGGATTCTCGTCCAGAAAGGCCATCTGGATGTCTTCACGTTTGACCTCCATCCATCTCCAATACGGTCCTGCTGCGGAAATAGCAATCGCGGCCCCGGCGGATAGGTCACGGATGAAGCAGTCATGGAGATATGTGAAAAGTTCTGATTCCGCCTCCACCAGCCGGCGTTGCGCGCTCGTTTTCGCTTCATCTTCAGAAGAGATCTTGCGGCTTGGACAGCCTTTGATCTCAACGATGACTGGGAAGCACTGGTGCACGACCTTGAGCTGCATGCGACGCATCCAACCGAGCTTCCTGTCAGGGTCGTTCGGCTGCGGCAGTGTGACTGTGCGTGTATGACTTATGATGAAATCGGGGAACGAGTCTTTGCCGTCCTTGTCAGGGTTGGTGGTCTCGGTGTTGAACGACGCGTCAAATATAGTGGCATCTGATGGCTTCGTGTCAGCGTCTGGCATACGCTGGTAGCGAGGAGCTAGGTGAGGAGCGAACAGACCTGTGTCACGACGATCTGCTTGGTCGCTGCGCTCAGCGACATCGTGAAGGGCCTTGTGCTTTTCATCTGGCGTAAGTGCCGGAGCGTCCGGAGGAGGGTAGAGGGTTTGCCGAATTCTTTCACTTGTGATGAACTCGCCTTTCGCGTAGGAAGCAGGAGGCCTCGTGACACGTTTGGGTCGAGCAGACGGTCCGACATTACCTGACGAACACTGCGTGAATATCATACTCAATTCATCAGGAGCCTGAGCTTCTGGGTCACCTACCTCTTTCAGGCTCTTGAGCGGGCGCCGCGACTTGTGTCACCGGTTCGGGATCCGCCCCAGAGGGAGGGTCATCTTCTTCGTGGTTCGAATTACTTTGATGACCCTCTACATCGGAGTTGTCTGGGGTCTCAAAATCCTCTGCGGTCAATTTGTAGATGTTGACAGTTGCGCTAGACAGCCACAGATCATATTGTGGCCGGACTGTCAGCACACCGTCAAAGTCGAAATCGAAAAGGATAGAAAATGTATGGTTGTATGCAGGGTACCAATCAACCTCCAGATTCCGTGGGTTTAGCCTCGAAGAGTACGCAGCTGCAATTGCATGGCAGATGCGCTTCGATGTGACAAAGCGTGTAAGACGGTGGCGGTCGATTTGAGGGGGCATCGTGGGGGGCTTGAGTACGGGAATGCACAGAGACCAACTAGTACTTGACATGATATTTATACCGGCAATGTCGCCCCTAGCTCACACACCCTACAGAGAGTTAGCCATAGCGTCAATCAACGTCAGCGCTGAGTATGCCAAGCCAGCGGACAGCTACTCAAGGACAATCCATCCTCAGAACAACAACACATTCTCAGAACAGAACACGTTCTCGGAACAATAACATATATTCTGAGAACAATAACATGTACACATTATGGGAACAATAACATGTACACACTTCCGGAACAATAACTACAATAGGTCGGATCCTCAGAACAACAAAGACAATAGACACAACCCAAAGGATTCCGGCAGCAGCCTGTGGACGGCGGCACAGTCAGCCTCTGCTGTGGACCGTCACGCGTTTTCTGTGCAGCGGACCCAGGTTGGCCAACGGCCATACTGGGGTAAGGGACGGTATGAATGTACATAGGCTCTCTATGATCTGGTTCAATCTCAGGTTCCCAAGCGGAAAGAGCCTCGATGGGATCCAAGCCTTCAGGCCTCAGGCCCAGAGCTAGACGCATCGATCCCGCCTTTGGACTCTACCTCACTCGGACAGTCTCGCGCCATGGACCACATGGGTCCAGCGCGTCGCGGGCGTGGCGCTTGGGCGGACCACAACAAGGATTACTTGCGTGAAGAGAACAATAGCGACTCGAGCCCTGGTCGAGACTCGACCGGCTGCACTGCAGCTCTACATAGTCTACTACGTATAGTATGTACTTAGTGGCGATGGCGTGATGTGCTTAAGCGCTAGCGAGCACCCGCATTACCTAAGAATGATGGGGGATATGGATATAAAGGTGCACACCGCGCCAAACAGGTAGTTCAACTTATCCTCGACGCCCTCTGTACGCTATCGCACTATGTCTTCTCCTACATCCACGTCTGCATCTGCATCGGCATCGGCATCTGCATCTGCATCTGCATCGGCATCGGCATCGGCACTTGCACCTGCGTCTACGTCCCCGTCGCTGTCCCCGCCCATGTCCACGTCCCCGTCCACATCTACTTCCACGTCCACAGCCGAACCTTGTCTTGACGAGGTTGCACGTGCACTTCAGATGCTCGGACAGCCGTACAAGTACCGGCGCCCCGAGGTTGGCATGCGTTCTTCACCAAAGGCGGCCTATGGATTCGTTCTCGGTCTCGCCGAGCGCCAACGTTGGGGGCTTTGGTACGGCAAGTACTCGGACCCAGATTTCGAGAAGTATTGGAGCGAGTTGTCTCCGGAAGCAAAGGAGGAAAGGCTGCGATTCCTCTCTAGAGCTGTCATCACCTGCTTGCCTGGTCTCATGTACCACGAGTTTCCAGCGCTCCCCCGTCTCCGACGACGTCTCCTGCCCGTCCGGGTGAGCAAGCAAGAAGAGGCGTACATCTTCGTGTTGCGCGACAATGGAACGGCACGAGGGATGATCGCGCATACGGATCCCGAGCTCTTGAAGCAGGTCGCCCAGAGATTGGGCGTTCCGGATCAGGAGCCTCGCTGGTACAGGGTCCTGTAGTACGTGCCAACTCGGCTCATATAGTTGCCATTGACTCACTTTTGCACACAGTAACGCCAAGTAACGAGTATCACCCCATACGTCGTTTTCGGAGCCCGCTCGTATCGACGTGTGTACTCCTACCGCAGGTGTTTGCAGATGAGGAATTGTGGCTCCCGAACGTGGTAGATGATTTGTTTTGTACATACGCTCTACCGCATGCCTCGCTCTATCCGACGAACTACACAACGCACACAGAGGCTATCCTCGAGCGGCGCCGCCTGCCGCCGTGTGAACCTCGTCCTCGTCGCTTCGTATGCATCACGCTCAGACTTCGAGTGCATTGTGTGGCGCACTCTGAACGCTCGTGGGTAACACGTTGAATCGGTGCGCTATTGGTACTGTTCATCATTCAACTCTAGTCTGGCATGCTGACCCCGCTCCTGCCCCAGCCATTTCGAAGGTCTTCGGCACCGCGCTCAGCTTACTGCGCCATCCGCATCCTCGGCGTCAAACCCGACCACCCCGTCGCCGTCAAGGCGCGCGGGTGCCTGCACAAGCTCGGCGGCGCAACCGGCGTGCCGTCGTGGGGCAAGTTCTGGCTCTCGGTCTTGAACGTCTACGACTGGGACGGCACCCACATGATCCCCGGCGGCTGGGCGTCGTCCCCACGCACGGCTTGACGGTGCAGCCGGTCGCGAGGAGCGCAATTACGCCCGGGGACCCGTTCGCGTTCCGCTACGAGAATGCGAACGCATGCGA
>CCBP010000026.1:65682-125512 GCA_000765035.1 Trametes cinnabarina
GGTCCTGCGAGATCTTCGAGTGGGTCGAACACGAGCGCACGCAGGTCGTGCAGACCGCGTGGGCGGGGATGGCCCTTATCTACGGCAAGTACCCGCACCCGGAGCCCATCGAGCGCGCCGTCCAGCTCGTCATGTCCCGCCAGCAGCCCGTGAGTGTACTTGCCCTACTTGGAGCTCTCCCGCTGCTCCTGTCCCCTCCCGGCTCTTGTGTTTTCCGTCATATGCTAATGTCGGCTTCGGTTCCCAGGATGGTTCGTGGCCGCAAGAGGCAATCGAGGGCGTGTTCAACAAAAACGTCGCAATCTCATACCCCAATTTCAAGTTTGAATTCACTATTTGGATGCTTGGTCAGGCTCACGAATACCTTGCTGAACTGCGTGGAGAGCGTCCTTGATGTGATGATCGAATTCATCAAGGCAATGCGGTAGGCAGCGTCCCGGAGATATCGGGAGCCTCGAAAGTACACTATACCCGTTGTAACAGGGGAGTCTTCGTTCGTAACGTTCCAGGACTTGGAATCTACTTGTCTCTTCAAACTCAACCCTGGCCATATATGAGAGCACCTTGAGATGCGCGCAATAATCGGAACATCAAGCTTCAAACCTATGCAACCCGTTCCGACGAGAACAGACCGCGCGCTCTCGACTTTCAATTGCCCGAATCATCATTAAATAAACTCTGGGTCGATGTAGTATGGTATGATATATAGTAATGTGTACGAGCTTCCCGTTCCACCAGCACAGCGTAGCCTCTCATTCAAGATCCGTGAGTGCACCCTGCTTGAACATCCACTCGTATGGCGCCGTACTCACTGGCGTCATCGAGGAGATCGAAGACGAAGTGGTTGCCGAAGGAGTGGCCATAGACGAAGAGAGCGCGTCTGAGCTAATACCTTCAGCGTACGGATTGTAGACCTTCACTTCGAGTGCGGGAGAAGGCGTAGCGGACGCTCCAGTGTTGGTGTCAGTATTACTGGTAGTCGAACTAGGCGCAGTGGACGCGGGATCAGAGGAGGTTCCATCAGACGTAAGGGTCCCAGAGGCAGCCAGTACAGCAGGCGAGGTAGCCATAGTGTCTGTGCTCGTCGGCGTAGCCGTGGTCGAAGCTTCAGTCAGAGGAGCAGACCCAGTAGAGGAGATCACAGACCCAGGCGGCCGCGAAGGAACTTCCGGCGCGGCAGGACTGAAGACCAGTGTTACGTTACGCGCGCTGGATAGGGCCTCGGCAGAGAAAGCCTTTGCGAAGGCCGCACGAGCAGGAGGTCGCGTCGCATCTCCGAACTGGTTGTCCAACGCCTGTTGATTGAAGCTAGTCACACTCGCCACCTTGTCACTAGTGGGAGTTGTCGGGTCAACCGTTGTTGAATCATCGCTGTCATCACTATCTCCCTCGTCATCACCGGATGGACCAGAAGTTGAAGGGTTGTCGTCGGTAGGCGACGTAGAGTCATCGTTATCATCTGTTCCGTCGTCTTCGCCCTCATACCACATCGGCCGGATCGCCCCGCTATCCGGTTCATAGGCGAACACTTGGCTCTTGTGTTCGTCGACCGAAGAGCCATTCATGCAAGACTCCACAGTCATGGGAGCTGGAGCAGTTGGACGAGGATCAAATGTCGCACAATATGGCTTGAGTTGCGCGCTAGCGGCATCGAATACTGGCATCTGCAAGGCGACTTTGATGAACGAACTGGGCGCCGTGGAGTTGTTTGCGGTCGAATTTGAGGAGGAAGAAGAATTGCCCGAGTCCGGCGCAGTGACGAGATACATCTGTGTGCGGTCCACTTCGGAGGCATTCAGCACGAAGTTCGAACTCGTCGAGTTGTCGGCCGTTGACCCGTTGGTCGGTGCAGCCAGGACAAGCGATGCAATGCGCTGACCCATATCCGAGTTTGCTACGGGGCTCTGTGAGGTAACGGGTCAATGACGTTCCTAAGTACAATCCGAAACAGTCAACTCGGACATACCATAATGTCAATCGATCCAGGGACGCCGCTGACCTGTCCATCACGTCGCAGATGCAATTTCATGTCGAGAAGGCCTCCATCGTCCGTCGAGTCCTGCGAGAACGCGTTGTGGTGGACTAGATAAGAAGCGCCTCCGTTACCCGAGATGACGACAGGGTATCGGTATCCGAAGGCTGGCGTCCTTCTGTTATGGATCTTGACATGGTCGTCATCACCGTTCACAACCACCTTGGCCGCGTCGTGGTGATCATGGTGATGGTGGTGGTGAGGTTCTGGCAAAGGCGACGGAGAGCGTCGGACATTTACGTGTTCGTTGTTCCCTTTAACAACAACGGTATGGCCATGATGATGGTGAGGGGCGGGGGAACGGCCGTGAACATTGACATGGTCATGATTCCCTTTGACCACGACCTTGTCGTGATGGTGGTGCTTACTCGAATGAGGCGCGGGAGTCGGCGACCGATGTACGTGAACAGTATCGTGGTTTCCTTTGACAATGACCTTATCGTTGTGGTGATGATGGTGGGGCGAAGGGGAGCGTTGGACGTGCACGTGGTCATTGTCGCCCTTGACGACGACATGGTCATGGGCATTGTGACCGCGATCATGATAGTGGACATGGTCGTCGTGACCCTCGACGGTGACCCGATCGTGGTCGTCTCGAGTAACCTCCGAGCTGCGGCTTTCCCAGAGAGAGCGCCTATGCACGTTGACATGGTCGTGATTGCCTTTCACTACTACCTCGTCGTGGTGATTGCCGTGGTGATGATGCCTGCGGCCTACATGGGAGCCAGGGTTGCTGACTGCTTCGGAGGTCGCGTCTCTGGAACCAAGCCACAGACTTCGAACGCGCGCCACTGGGTCTGATGAATCCCGAGCGGTTCTCTGTTGACTGACATCAATATCCGCAGAATGCCCATGTTAGAGGATATACATACGCTGGATTGCTTATGCTTGGAGCCGCTGGCGGGGGCGTGCTTCTGTGCACCACTGCTCCCCTCCTGGGAAAGACTCGACGCCTTATGGGCGTTCTTTTGCGCCATGCGAGCAGGTAGGGGCATGATGGGCTTCGGGTGACGTTGAGGCTTCGCCGTCGTATCCTTCGAAGTCGACTTCTTGGAGGCGTGCTTCACCTTCGAAGATCCAGTGCCAGACTGGACGTCGGCGACTGTCTCAGTACTGCCATGGGAGGAATGGCGAACAACAAGAGAATGGCCGACCGCATCCCGAGACTGGATCTGAATCGCAGCCCCTTCAGCAGATGTCGGCAGAAGAGACACTGCCGCGATGGAGGAGAGGGCGGCGAGGAACGTGAAGTGGGGTGTGAGGACAACCATGATGGGCTATGTGCGACTCGAGAAGGAAGCTGTATGCGCGCTGCGTTGGCTGTGAAGAAGGCAGGGGAACGATCCAGTCGCGAAAAAACGAAAGCAAAGAAAGCGACGATAGCAAAGACCACCGGGGTCTCGAGAGCAATGATGGGCGGTGGAAGGATAGGGATGCCTGGCTGCAAAATGAACCAAGCGACCCCTTATATAGCCCTTCACTGCCCGTCAACCGCAACGTCACCGAAATCGAAGCGGCTGACACACCAGATCGGGCAACGCACCTTCCATTCTTGGACACCGGGGCAATCAGAAGGAGTTGAGTACCGTATACCGCTCAGATGCGGCCATGGCACCGGCTGTGATGCATTGATGGTGCACATCTGGACACGGTGTGGCATTCAGACAGATATATAAGCTAGGGTATTCGCCTGTACAGGGCCACATGAGCTGCGCATGATCGCGGAGAAGTGGACTTCATTGTGGTGGAGGATCAGGAGCTGGTGGCGGTCACATAGGGCGCGCAAACATTGGGGTCATGCACCTTCGATGGGTCTGTCGTAAGGTATCCCAGTCTCAAACCCTCCAAGTAAGACCTGGAAGGATATCAGTCTTGCAAAAAGACACACGTGTGAGGGGTACACTCACCATTGTCTCGCAAGGTCGCCTGCTTGTTCGGATTTCTCGACCATGAAGTTCCAGAACTTCGCAAGGACCAGATGAGTACTGGTCATATTGGGCGGGATAGGCATCGCAAATGTACTCACAATCCAACCCTTCCCCTTACTGTACGCGAGCTTTTGAGCGTCAGCCCACTTGTATAGGAAATCATCCGTGGCATTGAACTGCGTCGGCAAGCCCCACTCTCCGAACCAAAGCGGACTGTTACCAAGCGCAGCGTCGTTCTGCACACGCTGCAGGTTGCAGATGCTCGTCAGGTATGCATCAGGATTGGGGTCCGCGACGCCCTATAGCACTGTCAGAGCAACGACGTGTCCACCGGCATAGAGAACACTCACGCCAAAGTTGTAATACAAATGGTTGTCGTATCCCTGCGGTCCGATAGCAGCATCGGCCGGGTTCGGAGGGTCATTGTACTGCCAGTTGATATCCATGAAGCTGCGACGGTTGAGATCATGCTTCACGTGAACTCGTATATCACTTACTTCGAGACCAAGGGCGAGCGGGTCTTGCTCAAGGGCGACGCAGCCATGTTGAAGTTGAAGATAGCCGAGAGCGCTAGCTCAAAGCCGAGCTCGACGAGTATCGGGACGGCCTCAGCAAGCGCAGACTTGACCTCCTTGTTGAACAATTTGCTTGCGCTAACTGTCGCGCTGAGAGCGGATGTGAAGTTCGACGTCGAAACTTTGACGTCCAATGACAAGCCAGGTACCGGAATGCCGAGAATAAGCTCGACTGCACGAATGACTTCCACGAAATTCTTCTGGACTAAAGATACGGTCAACATCGAGTCCAACGACCGGTATGCGGCAGCTTACAGTCTCCATACCCGGGGGTCTGTTGCGCATTCATGATCGGTTCGTTGACAGCTTCGATGGCGAAAACGGACGAGAAGCTGGGGTCGAGGTGGGACAGAGCCGTCATGACCGCCGTCCAAACAAGCGCACGATGGAAGTTGTATTCAGTCTGTCGAGACGGAGCGTCAGGTCAGCACCTCGGGGTATTGTATGGTTGCGCATACGTAGAACTCGACGTCAGAAGTGCAATGGCCGGTGAATGATTGGCCTGGAGTCTGCACGCCGGGAAGGGCGTGATGGTCCAGAATGACCTGAATCCCGGCGTCCCTTAGCATCTGTGCACCCCTTCGCTATATGGGCGATTGCATTGAGTAACCTGGCGGTGCGAGGTATACCGCATGGGGCCGACAAACCAGTTGTTTGATTCCACCTCGAGGGTAAAACTCAGTCTGACGGTCGACTAGTTGCTCGACGATCCAGTATCCAAGCTTATAATAGTCAGTCGTGCGGTCTCGAGAGTGCCGTGCAACGTACTGGTATCCGTACGGTGTTGATGCCGGCAGCACGGAGCTGGTTGACATGGTCCTGAGTAAACCAGGTCGACCTAACGCGGGGTCAGCCTTGACCTTGTCGATGAATTCAGGGAGTTTCTACCAATGCTTGTTGAATAGCTGGTCAGCGGTCTTGGGATATGCTTTGACAAGGGAGCTGTCAAGGACCAATCAGGAATATCGAGCCAACACCTCCATATGTCTCACAATTCGTCACCAATGCAACCATCCCCGCAACAGCCGGTCTGTCCTCCCATAGCTGTCCATTCTGAGTAGACAAGATGTGAGCCTGAAGGTACGACCGAGGCATTCACAGAGAGGCGTCCATACCTGCGGGGAGCATCCAAGGCTCCAAGACAAGCCTGTGTGGTTGCTGCATCAGGGACACTGGCTGGCAGCGCGTTGCCCAATGACACATACCATCCGCCAAGGTTCACACCATAAATCTTGTCTGGAATGGCTGCAATCGCGCTCGGAAGGAAGGACGCGGCAAGTGCACCGACTGCTAGCATGAGCCTCATGGTGCTTGGAGCAAGAGAGCTCTGCGAGGGGAAGGAGTGTCGAGGAGTGTCGAGGATACGTATGATGCCAAGGCGAAGTTGACCTTCATTTTATAGAGGCCGCGCTGCGTCGCTAGCACTCTGCCCGCTTCAAGCGAGCTCAGCGGGGCCTGTCTGACGGGATCGCGAAACCGCTTCAATCGCGCCAGGTCAGGCCCGCTATGAGCCTAACACGTCAACATCCGAGCTTCTATCAGACCGACAAGCGCATGGTCATTAGAACGGAGATGCAACGCCGTGCCTCATCCACGGCGGTGCGCATGCCAAACTCGACGGTGTCCGACACGGGTTGAATGAGGTCGCGAAGGGTCGGGACAAGGAGCAGAGGCTACCGTGCGTCGCGGGTCGCCTTTCGCGCGGCGCGTGACACGTGTAGGCGCGACGCGCGATCCGAAGTCCGCTCAAGTGACCGCGTCTTCTTTCCTCCCATCTAGTGCTGCCGCGAGGTCAGGGTACCTCGATGCCTTGCCTTGCCTTGCCTTGCATGGGGTCTCCGCAAGAGATGCCTTCAGGTGCCCTGAGCCAGCCTCAAGGAACTTCCAGGGCGCTTCGAGAAAAAACGGCCTTGGGGTCATCGAGCGTCTAGTGTGTTTTGAGGCGGTCACGTTACTGACGCGCCCCTCAGGCTTCCCATCACCATGGCCGAAGACGTCGCTCATCCACGCTGCTTTTACGAGAGCGGGGACACAGAAGTCTTGCTGCTTTATTTCGCCGTGTTCTGGAATGCCGTGAATTTCCCGACGTTCCCGTCATGGCATGCAGTGGACGTGTGCCGTTGTCGGTAGTGCGGCCTTTGAGGGCCCTTGCCAATCAGCTGAGTCCTCCTAGACGGTGTTGGCATGCAAGACCGGGCGACGAAGCACTTTTGAATGTCTAGGTACGTATGGAAGGTGTTCTCTAATCAGCTGAGATAGTCAAGAATAACCCTCGAATGGCCAACCCCACAGTGCAATGTTCGGCGACTAGCCACAGCAGCGCTGCCTATGATCATACTGTTCTCGAACTGAATTAGGTTCCCGAGGTCGTTGACGAAGGCATCTCAGATCACGCGGCGCACTCACATTTGCGTACGTAAGTATAATCCATCGCTTCCGTTGCGTTTTAAAGAGCCAATCGACTGCACAACACAGTATACACTGATAGGTTCGGTGAATGAATGAGGCTCTCGAACCTGAGTACTTGGTAGGCAATCTGAGACCTTCTTTACCCTCCGTCTTTCTTTCTCCATTTTGATGTCGCTCAGACATTCTTGTCTTCGAGCTGCTCTTTATCTGTCGTGTTGCTGATGGTGAGGTTGGGGTTGCGTTGATAGCAATTGACTGAGCGTCTGACATCTCGTGGACGGACAAAAGTCATCCATGTCCAAGAACCCCACATTATTCGAACAACCATGCTGACCTTGAACATATCGACTGACACATGAATAAAGTTAGATGCGTATCTACTCCAACCCCATGTTTCATCAGCAACCCATGGTGATGCCATTGTAGGGACCGTCATGGTCGCTCTCGCTCCCATCCCAAATCTCCGGAACGTCGCCGACGATGCACTCCGTGCTCGGGTTGTCTTGGCCAGGACACGCCATCCACGCACCCGAATCCTGGATGTGCACCTCGCCCGAGGGATGGTGGTATCCAAGGAATTGGCCTGGCATGATCGGGATGAAGTCCTCTTTGTTGTTGATATGGGTAACCGAGATAGGCTGCGAGTCCACGTAATTGGCGAAGGCTTGGTTCCCAACGCGTGGCAGACCGTATCCAATGAATGTCACCTTCGCACTCGGAATGTGCAGAGGGATATAGATGGCGTCAAGCAACGAGATGGCGGCGCCTGTCAAAGTATATCAAGGCTCAACGCCACAACTGCCGCGTATTAAGGCCTACAACGTACCCAGTGAGTGCCCAGTGAGTGCTACATTCTTTGTTCCATACATATTCATGGCCTTCTGCACAGCTTGCAGCACGGACGCGGCGGTGCTGTCTGTCTGTTAGACTCCGGACGACTATCACTTTGAGAATTATGGCCTACTTTGCTTGGGCGTCTGCGAAACCCTCGTGCACCTCGATCGAAGAACTAAGGCCTGGGAACAGCGCAGAATCCAGGGCGGTCAATTCCGCATCTCCGTCCGTCACAAGAGGCTCGCTAAAGTGCATCAGGCGCAGTCAGCGAGTCTCCGATGTGTCCTTCGGAGCCGACACGGTTGTGACGTACATCTCCTTCGGATTAGTGCCCTGGTGCGACACGATCACGCTCTTTAACGAAGGATCGTAGCCCACAAACCCTGCCAATCCTGTCAGTGACCGACCGACCGATCTCCGATCGCGCGCCAAGTTGACTTACAGTATTGGACAGAATCACCATCACCTCCTGCCGCTACTGGCTTGAACTGCGGGTTCGCCGCACAGTTCGCTCCGCATGACCAGCTCGACGTCGCGGATGCAGCGCAGTACCCCGCACTCGCGTAATATGTAAACGGCGTGTACGACGCGATCTTAGAGGTAGCTAGCGTGGTGATCTCTTGCCGCGGACTGAACTGTACGTCGTTCCGAGCAGGTGCGGCAGAAACGAGGTAGGTGAAGGCCAGACCGACCAAAGCGACGCTGAACCAAGGGCGACGGGACGTGAGCATAGTGGCGGCCGCGAGTACTGACGGTGCTGTGACTAGGATGGCAGCGCAGTAGTGCGAGAGGGCACGGATACGAGGCGGATCCTGGGTCGGTGGGCTTGCGGCAACGACGGCCCCGAGGGGGGTCAGAGGGCGGATCTTATAACTCTTTTCTTCCCTCGATGATGGGCACACCTCGTTGTGCCATTTTCTATCACAGCCCACATGCGTCGATCGCGCCCGGAGACAACACAGGATCATGCGGTTGCACTAGATATCCCCAACCTTGCATGGACGGAGGACACATTCAAGTAGCCAACCAATCATAAATTATAACATGGGGCACCCATGGGGTGTCCGCAATCATGAGCGCGTCCCCCTGCCCGCCCTGAGGTCTGCAACATGTGGGTCAGTTGCGAACGTGATCGAAGTTGACTGCTACCCGAGTCTCGAAGCGGCTCAGCGAGTAGAACAAAGCTCAACGGTGCCGTGGGGTGCCCTTTGCGATATAGCCTCTTCTCCCGGAGCTAGGCATAATGAATTTTGCGGTGCAACATATGGCACGCGGACGCTCTGATTGGTTTCACGCCGCGGTCCTTGCGCAAGAAGCTGGGGAACTCGAGTTAGGGCACCCTCCCGACGCACATGAACTCTTGCGCCGTCTCCTGTGGAATTTAACTCATGGACCATGGGATGATGGTTGATACCATCACCTGGCCGATTTTCGTAACCTACGGGCGAGAGTTTTTGGCGCGCTGTCCTATTATTATCCGTGACCAGCAGGGCCCTAGACCTGCCAGACACTGACTTGGACCATCCGGATTCACGACGGTCTCGTAACGACCGCGCAGCTTGCGAAGCTGTAGTCTCCGAATCATCATGGCTCGGAGCTTGACAGCCGGCTCACGGAAAGCCCGATGTCTGTGTGCCTCTAGAGCGGGCCCGACAGTCTTCTTATCTATCAAGCACTGTTCTCAGATCGCGGTTGGGAGAATTTGGCAGGTCTCTGCACTACTGAACTGGGTGGGCAGTGCCTTTGTGCGTCCCAAGGGGGTTCGGAATACATCGCCGCTGATTCGGCCTCAGCAATAGGACTTGAGCTTGAAGGTCCCAGAAACTGCCCCAGCCGCGTGCCAGAGTGTCTAGCAATTCGTGAGTGATTACATCCAAGTGTAGTGTTGTGATGAGATGGACGTGAAACGTGTGTGAAGTTGAATAGAGCGCAATGACATACCACATTCCCTTTTTGTCACGGCGTTCAACCATCATTAACTCATAGAAATGGAGCAATGCAGTCGATCACTGACCATGAGTGCAACTGAACGGTAACCGGACTGACGGTAGTAGACAGTACGGACTTCAGGAACGTGACCATTAACCTTCAGTGAGAGTCAAGTTCGTAGTGAACTTGACAGCACTCAGTAACGGGGCAAGTAGATCCGTATGCTGACGGTGAACCACGGGACGCCATCTATAACGGTCCCGTCGAAGTTACAGCTGTTTTCAGATCGATAGGCCCCTCTCCGAAATGACCATGTCTAGGCCATTAAGGCGGAGAAGGGTTGCTTTTGATGTCGCTCCGCATCTGGGCAGCGATGAAACTCTCCTGCCCTCGCCCAATGCTAGCTCGAAATTGACAGTGTCAGAATCCTGATGGCCGCGTCCACTTTTGGGTGATGCCTGATGAATCTCACGTCTCCGCTCGAACAGGCTGTGAGTGCCGTTTTCGCAACGGGGCCTATCCAACTGAAAACAGCTGTAAAAGAAAGATATTCACTGCACAAGGAAGTCAGCATTTATACTTGAGGAAGCTAAAGAGGAGTGGTCACTCGCCTGTCAGCAAGCACATGCCGGAGAGTGATATGACAATCTCCCAACGTCTCGGAGTCCCAATGGCCTTTCCGGTGATAACAGTAATCCTGCTAAACCACTGCAATCCGTTCGTAGTCGGAGAGTTCTACGTCCAGGCTATGGACAATGTGGTCATATAATAGTAGTGAGAAATGGACAGATAGACGAAGACATCAGAACCCACTCGAGAAAGATGACCTCGATGACATCAAAAACCGTTACTTCAGAGGGTCTGTCAACTATACTACGCTCGAGCTAGAAGATTGATCCTACTTCTCCTAGCCGAAGCGTAGCGGTCGGGACATTAGGGGCAAAACTTCGTAGTAGGAGTGGATGGTCCTCAAGGCGAACGCTCCCTTTATACTTGGCTTCGGTCCCCGTATGAGCACGGAGATACGCGTCCTCACACATGTCGTAGTCCAGCTCTGATAGCTCCCGACGAAACGCAACACGCGTCATAACGCGATGCATCTCTACGAAGGGGTTTCTCGGGCGGCTGTCCCCTGCGTCCTCGGTATCCGAATAAGGCTGTTAGCGTTCATGGTCGTATTGAATTGCAACGCATTGAATTCGGTTGTCGGATTGACAAACGCCACAGCCTCCGTCATCCGTCATCCGTTGGTCTGTAAACCATATATGTGTTACTTCAGACACCGGGACCGTCAGGGATCGGCATCGGAGCCTTACTGTTGTAGGCTAAAATCGTTTCACCACATTGTGGGTGTGTGCAGAGACCGGCTTGCTCGATGACCTCTGTGGCGATATCGCGCCAATAGTGCGTGTCGTCAAGGTCATCTTCTTCTAATGCACCGAAGCCGTTGAACCGACAGATATGCTGCTACAAGCGGTCTGGGTTTTCCTCGTGGTCGTACAAGGGCGATTTTCGGGTGCGTCTTGTAAAAGTATACTCGGAAAGGGGTATGAAAGAGATCTTCACTAGACGAAATATCTCAACTGGAAGCTGACGACCATCGACCATCTCAAGCAGTGGAACGAGACGAAAAGGTTGCCAACCGGGTGTTTGTCTAGAGCATTGACTCGGAGTGCAGAACCATCCTCGTCGCTCGGAAATCGAAGACACACGACAATGAGCCACGTGCCAGTGACACGCTCGGTGGGTTCCCAAGTACATGCCGTACTTTATTCTCAAGTTGCGCCGCGGAGGGAGCTGCTGGTCCCTGGACCAGAACCCCTGTATAATATGCACACTCATGTCAACTTACTTATGAACGTAGCTAAGGGGAAAGTCGTGTCGTCGATTAGGCTGGACAATCCCAAATCCAGTGGTTCAATCGTTCGGATACTCAAGTACTGAAGTCGCCGTATGCCGACCCAGCTGGAGACCATCATCTGGCGCACATGTAGCAAAGGGAGCCATAAGGAGCAGCTGAGGAGAAGTCGGCGGGAAGATAGTGTCGTGGATAGGTTGGAAGCCAGCATCGGGGTGATTTCAAGTGTGCTATACACGAAGGGCCGCGACCATTAGTAATGTTTGATGTAGGAGTCTACTGGATGAAGTGGCGAGATAATCACGACATTAGACGTCTAACGAGTCCAGGAGGATGCAAAAATACGGGTAACCGTCTGTGACAGTCCCGTCGAAGGACATCTCTTCGAAATAACTGAGCATGTTATGCCCTCAGAATGGTACCCTGGGACAGGTTGAAAGAATAGACACTTACCAAACGGCGAGCACGTCACGGAGCGTGTCAACTTCATCGTACACCGTATCATCGTCCCAAGATTGCGGAAGAAACCCGCCGAGTCCAAGACCGTGAGTTATCAGGCTGTCCTTGTCGTATAAATCGAGTTTTTTATCGAGTCTGAGTACCACAGCTTTTCAGTCGTTGAAGATCATAGACAATAATGGCACATACTCAAGATAGATAGCCTTGATCACGTCAAAAACGGTGACCCCAGATGACCTTCGGATCTTGGCGTGTTTCAATGTACGTACAGATGGTCCTACGTCTGAAAGCCGGAGCCTAGCAGTTGGCACGTTGGTGGCGAAGCTTCTCAGGAGCAGCGGATGTGCCTTCAGGAAGACGCTGCCTTTGTAGTTCTCCTCAGCCTCCGTGTGCGAACGGAGCTGCGCGTCTTCGCGCAGTCCATAGTACATGTCTGAAGAGTGGGGACGGAATCCGATGCGCGTCATAACACGATGCATGACCAAGGACGGACTCCTTTTGAACAAACCGTCGGAGTCCACGTCCTCATTCATATCCCATAGGGGATCCTCGTCCCTCCAGCCAGAGTAAGCGGTCAAGGGCTTCACGAACTTGGTTGCGCCTGCCATTCGCCGACCTTTCAAAAGTGTCAAACTATCAGAGCAGTACTCTTCGTCATATCTGCTTACTTACTGCTGTAAGCCAATAGAGAACTGCCGCACTGTGGATGCTTGCAAAAGCCGTCTTGCTCAATAACTTCTATGGCGATGTCGCGCCAGCAGTGCGGGTCGTCAAGGTCATCCTTCCCCAACGCACCTATGCCGCTATACCAGCATATACGCTTCCAAAGCCGGTCGGGGTGTTCTTCTCTGTCATATAAGGCGGCGATGTCTGGGTGTGTTCGGTAGAAGCAGACATGGGTTCGAATGTCGGACAGAGCGATGCAATTCTTGATGTTGAGGAAGATCTCGAGGGGGAAATGACGGGCCAGCATTTGGGGCATAGGTAGCCTCGCTCTCTCAGAGCGTTCGTTCGCCAGTGCCCTGAAGTCAATAGCTGGCGCGCAAGAAGAGGAATTGCGGAAGCGACCGGAGCGCTTCCCAGCTGCACCGACAGTCTCGCGTTCAGGTGTGAGAGACTTCAAGCCACGTGACCGCGTCTTCATGTCACAAAACGCGCCTCACTCGCAGTCTCGCACCTCTCCAGTTTGCACTCGCAATTGATTCTCTCTCTCTCTCTCTCTCAGGTTAAGGCGCGTAGTCTTCATAGAGCCTCCTGCTCGACTGAACTCTCATCCACTCTAGTATCCGTATTAGTCCTCGACTGTAGACGTGCCAGTCCCCATGGACGAGGCTTGGCAAAGACGCCAAATCAAAGCTGAACGCCTCCAAGGGAACCCTCATGGTGCATGGCATTCTGATCGCTACCTGCCGCGAGAGAGAGTGTGTGTGTAATTTGGCGCGATGCGTATCTCCACGAGCTGTCAGTAATGTCCGCGTGTCTAGGAATGATCCGCACCGAACCGTGCCAGACCCACGTTACTGTAGATGTGTGCGCCGTCTGTTTTTCGTGGCCACCGGATCTAGTTGTCCGAAGTCGTGCGACCAGCCCGAGACGGAGGTCGGCAGAGCTGGTCTCCAGCAGTTCATCCAAATGTACAACAGCCGCACCGGAACCCGGAGGGACGACCTGCTGGTTGGTCCGAGGTCCGAGGCCGACTTCACATTTGTGCATCTCCGAGTAAAGGAGTTCTTCCCGAAAGTAGCACATTCGAGGTTCACTAAGCGCTCTTCCTCTCCTCAACTCTATGCTGAGAAGGTGTGCAATATTCAGGAGATGTGCGCTGCCGAGCGCACCGCATGGGACCTATACGGTCTCTCCCGCTACGAATTTGCATACCTGTACGTGAGGCGTCGATGCCCTTCTAATATCTCGATGGGGTTGTCAACTAGACTTCTTGTCGCGGATGAAGAACGGCCTTGAAGCTGCAAGGTATCCAAGGGGAATGGGGCTCAGGCTAAACAAGCATAGGGAATCGTATGGCGCCACCAACTGGCGCGAAAACTTGACTGAGCGGGCGTCGTCGATAGTACTGTACGGGGATGATCAGGGTTCTCAAGGTCAGAGCAGCGAGCATGACCCCCATTGGCAGGTAGGGCGGCAGATGCCTTGGAAGCAGCAGAAGAAATGAAGTCAGCGAGCGGAGAGCCCTGAGCGGACATCGTGAATAATTCAGACTGCAAACGCACACATTATTCGTAAAAGAGTACAAAGTCTGCTGTGTGGTGTAAGGGGTACGACGCATACAAGAAAATCGCACGGGACTGCTACTCGATGATGTTCAGCTCTCGTCTCCGCGTCCGCGCAAACTCGTCCTTGTATGTATGCCATATCCTGTCGGAGGGAAGAGATTTCAGATGAGTAAAGACGAGGGGGACCTGAATGACAGGCATGAGACGCACCACATGAGCTCATCTATGTATTTCTGCTGAACCTGCATGATCTCTTCTAACGTGGGCTTGTCGCACTGCACAACGTGTATGGGATGCCCAACTGTTGTCGCATACCGTCAGCACTGGGACATTACCCACGGACGCACTATACGCATGGCAATGATACTCACTGACTGCAACGATGCGTTTACGGTACGGCATCAGACCTAGGTTATCTGCGATGTAGAGAGTCAATTACCATATCACGCGGGACCGCGCAGGAGCGTACAATTTAGCAGACCCCTGCCGTGAAACAGGGGAAGTGTAAATCCGAAGACGTTCTGGAACTTCTTTTGCAGATTATAAAGGGTCGTTCCTTTCTCGTTGGGCATTTGTTGGAAGATCTGTAAGGAGAGTTTATGGACAGTGCAGTCTACAGGTCGGCCTGGAGAACTCACGTCGTTCTCTCCGAAGGAGAACACAGGCACCAAGTCGGCACTGAGCAGAGCGCGTCAGTCGAGTGACCCGAACATGCAAGGTCCGATGCCCACCCGTGCTGTATAGCTATCTTAATGAAGCCCAACCTACAATCAAACGTCAAGGCCGACCGCGCACATGCGCACACCTCCCACTCACCGCTTCCGCAGTGTCAGATCTGCGGTGCCCGGATGCGCGCTCAAGCTCTCCGCCGCACCGCCAACCACAATCGTGATCGAGTTCCCGGGACCCTTTTTGAGGATGTTTGAACAAGATTGCTTAGACACGGAGCAGACACCCATGGCGAGGATGATATCCCGGTAGAAAGGGACTCGGAAGTTTGTAGCGAGGGTGAGTAGATGCGGGATGATACCGGGGAAGGCAGCGGAGAAGCCTGTGCCTGCAGGACGACGCATATAAGCACCCGTCGAGAGAGGAAGTGTGTAGATACGTACTCTCAGTGGCGAATGTGCATATGGCACCCCTGGTCCACACATATGAGCGATATATCTTCGGCTGTTGCAGGCGAATACAGCCACTCACATGCCAATAATCCCTGGATTTCATAGAACAACGTCGATAATCAGAAAGCATAACACTTGGAAGTGCTACTGACCATGTGGATGATACCCGAAGACGTACGGCCTGTCCGGTGGCAGTTCACATGTCTGGTGTGCACAGCGCGAGGTCAGCATGTATTCTAGCTTCGTTGGGATGTCATATGCTGACCTTCAAGAACCTGGACAAAATCAGATCCGGGACCTTCAGCAAGCTGACGACATACTACTCACGATGCGGGATAATAGTCTGCGAAGTATCGCCAGAACTTCATTGAGCGGAACCACGGGCTCAACCTCCCTCCGTGCTCCGGGCTCTTGTCGATGTAGAGCACCCATATCATGTACGCCGCCAATATAGGCCACAGGGGAGGGAATGAACTGACGGGTAGCGGGTCAAACTTTGAGCCCGTGGAATGTGGGGAATACTCACCAAAGAAAGAAGAACGCGGTTACGCACCAGACGATCGTCGTCGACCATACTGCGACGGCGAGCGTCTGCAGCCTCCTCTTCCTCGGGATCTTTGCGGGCACGAACCTAGATGACCAAACACCATGGTCAGCGACTTCGCAACCGTGGGTTTGACGGGCGACGGACTCAATGTGGGCATGAAGGTTGGCGACGGGCTTCAGGGGCGTGGTGGTGAGGCTGCTGAGGCTGCTGAGACGTTCGCGAAGGGCGGAGGAGGAGACGGTGCGGGTTGCAGAAGTGAATGCCTTCCGGACTTCCATGTCGCGTTCTGCTAAGTCTGACTAGGACCGAGTGGGCACGCTTGGGCGAGCGTATGTCAGGTTGGACGCTGGCACGTCCGGGAGCTGTTCAGCCGGGGTTGGGTATCTGAGAGAAGGCTGGGATCAATGAAAAGAGAAGGCTGGGATCAATGAAAAGGAGTGGAGTAGGACAGAGTCCAGCAAGACGACAAGCAGAGCAACAGGTCGAGAGAATGCTCAGGCTGAGACCCTTGATCGCCAGGGACGGTAGCGCACCATTCCCTATGGCGTCACTAGGCGCCTACCACGCAAACTCTTATTGTTGATGCGGTTCCTCGAGCTCATCCCTGTCAATGATGCACACAGCTCAAGCAAGCATGCCGAGGAACAATGCGATTTGTGATATACTACAAGGACAGGAAACGATCTAGCCGTTTTGCAACAAAACTACAGAGCTTGAAAGACAAGACAACTCCGCCAACCGTCCATCGCACAGATTCGGATAGAACACGCTATACAGAGCAAGACGTTCTCACGCATACAGGTCGTCGTCCTGCGTGTCCTCACCGAACCCGGCGTTGCTTGCCGCAGGAGCAGCGGCTGGCGCAGCCGAGCCCGAGGACTCCGGGAACTTGAAGCTCGAGCCAAACGAGCGCGACTGTTGCAGGTTCTGTGCGAACATCTCGTATCTCCGGATGTCGGCATCGGACACCGAGCGACGAGCGAACCGCATGGCCTCCTCAAAGTGTAGCCTACGGATAGTGTAGTCAATACGATGATTCGCGATATGTCTGATGGCCAGTGCTCACCTTGTGATGACGGGAACAGGATCCTCCTCTTCTTCGTCCTCCTCCATCTTCACATCGCCAGCCTCCTCTTTCTCCTTCTTCTCGCGTGCCCGGCGGATGTCCGCCTCGATACTCTCGCGGATAGCCAGCTTTGCTGCACGCTGGCAGATCTCTGTGAGATCAGCACCAGAGAAACCGTGCGTGTGCTTCGCGAGGAAGCCCAGGTCGACGTCGGGCGCGACCGGGCTCTTCCTGAGTGCAGCCTTGAGAATGGCGAGACGCGACGGCTCGTCGGGGAGCGGGATGTAAATGAGCTGGTCGAGACGGCCGGGACGAAGCAGGGCGGGGTCGATCTGATCGGGCCTGTTCGTCGCACCGATGATGAACACGTTCTTCTTCACGTTCATACCGTCCATCTCCGTCAGGATCTGGTTCAGCACACGGTCGCCCGCACCGCCAGCATCGCCGGAGGAACCACCACGCGCCTTCGCGATAGAGTCGAGCTCATCGAAGAACATGACGCAAGGAGCTGCCGCACGAGCCTTGTCGAAAACATCACGGACATTCGCCTCGGACTCACCGAACCACATCGTGAGCAGCTCGGGACCCTTAATCGAGATGAAGTTCGCCTGGGTCTCGTTGGCAATGGCCTTGGCAAGCAAGGTCTTACCAGTACCAGGAGGACCGTAGAAGAGGACACCCTTGGACGGAGACATGCCGTATTTGATGAACTTCTCGGGATGCTCGACAGGGTACTGCACGGTCTCCTGGAGCTCCTGCTTGACCTTGTCGAGACCACCGATGTCCTCCCATTTGACGGTGGGCACCTCAACAACGGTTTCACGCAGTGCGGACGGGTTCGACGTGCCAAGCGCGAAGCGGA
The DNA here is from genome assembly GCA_000765035.1 of Trametes cinnabarina. Lineage (NCBI taxonomy): Eukaryota > Fungi > Basidiomycota > Agaricomycetes > Polyporales > Polyporaceae > Trametes > Trametes cinnabarina. The sequence continues at coordinate 83,534 of CCBP010000026.1, forward strand.
AGTTGTCCATGGTGACACCAAGCGAGTCGAGCACCTCCGCGTCGATTGTATCCTCGTCCAGGTCGATGAGGTCCATCTTCTCACGAATTTGCTGCATAGCAGCTTCCGAACAGAGGGCAGCCAGATCAGAACCGACGTAACCGTGGGTGTCAGCAGCAATCTATGACATACGTTTAGGCCGAAGGTATCTCTCGTTATTGTGAACGGGGAACATACCTGCTCGAGGTCGACATCATCAGCTAGCTTCATGTTCTTCGTGTGGATACGAAGGATCTCCAGACGGCCGGTCGGGTCAGGAATGCCGATGTCGACTTCACGATCGAAGCGACCGAAACGACGGAGGGCAGGATCGATAGAGTTCGGACGGTTCGTGGCGGCCATGACGACAACGTTCGAACGCGCCTTCAGACCGTCCATGAGGGTGAGCAGCTGCGAGACAACGCGGCGCTCAACCTCGCCGTTGGTCTTCTCACGCTTCGGCGCAATAGAGTCGATTTCATCGATAAAGATGATAGATGGTGAATTCTTCTCCGCCTCCTCGAACGCTTTCCGCAAATTGCTCTCGGACTCGCCGGCCATCTTGGACATGATCTCCGGACCATTGATGAGGAAGAAGAACGCGCCGGTCTCGTTTGCCACCGCACGTGCCATGAGGGTCTTACCCGTACCAGGGGGACCGTACATGAGGATACCGCGTGGAGGCTTGATACCGATAGCCTTGAAGAGCTGAGGATGGCGGAGAGGGAGTTCGACAAGTTCACGGATCTGGGCCATCTGCTTGCGGCAGCCACCGATGTCATCATAACCCACTTCATTCAGACTTGCCTCCTCCTCTTCACGCTTGACAGGGTCGCCCTCTGCAGGTTACATTAGTCAAACTTCATGATCATATGCGCCCAGTGACGCTCACCTGTGTGGATGACGGTATCTTGCGCGACAATACAGTATTCGGCCGGATCAGTCTCGATGACCTTGAACTCCACCGTCCGCATACCACCGCGAACCAGGAAGGTATCTCCCTTCCGTACAGGCCGGTAGGCTGAATGCAATCAGATCCAAAGTTCGGTACCCACTATGGTGATGAGAAACACACCTTCGAGGAAGTAGGGTTTAAGGTAGACATCGAAGATGTTGCCACTGAGACCCTCAACGGAGTCGTCGAACGGCAGGATATGGACACGCTTTCCGTACTTGATATCCAAGCAGGGGTGTACATTGACCATATCGCCGAGCTTGACGCGGAGGTTGTTGCGCGCAACCTTGTTCATCTGGATCTTGCCCTCCTCCACATCGTCTGAGCTCAGGGCGATTAGAACGGTGTCGTGGCGCTTCTTGCCCCTACATATGCATGTCAGAATCCCCACTACGCGAATAGGACTGAGATTGTCTCCTTACCTGACGATGATGGTGTCTCCGCGGAAGAGCTGGAGCCTCTCCATCGTCGCGGGGTTCATGGTCGCGACTGGGTGTATTGTGAGTTTTGGGTCTCTTCAAAAATTGAACACAATCGAGTTGCTCACCAGAGTTGTCGTCTGAGGTCGCTTCATCGACGATCAGACGGTTGGGCCTGGACGAAGAGGTCAGTACCTCTGGCTGATTAGCAAAATCGCGATACGTACGATTTCTTAGGTCTGAGAATCGCAGTGCTGATGTCGTCGTTGCCGGGGGCAGGGGGAGCACCACTGGGGTCAGCCATGTCGTTTGTGGTCGTAGAGGTGAGGGTAAGAGTGAGCGAACAGGTTGGAGGATGGGCTTATGAGGATTGGAAACAAGGACGACGCGCGTCCCCTCTCAGCATTACACGACGCGTCACTCTCTCAGGCGTGAGAATCAGGCGGGCGTTCCGGACAATTCCAGGGCTATCCCACGGCACCAAATTAGTAACTATTTCCTTTTATGAGCACCATCTTCTGACGAAATCCCTGTAAAAGCGGCCCTGGCGCTGACTGAGGGACATCGGACATTTGTTGAGAGCAAACGCCGCCGTAGCGAGATGATATGAAACCGTGGCAATCTGTGAGGCTCTGACAAACATCTACAGTCCTACTGTGGTGCCGGCGAAGGGGATGCGCCGTCGCCGGCCCACCATAACTCCGCCATATATCTTACACTGGTCCGAGTCCGACTCGTACACGATGTAAATCGAGCGTCCACTCCTACGAGTGCCTGAAAATCAGTACCGCGGGAAATTGTGGGTATACAGTGTACTGTAGTAGGCCATGACTGTCAAAAGTCGTGAGTTTATATGCATTCTGCATCTACGGGCTTGGCGTAGTCCGATCTCACAACCCATACTCACATCACATCTCTTCATCATCGAAGTTGATTTCTTCCACAGGATAATCCCCCACTTTGACCCTTTCGGGCTTAACGAATACGCCGAAATTGGGTTGACATTCGAAGTATCTCTTTCCCTTCACTCTGAGAACAAGACATAGTTGAGCAGACCATCAAACCAAGAAGGGCATTAGTCACAGTACTCACGAGCCATCGTTCTTCCCTATCGGCTCATCATACTCGATACCGACCCAAATGCCCTTCGCAAACTCGGTAGGTCCGACATATCGAACCGTGCCGCGCTTGCGGAAGTCTTTCTCGGCGGATTCTACCTCGCAGCGCGCCCCGATGGGTATGTCCACATGCGGAGGCTCTTGTGGCTCTTCAGAGGATCTATCCGCGAAGCGTCCTATCTTGTGGCGTTGCTTGTATGCAAGGACGGTGTCTAGCCGGAAATCAGCAACTGCTATTCTCCCACCGCCGCGAGATTCCTACCCTGTCTCTGAGCATACTCGGCCTCACTGAGCTCGAACTTATCTACTTGGGATGTGTCGGACAGTTGTCCGGTGAAGGAGGTTGCCGGATTGAGGTCGTTGACCTAAGGGCATTGTTTAGATACCATAGAATGCCTGAACTTGGGCAAGCACGAACCTTGAGGACTTGCCAGTCGTGGATTCCATAGAAACCAAGCTTCTTGTCATCGTCTGCGAGTACGCACAATGCTTGAGTGGCGTCCTCCGAAGGTAGCACTGATATCTCCTGGTTCTGGACAGGTATACCCGTGATCAATTCGAGCTTATTCTGTCCGCGTTTGGCCCCGTTAAGATCTAATCGCACAGGCACCTCGGAAAACACGGCTATCCGCACCTTGAGCTGACCGACGGTCAAGCCTAGATCAAAACGTCTCTCTGAACGTGTGTCTGGAGACACAACGAATACGTTGACTGTGCTATACATCATGGCTTCAGTTAACTTGGTATCCGCGACGCAGACGGAGGCAGGCTTGCATTGGCTGAGATGTCCGCATGGTCGCGTTCCTTCCAATCAATCGCGCAATTTCGAGAAGACTTTTCCGGATTGGCTGACTTGACTTCGCCTCTGCAAATTATGCAGTGGGGAGCGACTTGTATGAGCGTAAGTTGTGTAGCAGCAGATGGCACGGCTGGTAAGTAGCACGTAAGGGCAGTTCTGGAGCTGGAGACATGCACGATCTCGATCATGCTATAGGCGCCGCCACCGCCACCGTCCACCGTCATGTCCGGCGCGTCGCCGCTCGTGTCCGGGCGCGTGTCCGACTACCCGACCCCGAGCACCTCGCATGTCTTCTTGCCCCTCTTCCATCTTACCTCGTCGAGTGCCCGTGTCGCGAAGATGATGAACGCGCTACTCCGTTCTGCACGCTGTGGTGCGGGCGAAGTGCGTCTCAAGCCGCACATTCGACACTCGTCTATACGTGTACGCATCCGATTCCTGACTCGCCAGCACCGCGATCCAAAGTGCCAATGCCACAAAGTACTCATGGCCGATTCACAGGCTCTCTACGATCGGTTCAAGGATCCTACTTCTCCTTTTCATCTCCCCCCCGGCACGCAGGGACCTGACTCGCCTGACCCTCCGCCCGAGGACCTCTCGCCTGCAGAAGAAGGTCGTTCGAAGTTCATCGAGCTCGGCTTTGATCCCGAGAGCTTCTGGGAGCAGCCGATCGTATGGGGAGACCATGACGCGTTCCAGTGAGTTTCTATACTCAGTCTATGCCGACGCGTTTCCGCTGAACGCACTACATAGACATGTGAACAATGTTCGTTATCGTGCGTCCCCTCTTTGAATGTGTTCTGACTCGGACAACGATGTGACACTCCACATAGTCCGCTTCCTTGAGTCAGGGCGTATTCACTGGATGCGCTCACTCGGCGCAGAGCTCGGCGGTCCTGCCAAAGCTGAAGCCATGATAAAGGGAAAGGGCGTCTCACTAATTCTCAAGTCCATCTCCCTGGATTACAAGCGTCCTGTGGTCTATCCCGACACGCTCCTCATTGCACACAAACCGCATCATGGACCGCTCCATAGTTCGTCTCAGGTCGACAGTCCTGAAGTCAATACTCGCCGGCAGGCAAGAACCCACTTCCATGTCAAGGCCGCAGTCTGGTCGTACGCGCAACGGCGGATCGTGACCGAGTCCGACTCAGTCCTTGTGTGGTACGATTATGATAAGCTCACGAAATGCGACCCCGGAGAGGAAGCCAGGGCGGTCATTCAACGGAGGATGGATCTCGGCAAGGTTGCGGGTTCTTCATGAGAATCGTACCTTGAGAGCGTCCTATGCACTGTATCGTCAACTTCATCACTAATGACATTGTTTGCATACCCACAGATGACTATTCGGGTCACAGATTCTTCCCCGATGTTCACTGTCAATGACTGTATGGTGCAACATGTGAATAAGTACAGGTAGGTACATACAAGTGCTTCCCGTTGTGACTGCGCCGCCATGGTATCGTGACATCCCACGACTTCCATGCGATGATTACGCCCGGACGTACGTCGCAAGTACTCTATAACTCCTAAGGGTTGCCTTCACTTTCATTCAACTGGTAGTAACAAGTTGGACAAGTTCGTCTCCCAGGTCTAACTATCGTATGATGACCTTCCGTCCTCAGGATTGAATGGCTAGTAAGTAGTGTCGGTGCTTAGACGAAGTCCCTCAGCGTCGAGATACCATCGGGCATTGTACGCAAGCAGAAGCACCCCCTGCAAGCTTGCACTGTGAAGACTTGGAAAGCTACGATGATGCTGCGATGCACCCCGGTCTCTGGTAACTCACATAGAGCTAGTGAGAGCATACGATGAGGGCACATATGATCGGACTGAGCCGTACCGCGTACCGAGCCATACTACTCAGCCAGACTGAGACTGAGCCGTATGCTGCCGTGCGTAGTCGAGATCCTGGCGGGAACTGCCGAGATCGTATGAGCCTTGGCCGAGAGCGCACCAGGTCTCCTTGCCACCAAACGCCCTGTAATACCTCGTTGGACCACGTTCGAAAGACTGCGCATCGTATGCTCAGGGTTCCTACCAGCTCTCACAGTCGACTGATATGGAGATCCAGGTCAAGGTGATGTACAGTGGACAGTTCAGTGCCGCATAGATCTCAAACCAAGGCTTTGAGCTGCAATTGCAACAACATGCGCGAAGCAAGGCTCGGGATCAACGTATGCACCAGTACTGCATATGTCCGAGAAGGCCGCGCAGGTTCCCGCGGCATATGGCATGCATGATGCATGGCCTTTTCGTGGAGTCCGCCGAGCCCAGGCCCGCTGAAAGCAGTGCGTATCTGGCCAGCGCCGGGTCTTGACCTGCCTTGACCCCAACGCTACGCGTAATCCGTTGAAGTGAAACGAGTCGTATCTGGCAGCTTCCCGCATCCTGCTTTTGGTCTGGACTTCGGACATGATACGAAATCCGCCTTGTTGCGGGACCGTGCAGTCCTGCGTTCCCCGTGCAGCATCATGCGGTATAGTTGTATATAAGACTTGCTAGGCCTCCTCGGGGCGTTTCGCCATCACCTCCCGCGTCACACAATAGCCTGCGCATTCACTTCCTCCCTGATTGGGAACCTCTGCCATTCATGCCGACTTGCGTAGTCTGTCTGGATACTCTCAAAGAACCAGCAGCTCTGCCTTGTGGTAAGTCTCGACGATTGCTTTGATATTACTCCCTTGCTCATGCTCTCTGGCCTTAGGGCATGTGTTCTGCCATAGCTGTGTTATCCGTCTGATCCGCTCGGTCTCACCGTTCACCACCATCCACTTCTGCCCGACATGCAAACATCCCTACACTATCGGTGAGCTTCACAACCACACCGCCAATAGTCTCGGGCTCATATACTCCACAATCAACCTAGCCAATGTCGACCCTAACCTGGTGCCTCACCACCTCCGGCAACACGTCACACCCTCAGTTCGCAAGCTGCAGCTCGAGTACAATATACCCACCCCGACAAAGCCTGCAACGAATGCCGAATGCGAGCGGTTGCTCGCAGAGAACGCTTCTTTGAGGAGCTGCTGCTTCGTGTGGCGGAAGCGCGCCGCCGTTCACGCAACGGCTACCATGGGCTTTGTTGGCCTTGCTAGACTCGCCCGGGACTACGCGTTGAAAATGAAGCGCGAGCGGGATGAGTTTGAGGCGAAGTACAATGAACTGAAGAAACTTTATGACGAGAAATTGTAGGTCTTGACAGTCACATGGACATGGCCTGAAAGAAGCTGACTTCTCTCGCAGCAACGCTCTTGATACTCCGCCTGACACTCCAACGTGCCCACCGTCTCCGCGTTCTGCCGACCTCCGTTCAAGTACACCACCTCTACCGCACATCGATCCTCCCGAGGTAGAGTTGGCGGCGAGCTTGTCACGCTCCGGCTGCGAGCCTCCGCTCTCTCGAACGCTCTATCGGTTACCCTCCCCCGCTTTGAGCGATGAGAGCTTTTGCTCCGAATGTCCAGACTGCCTGGAGAGGAAACGGAAGTATGAGGCCGAGGAGGAGCTCGACGACGCTCCAGAGCGGCCGATCAAGCGGTCGCATTCCACATCCCCAGCTATCCCTGCACTCGATGCGTCTAGCCCCGAACGGGCGTTCGCGAGTCACTTCGAGGGGTCGCTCACGCTCTGACTGCATCACCACAAGGACGTCTCATATATTGACCTCCCGTCCCCTTTCCCTCCTCCTTCTGTTCATTGTACATCGCTTGACCTGTGCCACACCTTAGTACGTGTGCCCCATCGATACCCTAAATTGTCATGTAATGGGCCTGGAATCAGCACTCCCCATTCTCGCCGATGCCCTCCTTGTTTCTGTATTAGCATTTATCCCCGCTCAAACCCGCAGAGATCGCTGATCCCGAAGGATGTATTTGTAAACTGTAACCCACACAGGAGAACACGAACATTTCCTTCACGTCCGAATAGCTTACTGTCGGCCGGCCTGAAGACTTCTCCATTATTTATACATGTGATCATACCCTACTTCCATAGTACACCCACCATACATTACCCCGCGCCCACAGCGGTCATTTCCATGTCACTTTCCCGAATTAGCTGCCAAAAAGCGCACGCCCTCCCCTTCGGAGACTGCAATGATTTGTGCGCGATTCGACTTAGTGAGAACAGATATCGCTTTCCGCAGGATTGGCAAAGGTAAGCCCGAGAGAGGCGAAGGGACTGGGGGATCGGTAATCTCGAAGAAGGTCATAATCGTGTTGAGCTGTCCAGTGGAGTCCGCCTATATTATAACGTGAGCAACGGATTGTCGTACACAAACAGCATAGAACATGTACCCAGTCATACAGCACCTGCGCCCATTCTTCTGGTGTTCTCCAGAACAGCAACACTGACGAGGTCTGTTTCGGGGGTTCATACATGGCGTGACCCTTTGACACCATGTCCGTCAGTATCGCAGAGAGATGCGAAGACAGTAGACGGCCTGTGAAAGATGATTCAGTATCCCCTGCGCAAACGGCCCATGGCGAGAGTCGCTAACGGTTGATCCTTGGGTTACGCAATATCTCGTCCCAATCGCCGCCCGATACGTCTGCGTCCTCGACGCGGAGCACGAAGAGCCTTTTGTGTCGCGCATAGGACAGAATCAATCGTGTCCAATGCTGAGTGACAGTTGCCTGCGTCTGGGGGTTGGGTTGCTGTCTGTAGAGTCCATCAGCATCGTTGCGCCGGACGATAGAGCTCGTCGATGATGTCCCACGTGAAGAAAGGGGGCGCGGCATGGATAGACGGGAGCAGAAAGCCTGCAAATGTCCGTCAGATAGGGATCCAAACCACAATAGCTTGAGACGTGCCTGAGGCAGTCTTATAAGGGGAAAGTGCCGTAGTCATTCGGTTATCGATAGCCTGAACTTGTGTGCACTATCAGACTGATAAAATACTGACTTCGGCGGTAGTGAATGTGAACAAGACCACGGCTGATGGAGAATCTTTGACAATGCCGTCCTTCTTGGGACAACTGGGCGTCTACGGTGCTCATCTCGCGTCGGAGTTGTGGCTATGCTACTCGAGTATCCTTGTATATGGGAAATTCCTTGACAGGAAAACCTACAGTACTGTTACGGACCAGGACAGACTGAGCGATGCATGATACGTGAGCACTGAGCAGTCTACGGGGGTAGCTACATACACTCAACGCTGTCACTTATCACTTCGGATTCTCAGATCCTACCTCCTCAACGGGAAGAATCATCATCATTGACTTAAAATTTATCACACACATCTCCGTTAGTATATCGGTTAGTACACGCGCCTGTCATGCATTGGCCGCGCGAAAGCGGGGTTCGACTCCCCGACGGAGAGTTCTTTTTTTCTTCAGCATGCCTTCGCAGAGTGCAACTACACGCAGTGACGTACCGAGCCTTTTGCCGAGATGAACACGTCGCCTTAGACTCACGAATAACTGCAATTTTTAACGAACAGGATTTGCGAAGACGAATAGAGTCCAGAGGCATAAATCAAATCACGGAGAAAAGCTTTGTGTACTGTAGAAATTACTATTGCATAAACCGCCAAACAATGTTAATGTCGCACGAACGTCGAAGGCGATCATTCGCTCTCATCTCCGAGGAACGCCATGATGCTTTGACGGGCCGTCTGTGGACCCTATATTAGATTGTCAACCATATATTCCAATGGCGGGTTACTGACCCTGCGTTTAGGAACCGGTTCGACCTCGGACAGATCATCTTCCTCATCGGTGCCTTGGTCATCCTCTCTACGATCCCGTCTTGATGGGCCCGAAGTTACTTTGCTGGCAAATTCTTGCACATCCTCTGCCATGGGACATTTTGAGAAAGTGGTGGAAAGGTCAGGAAGGCGAGTCACGTACGAAGCTCCTTCTCAAATTCCCGCTTCGCCTTGATGGCCTTTGCCTGTTCCATACTCATGCGGCCGGTCATGCCCAGGTCAGACAGAATTTGCCTCAAGCGACGGATCTGGTCTGACGATCTCTCGAGCCCCATGAATTCCTTGGACCAAACCTTGCGAACTCCGCATGCGAGCACCAAAGACTGGCCCGCGTGATAATGTCGTGAGTACCTACTAGACACGCCACTGATATATGTGATTGTGACAGACCTTCAGCCTTTTGATTGTCTCCTCGTCCTTGCTCAACTCTTGAGTGGAGCTTTTACGCTTCTTGCTCTTGGAGGCCTTTGCAGTCTGTGGGGTTCGCGTAAGTCAGAGGACCGTGAAGAAGCACGTGTGGCACGAACATGAGAATCCTAGGCATATTGATAGCCGTCAACAGTATATCCGGGACAATAAAGGAACGATACTAACCTCGCTCTCTTTCTTCTGTTTTCTTTTCTTGGGAGGCGGCTCATCAATGACTACAGACATCTCTGATTCGCTTCTCTGAGGGGTAGGACACATTAACATCAGTGCTTGGTCACAGGTGAGGAACAGACCGGTTCGTCCTTCCCGGCAGCGTCGTTTGAGTTATCATGGGTAGTTCGTTTCTGCGATGTTCTGCTTGCGGGGCTATCCCCATGAGCCGGGCTGGGTACCTTCTTCGAATGCTTCACCGCCAATTCCACGGCGTCTGTCTGTATGGTGCAAAGAAGGGTCTGTGAGGTTAGATGCCAATGTCAACTGATACGGATAGCAACCAGATGCCTACCTCTGAGTCGCTTTCTACGCGTTTCTGCTTTGACGGAGCCTTCAGTCGAGATTTCGACTGTGCCGCCGATGATTCCGTTCCAAAGTCGGCTTCGTCCTCTGAACTTGCAACGACTGACTGTTTCGACTATCAGAGAGCCATACAGGCGGAAGGGTCGAGCAGCAAGGACGCACTGCAGATCGCGCAGCTTTCTTGCCTTTCGCTGAGTCCTTGGCGACGGAGCGGCCTTTCGCAGCCTTCTCTGAAGACTGCGGAGGGTTCGTTCGTTTCCGCGAGGTTGTAGACGACTTCTTTTGTTCGACAGGAACGTCCTCTTGCGCAGGAATTTCCTGCTCTTCCTTCTCTAGGCTGTTCTGCATGATGCAGGGACTTCATATTTTGGCATGAATACGTGAGAATGGGTAGTTACGATGAAGTCCTCGGCGATGGCGTTGACCACCGCCTTGTATTCAGGCGCAGCCAATGTACCTGGTTCAAGGTCCATGGCCTCTTCCACCTTCCTTCGATACTTCCCATAGGTGAATTCGCTATGACCAGGGTGTAAGCGGCTGCACATGCGACGAAGAATACGGAGCATATTCTCCTCCTTACTGAACTTTGCCCTCTTGCACGATGTTCTTGAGGACTTCGAGCGCGGTATCGCGCACTTGCTGCATATCCAGCTCCATTTCACCAAGTTAAACCTGTGCTGTATAGCCGTTGAGAGGTTTCCGACGATGTGGGTGGCTCCGTAGCTACAACGGCTCCTCGTCGTAATAGGATAGTCACTGGGGAGCACGCTCACGCGTGACGCGCTCGGCGCGATATCAGACGCGTTTGCGCATGTTTGTGCGACGCGTCATTCCGGCGCCAATCAATACTCAGAGCACGGCCACGGCCCTGGTACTGCCAGACGGCATCTTGGTGGTCATACTCATGTACAGTAGTTCGCCCTTACGCACGGGCTTGCTGGTAGCAGCCTCATCTAGCCTCATGTATCGAATGCTTTGTATCTTCGTATCTGATTAAACGAATTTTTCGCAGGGGCGGGGTTGGGAGGCTCGGCGTTTAAATTGTCAAGGCTGCCAGTGACCAAGTACTGAGGTCGAGAGGAAATATCCATATTTGCTACAAACATGCCTAGGAGTGTCGAACACAAGACGCTGGTACTACACATTACTAGACGATACATATAAAGTCACAACGGTCACAGATCTGGCAAAAAACATGTTACCGTACCGACTTTCAAATCAAGATTACCAGTTCTAGCAGGGTCTTCCGAGTTGATGCTGGAGCGACAAATGTCCAAACTCCAGCAGAAATCTACATGTCTCCCTTCCTTCCACCCATCGTGCGCAGAAGCCCACGAACGCTCATAACAGAGCGCTTCGGATTCTCGAGCTTCTTGGACGAGATCGTCGAGGCGTGCTCCTCTACTCGCGGGACGGACCGTGGTATAGCCGGCATGTGTACGTGCGTGCGCTGCGGCGCAGAGGCAGCAGGGTGGAAGGAAGACGCGAGAAAGTCGTTCCGGACCTGCTCAGGGTCCAACGGGTTGGTAGGACACTTAAATGCTGGGCTAGGGGGCGTGAGCGTAAGCGGCGCAGGACGTTTGCGCTGCCTCGCGGTCTGCTTCGCCTGCGCCTGCGCCTCTGCTGCTGGATGCGAAGGGGCAGGGGATGACGATGGGGACGCGGATGACCCGTCCGGCACGGGGAAGGCGTCCAGGAGGAACTTGGGCTTCCGCAGATGTTTCGCAGTACGCCGCGTGCGGGCAGGAATGGCGAGCACGGACATCCCCGGCCGGACAGCGCAAGCAGGTCCAAGAGCACCGCCGAACGTGGCAAGGTCGTCGCATTCGTCCTCGGGACGCATAGCATAGCAAGGGTCCAGATCGGAGTCCTGGCTGGACACGCTTCCGCGATGACGGTCGCCGTTGCATTCGGTCGTTGGAACACAAGGCTTGCGCACCTTGGTAGGTGAGCCAAAACGGACCCAACTGTCTTCGCTCTCGTCGTCGCCGCCCAGAAGGTGGGCATACTCCCACTCCTCGTCCTGGTCCCGCCAAACACCTCCGGCGCCATCGCGGTAGACGTCTGAGACGCCGACGAGGCGACCGTCGCGCGTGAGCTCCGTAGCCCCAGCGGCCTTGGCCTGCGCCTCGGCGAATCTTCGGATATGATCCTCGATAGAGCCGCCATCTGCGAGCTGCGCGAGTGCGAGCTCCATCGCGAGCGGTGGAGGTCGTAATTTCGCGTACTTGGACTTCTTCGACGCGCTGACTGCCATATTGGCCTCCGCGCGGCTGGTCTTCGCGTGGGCAGATGGCTTCTTCGAGGTGATCTGTGCCGTGAGCGGTGGAGAGGGCGGACCGCGCATGGTGACAGACTTGGACCGAGTACGACGAACGGGCCGGAGGGCAGTGAGGGATCGGAAGGACTTGAGACCCTTGGTAGGTCTGACCGGGCTCGAGGGAGAACGCGGCGGAGCACGGTGAGCAGTGGGCGATGGGCGTGTCTTGCTGGTGAAGACGGTTGCTGAAAGCGGCGTGTCTGGGAAGTGTACGAAGACAGATGTATAGCCCACAGCGGTCAAATCCGGCTTGAAGTCCTTGACGGACGGGCTGATGCCAATCCTCGATCCGGTGGTCGGCGTCTCCGAGAAGCTGAGGAACGAGGCGGAGTTTGGCAGAGGGCTGCCAGTGCCTGTCACAGAAGGGCGGCGCGACACGAGGCGCGGGGAACCGCCAGAGGAGCAACGAACACTTGAAATGGACGAGCGGCGGTGGGGCGAGCGCGGAGCGGGAGAACCGGGGTGAACTGCGGCAGCCCACGCCGCTATAGCTGAGGTTGTGGCAGAGCGACGTCTGGGGTAAGCCGGGATACAGGAGGGGAGCCTGGGTTGAGCCGGAGGGGAGGGAAGAGGTTGGGTGGGACGTTTCTTCTGCGGAGGGGGGTGGGCAAGGAAAGCGTATGCGGGAGCTGCTTGAGAGGGGAGATGCACTGTGACGTCGACAAAGTTCGAGGTTTGAATAGCGACAACAGCAGACATGGAGATGGTTGGAAGAGACTGAAGACGAGTGCAATGACGTCTGTCCGACAAGAGATTAAGCTCGTTACATACCAAGCGCCAAAAACACTTACAAAAAGTTATGAGACGTGACAAGCTTTTCAGAAGGTCGAAGGTGAGCGGCTGGATAAGGGTACCGGAGACAAGTCCTGGTCGACAGAGCGGATGTGGAGAGCTGAGGGCGGTGCGATGGAAGCGGCGGACACTAGACTAGCTGGTGTTGGCTGTCTGGTCTGGCACGCAGGGTCCTTAAGAGCAATGAGTGGACAAAAGTGCGTCCACCTCGCCCCGAGGAGGGACAATTGGCCTCGCTTGGGCACATCAACATGGTCTATAAACACAACCGAGCGCTTAGACCGCTCACGTTCAACGCGCGCCCACATCTCCAGGTACCATAGGACCCCGGACTCCCATCTTTTCCCGTACAGCGCCTGCTTATTGTCTTGCAGCAGCCATGTTCCCGCTGGGATATCCTGGGGTCCCGACAAAGTACAACGCCTTCCTTTTGCGGAACAACGTCCGGGCTGCCTGATGTCCGCACAAGACAATAAGCACTCCGCTGTAAAGCCCTCATGACCGACTTCCATGCCATCGCGGTGCTCTCTATCGATGCGCCCGACGAGGGTCAATGTCGCTCCTGTGTCAATGGGAACCCACGCAATTGTGTAGGCAACAGGCTAGCACCCTGGCCTCCGCTGCCTCATTGCCTCTTAGCCCGCTAGGAATGCGCAAGCGGACACCTCGCCATCGATATAACCCTTTTTCTATGCGCTCTTATTGTTTGATTGGTGTACTGTCGGCCCGTGGTTTTGAGACGTTCTCACCGGTGGCGCCCGCGACAAGCAGTCTGAGTCATTGACTGGATCCTGGACATCATCCTCCGCATCGTGGGAATGCTCCCTTGGCATCCTGGCTAGAAGGCATAATGTGCATAGCCATAGACAATACGTGCGATATCATACAGGAGCGAATAAGTTATGCGATATATCCTTCGCAGGAATGCACCCAGCGCAAACTTGAACCGGCCAATGCCCCGGAACCTTCATGCAGGGACCTGCCCACATGTACGCAAACTCTCCAGGACCGAATCTGCGAAATCTGAGAAGTCTGTCTTGGACGCCTTTCCCCGCTAGCACGGCGAAAGTCAGAGACGTGATAGCAACGCCGACAGGAATACCAACCTTCAGGGCATATACGACTACTTGACCCTGCTCGGAGCCCTCGACGGGCTCCATGATGATGAGGCGTAGCAGACCCTGGGCTTCGTCGAGCGTATACCTCACAAGAGGTCCGAGGCGAACGTTCATGGACACCTTCATGACCGGCTCGCGACGGAATACTATGGCGTATTTAGTTCGGTCAGTCACGCTATACAATGCGAAAGGTCCCACGCACAGATTCGCTCTTGCCGGGTTTCCTTATGCCTCAACAGTTTGACGTTCCCCAGAATGCCTTCACAGAAGTCCCGTTCTCCGCGCTTGATGTAGACCTTGACGCCCTTCGCCTCTGCGATGACACGCTCGTCCTCCTCTCCAGTCACGACTGGGCACAGAACCAGTGCGCATTTCATGAGCATTGAAGGCGATATCGGACCTTTGAGGTCTACATACTGGGTTGGGTGCTGGTTGCGTAGGATAGCGCGGCGAGAGGATCATGATCGACCGTAGGTGAAGTGATAGCAGCATCGCCTGAGGAAGACGACCAACTCGGGCCAGCGTGAGAGGCCTCCGAAATGCATTCGCGAAGGCGGATGTTTTGCCCGAGAACGCATCAAAAGCGGTGGAGGGTTTGGCCTTAGGCAGGTAAGCTGTCTGGAATGCTCAACGCTTAGCATGAGGGCACTTACAGCTATTATAGCGTACGCAGTCGGCCACGAGAGCGGGTGAAAAATGGGCTTGGTGGTGCAAGGGGAGGAGTCGGTTTGGTGGGTCGATTCCTGCACCAAACATTGCATCCCAATCAGTCGTGTCGTTTAGCCAGGATGTGATCCCAGAAAAGACAAACATCTGCCACTGGCACTGGGATTCTCTCAGGCGATTGTGAAGGGGCTGCATCCACCTCGATAGAGGCATCTGTAGGCGCTTGTGCGACAGAGTCCGGAGGAGCTGGGTGTGGTAGCTCTATCTCCTCAACTTCTGCTGGGTGTGGTAGCTCTATCTCCTGAATTTCTGCTGGCTGACTACCATCGTCCTTCTCCGGCGTCTTCTGCCGCTTCGAAGGAGGGCTAGCGGGATCCTAGCTTGGCCCATTGAGCATCTTGAACCAATGCTTATCGAGGATACCCACCGCCTCAGACGTAGGAGAAGTTGAGCGCTTGCGTTTGGAAGGACCTTGGACTTGAACTTCAGAGAGGTCGTCTGGGGACTATTGCAAGGTTGTCATGTGAGCGAGAGCGTTTCAAAAGTACAGAGTATTCAATGAACAACATCGAAGATGGCACAAGGATGATACGCTACCCTAGGCCTCCATGTCCACCCCGGTCAGGCAGAGTGTGTACTTACGTTTTCATGCGCCGCAGGCCGAGGCGTGTTGCACTCGGAGAAGGAAGCCTCGCTTCCATCGCTTTCTATGGTTACAGTTACATCGCCAGCGTGTGTACTGGCAGTACTGTTCCTGCGATGGAAACGTAGGAAACCGAAGCGGTCCTTACCCGGCGTCCCTCTTCCTCCAAGAGCAGAGCTATCGTTCCGGATCGTTGACGGCCGGTTTTCCAGTAGCAAGGAGAATAAGATGAGCGTTCTCCCACACTCGAGGGGAGCGATGCATACCCATTCGCATCCCGAGTACGCCCACGAGAAACTCGGTATCCCACAGCAGCGGAGACAGTTGCGAGCGCACAAGCCACAAAATTGAAGTCGTTCAGCGGGAACATAGCCTAGTATGTGAGCCAAAGCTACCAGAGCGGGTAGAGACGAGGGTTATCGCAGACAAGGTGACGGTAAGAGTCAAAGTGAGACCTCTGCGGCAACCCTCTCGAAAGGATTATATCGCAGGTATCAAGGATACCTCACCGTCGGCGTGAGGCGTGCAGTTAGCACAACACGTGTAGGGTCCTATCGCGCTTGGTCTGAAGTGATCAGCTGAGACATCAGAGCCAGTCGATCCTGCACCAGGCTGCAATGCCATCCGAGTCATACATTCAAGCCTCGAGCAAAGTGAGCGAACATGATTTTTGCTAGGCGTCGACGTCGTAGGATGTAAAATGAGTGGGAGTACTAGTTGTGCAGATGCGAGCGGACGTGTCTGCAGTGCGAGTCGTGGGAAAACAGCGGTATACCTCTGCCATAGTAGGCTATTGGTAGACTCCAGCCGGGTGCCACGTACACCAGCGTCGGATGGGTGAGAGCGTGCAAGACCGAACTCTGCTAGATCCCATCATCTTCGAGCCAATTCCCGTCTGACGAGACTCGCAGGCAGTCTGTTTCGTGAGTAACTGCTGCGTTGGACAGTCGCGATGCTCGTCGGCATCGCAGAGGCCACCACCGGGACGGTGGGAACCGACTCTCGCTCAATTGGCCACGTCAGCTTGGACCGGAGTGCAAGTTCCCCACGCGCGCTGCAACGGCCGTATAAGGGCGAGTGCCGTCTCGATTATTCGCCATCCTAAGTGACGGTCTCTGCGACTCTTCGCATACCCCATCCTTCTGCTATTATGCAACTGCCTCTATGGCTTCCCCTTGTCATTGCTCTGGCGCCTTCACTGGCGTCGGCGGCCTTGTTTCCATCCGACACCGTCGTCAAGATGCTGGACGCCAAAGACTGGAAGAAGGTCATGAAGGAGAACGTACGTACAACGTGTTAGAGGGCATCGCATCTCCGCTCTTTTCAATTGTCACTACGTCTTGTGTGGTGGAGGATGTGCATATTCGCGCAGGAGCGTGCGGTTGCACCTGGACCTATGTTTGCCGCTATGTGTACCTGTCGCCCATGTCCTGACATGCACCCTCTTTGCAGGCAACCTCAGTCGTTGCATTTGTCGCGCCGTGGTGTGGGGTAAGTATACTTGAGGAGCTGAACTGTGCGCGGTGCTAACAGCCGACGTAGCATTGTCAGAAGATGGCCCCGGAGTATAGTCAAGCCGCCCTTGGGGTGTATCCCATGATCCCTTTCTACGCTGTGGACTGTGACAAGCAGAGCAATAAGCGGCTATGCGCGGAGCAAGGGGTTCAAGGTTTCCCTACTCTCAAGGCATGTGTTCTAAATCGTATCGATGAGATGGAGATCTCCGTATTAACTCTTCAGCACCCTAGCTGTTCCCCCGAGGGAAAGATATGAAACCTCTTGACTTCGATTACCCAACACGGACGGCCAGTGCGTTCTACTACTGGGCATCACGGAACATTCCCCACAACGTGAAGAAGATCTACCACCTCGAGGATGTTCCGGCATGGGTCGAGTCTGTACGTGTTCTCGCAATTGCACCCATGCAGCTGTGGCTCACTACCTCCGCAGAATATCGACAAGCCTCGCGCTTTGCTTCTCAACCAGGGCAAACACATTCCTCTTCTTTGGCAGACCCTCGGCAACAAGTACCGAGACCAGATCAAGTTCGCTGTGCACCGTGACCGATACGGGAAGAGCTCTATCGAGATGGGTCTTGAGAAGGGTCCCCCGAAGTCGTCGAAGGTCCTCTTCTATCCGGCTGGCTCGACCGACTACGTCCGCTATCATGGTATGTAGCGTGTCCATTCTACATCATTCACAGCCGAGTTAATATTTCGTTTCAGGGGTGGCAAAGCATGAGCCCCTCGTGAAATTCTTCGACTCCATCCTCGACGGCACTGCGGATCTTGAGAGCTTGGCGAAGCAAACGGCTGTGGACCAAGAGCTCGAGTTGGACGAGCGCGAACGCGAGATCGAGCGCCAGCAGGAGGAACAGCGCATGAAGCTCGCGCACGGCGGCTACAACGACATGATCGACTTCGAGAAAGCGATGAAAGAGGGCCTCAACCCTCACGGTGCGGGCCATGCCGGCGCACCGCACGGCGAAGGAGGGAAGGTCGACCCGCACGCGAAGGAGGGCGCAAAAAAGGAAGAGGAGGACCCCATCCGACGGATACTGAAGCATCAAGAGGAGGAGGCGAAGAAAGAGCAGGCGCGGCCCAACGATGGCTCAGACCGGCGAGGGTGCCCAGGTCGTGTTCGACCCAGCCGAGACCGGTCGATCCAAAGACTCCAACGGCTGAAGACCCGGCCTCGCCCACGCCGGCCGCGGAGGACGCTACTACCTCACTCAGCGTTTCCGCGACCGTTGCGACCCTCGCGCAGGCGACCGCATCGGAGAGCACTGCCGCGGGAACGAAGGGCCATGTAACCGACGAGCTGTGATCGTCTGCCACCAAATTTGCGGTAGCTCTAAGCCTGCTCTGTGGGCGTGTGTGCGTATGGACGTATTCCGTAAATTATAATCATCTTCTCAGATCGAGTACCTTCTTCAGATCGTCCTTAACTAGGCTTTGACTCGCAATCACTTCCCATTATCAAAGTTCAGCTAGCTTCACGTGGGATTATTGGCATGCATGCATTCCAGCAGGCACAGCTGGCCCACTTTCACTCGGTTGCACGGTTGTCGGCGAACGTAAGTAAGGCAAGCACGCAGATCGCGTTGCGCGCATGTTGAGCGCCACGAGTGCGCTGGCACGATCACACTGGTGAGCCGCCAATTCACTGTGAGTCAGATCTCTCCGCCGTACGAAAACATGACCAAGGCAACTCAGTGACCTTTTGAGTCCCCAGGAAGCATGCTTCACGAGTTCGCGTTATTTCGATTCCCCTCGCTCAACAGTAGAGAGCTGTGGGCAATTTGTTCACAGATCGTCTGCTTCCGATGCGCAGGTGATCTACACCTTCAACCACTCTGCAGCATGAAAGTGCTACTTGAAGATTCCCACGCTGCATTGTAAACCATGACTAATGGTTACTCGGAGGCAGGGCCTCATGCAGAGTCCTCGGAATGCAGGAAAGGTTCTCTTGCGGTGAGTGCCACGCCCAATTATCAAATGCTGTTGCCAATATCTACTGATCCCCTCGATCGCCAATCCCAGCTCGCGGCAGACGTGCGTTCCCATTCGAGTCATTGGACGTCTTAGCTGGGGCGACGTTCTTTCCTGCACCACTGAACCGCCACACTCACGTTCACGGATCATCTTTTCAGTTCGTTTTGGGCGACGTGTTCAGGGCTCAGGGGCCTTCTTGCGACTCTCTCTGAGATGCGCTATATTACAATTCATGTAGGACCCGTCGTGCGGGCTCGCTGACTGTCTCTCACTCTTGCTTGGTCCTCCTGTCCTACTCAGGCCATCCAATTGCCAGATGAGTGACGGCCCGAAGCCACCCCCTACGCTCGCCGACCCAGAGCCTCGCGAAGGCTCGCTCGTCAAGCCGATCCTCAACACTGCGCAAGTCACGGTCGTGTCCCGGGCCATGTTCTTGAGAGAGGATGATTCAAGTGAGGAAGGTGAGCATGCTCCCATCAGTTGGTTATAAAAGAGGCCACCAAAGGTCTTTTTAGATAGGACGTCAGTCGTTGCTTTCCCCGCCTACTTTGTAGAACTTCCAACTGTCGCCCCAGTTCGGGAATTATCACCCTCTCACTTCCCCCGTACGACATGTCTCAGCACCGTTTCCGCGTCAACCCCGTCAAGTCCTACGCAGAGCGCATGATCGAGACACGCGGCGAGCTGCGCAGACTCGTCAAGAGCAAGCTCTGTAGGTGTCGCACACCGGCCCGCTACCCCAATAGCTCTTGGCTGACCCGTACGTCCCGACAGGTGAAATCACCGGAGAACCCAATGCACAGATGCGCTGGAGCCGGAACGCCTACATGCGGGACGTCGTCTCTCGCTACCGTGTTCGCATCGAAGGGTGGCCTTTAAACGAGGTGCCCTTCAAGAACCTGAGCGACGTCACGAACTTGGGCAAGATGGAGTTTCTCCTTCGCGGTTGGACGGAGGGGACCATCTACTTCCGCCGGATCACCGATGCAGAGTTTCACGAGATGACAGCCGACCCATCTCCCTGGATCGGCCCTCTTGAGGGACTAGGGATTGATGATGGCGATGACGCTACTCAGGCTGCGAGCCAGTGAGGCAGACATGCCACCATCTGTGCATGTGAGTACAACCCTATCTGACCAATTCATACACCAGAGCTAAGACTCTCAGAGGCAGCGTACCATCACCCAGTTGCGCCACTTGACTAGGTGCCGGCAGCTTTAAATGGGTTCCTCGAACAGCCTATTCTTGTGCCCGTGTACCTGCCTTTCACTAAATATGCAATCACTGCTCGTCGTGCTTTGGTATGTTGTCTGTATTTTATCGTGAGCTGTGGAGATAGTATCGCTACACCCGTATCACATGATCCTGGTCAATTGGAGCCGTTCGTTAAGTTCGTTAACTGTCCTACTGTAATAACTCTCGCCTCAACTTTGTGAGCCAATGGGGCTACTCCGAGTAACCCTGCGAAGGATCAGTTGATCTATAATGATGGCCCCGTTGGTCCGCCGAATGCCTGCGGCTCAGCTCGGCACTGGCGAAGGATCTCACCGGGAGTTAAGTTGCGCCTTGGAAATGGAAGAACAAAACGGGAGTCTGGTCAAACATGACCCGGCGTTCCACTGACAAACGCTACACACTGGTAAACAACTCCCGCAAAGCCTCCGAGGGCCGAATTTGGTATGCAGACCGCGCTCATGGCTCCTGTTGAGAAAAGCGGATCAACGGAGTCTCTGTCTATAAGGCGCTCAGATGAGGCCAACATGACAATGTTGCAGATTTTAACCGTCAATGTGACAGCGCTGCTCATACACGAAGCTGACCCGTCTGGCATAGACCGCTAGATATTATCCTGGACAATTTTCCTGAAGACAGCTTCTCTGCCGGTGTGTATCAGTGGCCCTATTGCTCTGATCCCTAGTAATAGCGATCATTGCGGCACGGCGGAGGCCAAACAAAAAGCCAGCGAGCGGAACGAGCGGCGCATTCATCCGGTGGCAATTGGCGGCCCCAGATTAGACTTGTCTCGCCGCGACCCCGTGCGGACTTTGTAAAGAGGTACAGTTAGTGTCAAATGCACTTCAGAGCTTGGTTCAGACAGGTTATTATTGCCCGTTAGCGGAACGTCGGTGATGGTCATGGACCATCGAACTCAGCGTCCGACCACCATTATCACTGTTACTACTTTATCCACTTTATAGCGACTGCTGGGAAAGGCGATACGACGAGCTGCAGAGAAGCGAGAATTTCAAGCATTGCAACTCCGCCCTGAGACGACCAAGTCCCCCAGCGGAAAGCGGGATGCCGCTCGATATGTAACAAGACGTTGGCAGAGATAGTTGAACGCGTATCATCTGAGGAACCCAGTGTGGCACGTCCCGAACCTCACTCCGGCAGAATGGCGCACGACCATCCCGCACGGAGAAAGAAGGGACGGTCCGGTCCGCGAGAGTGAGGACAGTGACGGTCAAATCATTTTCCTTCTCTAAGTCACTGAAATACGGCCTGCTATTGAGTATCGGACACGGAAGATATGGGACTTTCCATGACATAGAGCGTAGGGGCAAGATAAATAAGATACCAACTAACGGACGGAGGTTTACACCGCAGCTTTGCGCCTGATCAACGGCTTCGTCTTCTTTCTCTTTTTGCCCTGCTCGAACGCGTTCGCACTCTTGAGGTCGCGGCCAAGAGGATCTTCCTTCTTGACTTGATAGATACGGACCTAGACCGATGTGAGAGGTCGTTCCGTGAACCCTATCACCGAGATCACTTACAATCCAATTTTCGGACGTGAAGGCCTCGTCTGCCGCACACGTAAGCGGTCAGTGACAATGCGTAGGACGGAAAGTGTGAGGCAATACCGAGGTGGTCAAGAGTAGGGCCTTGCTTCGGGACCTGCTGACCGCGCACGCGGTCCACCGCCTGGTTGCCACCGAAGAGCTCCGCAAAACTGGCCACGTAAATCGCTCAGCACGCGCTTGACACGCACGACATCCTGACCGTAGCCAACGTACCGGTAGTAAGACATCTTGTACATGAGGCTGTTCTTCATCGCCGGTGGCGCCGCGTCGTCGATTCTGTACTCCCCCTTGGGTGTAAAGTAGTTCGGCTCCTGAATTTCGTCTGGCCAGACACCCTGGGCAATGCGGACCATCCAAAGGAATTTATTGATATCGTCGCCAGAGTAGCCGATCAGCCCCCCGAAGATGACGAGAACGTAGTCCACATCGTGTTTGCGCAAAATGGGGTACGCAACTTCTTCGGAACTTGACATGGCTTTGCCGACGGTCGCGATGTGCGCTACAAACGTGTGGTGCGTCAGATTTACCATCTAGCATCGAGACTGCGGACGGAAGCACTAACTGTTGTTCCACGTATTGTTGTCGACCAAAGTCGGCCTGTCAGCCATGCCGGCGATCTGGTATCCGTAGTCCCACCAGCTCATTACGACTGCATCCTTTGGCGTGTTCTGCCGGAGCCAGTAGTACGCCTCGCGGAAGTCATCAATGATGTGCTGGCTGCCGTCGGGATTTGTGGAGGCAAGGACTACGGAAGGCGATGAGTATGCGCTGGACGTGACGTAAGTGCAGTGGAGGACGAAGAAGAGGAGCATTCCCAGAGCGTTGACGAGGACGAGAGCGCGTGTATCCAGTCCGAAGATCCCGCGCGGCTTGTCGCTCTTTCCGGATGTGGAGATCGCAGCAATGATACCGGACGCTAGACCGCTCGAATGCGAGTCCGTGGACACAGCTTTCTTCGTCTTCTTGCTAGATGCAGACGGCGTGACTCCGGTGCCTATGGAAGGGATGCTCGCGGGAGAATCCGCAGCGGGGGCCACCTCGGATGGCGCAGCGTCATTGAAAACTGTAGGTTCGACAGGGTCAAGGTAGGTATCCAGCAGAGAGGAGAACGCCACAGCAGCAGCCACGCATACAACTGGAGTGAGGGTCAGCATGAGCCGCACCATGACGCCAGCGAAGTAGCTGGCGACGACAGCATAGATGATGACGAAGACGTGCTCGTCTCGCAACTCGCGGAAGCACAGTACCACACCGGCAGGGAAGATGAAGATGAGGAACTGGAGGTCCATAAAGAATGCGGGCCATGCGGTCGGCTGATGCTCCGATACCGATGCGATGATGGGGATGTACCTGTGGAACCATTAAGTGTTCAGTCGACGACGTTTCGAAAACGATACATACTTCTTGGCATAGCCAGTATCCCATAGGGAATAAAAACGGCCAGTCCAGGGGGCGATCCAGCCCTTGTATGTAAGGCCTGCAAATGCAAGCACGCCAAGCACACCGATGACGACGACAGAGCCGTAGAGGATACTCTGGAAGTGCTTAGAAGACACGTGGGTGCGAACTAGCTCAGCAAAGGCGACGATCTGCAAGAGGCCGAAAACACCTGCAAGTCCGAATACGTCGTATCAGCAGTTACGAGTCGGACGATCGCTGGACGCACCCAATGCAGCCATGTGTTCACTGGTGCGAACGGGCTGGAATCCGACGAACGGCACTTGCATACTGGCCAAGGTGCCGATCGCATACCAGGACGAGTAAGCGACATAGAGGCGACTGCTGAAGCGTCCCATGAGGATCAGCGTCAAGGCGTGCAAAGGAATCATGTTGGTGATGAACGCATATCCGCCTGCGATGGTCCGAATGAATATCGGACGGTAAGCGAGATGAGACGGAAGTCTACTGACCCCAAGCAGCTACCATGTAGAAGTAGAAAAGCGCGGTGAGGGTTCCAAAGAACGCGCTCCCAGTCTTTAGAGCTTTGATCCAGCAGTAGAAGGTGAACATGAGCAGGAAAATCGCGATGGCCTCATTGTCATATGATCCTGCGACTGAACGTGAGATGTAGCCAGGCGCGATGCCGATGAATGCAGCGGCAAGGAGGCCGGCACTTTCATCCTTCATCTCCTTCGTGAACCTAAAGGCGAGGTTAGCTCACCGGCCCGGTTCTACACAAAAGGGTTGCAAGACCAACATGTAGGTCGACCAAGCGGTGAGCGCACTAAAGCCAGGAGCGAGAAGGACACAGATGTTGCGGATATCCACTGGCAAGTGAAGTGCGTGCAGTACGTTGTAAATGACACCACTGGTGGCCATCAAGCCTGGGTAGATGGTGCCTCCTACGACACGTCCGAGCGGGTACCACGCCGTGGGATCGAACCAGTTCCAGAATTCCTAATGCAATGTTCAGACAATGCAGTACAGCACCTAGGTCAAGCAAACTGACATAGAATCCCTTCTCCGCTAACACTTTGGTCGCGCGGCTGGAATGCGACAGAGAAGTGAATACACATGCAGCACGTATATTGTGGCGTACGTACTAGTTGAACCAGGGATCGCTACAATCGAGTTCTTTAGCTCACTTGTGGGTTGCACATCAGCCATAGCCGTGCTTACAATTCATGGATAATGCTCTCGAAGTTGACGACCGCAAATAGACGCGACGCAATAGCAGCACCAGAGATGAGTGAGAGAGCGATGATGCGCAGCAACGAGGACGTGTTCGTCACCGTCGCCGGCGACAAATTGCTGGGTAGTGCATATGCCAAAGGCATGGCCGATGGCGGGACGCTGTGCGCGTCGAGGACTAAGGCCAAAGAATGTGGGGAAGGAGGAGAAGGAGCAAAGGAGAGTGCTTGTTGTTACACCCGTCGCACTCGCGGACGCGCCTGACACGTCGCGCTGCTATTCCTGGAACCACGTGCGATGACTGCGTAGTACCACAGGGCGCTTGATTCCCTTCCTGCTACTCACCGCCATCGGCAACTTCTTGGGCTTCAATTCAACTCCTCTCATCCCCAGCTACCATTGACGCAAAATCGCATCATTAGCTTGATTCTTGAATATATTGCCGTATACACCCTCAGCTTTGCGTCATGGCATCCTCATCTCGAGACCGCGTGGAGGATACCTATGAACTCCAGAATGACCAAAGGCTGGAGGAGCTTCACTCCAAGCTAAGGACGTTGCGTGGTGTACGCTGAGCACGTGTACGTTCTTCTACTATAAGTTGACAATAGACTGCGATAGGTCACATCAGACATCTACGATGACGTCGAGAGACAAAACTCTGCACTCGACAACGCGGTGAGTCCACGAATGCCTTGAACACATTGTACATCTCCTCATACCCCCTGACGTCCCAAAACTGGATCCAGCGAGACGCGTTCTCGTCATTCGGGTCATCACTCGCTCAATCCTCCCGCCGGGCAAGCCAGGCATTCGGGTTAGGTCCTGGAGGTGTAAAGCAATGGCGGACAATAGGCTATTGCGCTGCCGCCTTTGTTGGGCTATGGATCCTGTGGAGGATGTTGTATTGGTTCTGGCCATCCTCACCAGGCTCACCATGATGCTCTAGGAGACGCTCTTCATCATGCACATAGCCATTCCCTCATATACCCTGTCTATCTATACGAGCTTCCTAGTCTGGGTCTCAATGTACACATTTCCTTTCCACATACATCTTCTTCATGTCAACCCCTTGCAATGCTCAGAACCCAGGATTTGATCTGAAACTACGAAATTCGAACGAGCAGACGACGTAAATCTGACGTATATAACACTACTATTCCACCTAACTTACATACTAGGACTTCTACTCCACCTAACTTACATACTAGGACTTCTACTCCACAAAGGTTAGGGTTCCGCCTAACCTAAGAAGCTGTGATGGCATATTAATGTTGCGAATCGATGTGCACCTCTCTCAGCATATCTCGCTGCGACCGTACTCATCGTTTCTACGCTTGCGTATTCCCAAAGCTGACAGTCTGATTTTGACCGTAACACAACATGTCCGACAAAGAAGTCCTGCTCTCGATGGGTTTCGACCCTGCCCGCGTCGAATGTCTGCCTCCCCCACGCACCCACTCTCAGGCTGTAGAATGATACTCACGCACCTCGTACTGCATACAGGGGCATTGAAAGCCACAGGAAACCGTGGCCTCCAACCTGCGATGGATTTCATTCTCGAGAATGAGGGCAAGCCTGTCCCCGACTTGTCATCCGTATCCTCTTCTGGTGGACCGGCCGCAGCACCGAGTGGCAGCGGCGAGCCTATGGACGAGGACGACGAGGATCTCGAGGCGCTCAAGGCGGTGTACGGCAAGAAACTCGCAGGAGGAGGCTCGGGCGGCGTTGCAGCTGAGTCGTCTGCGGGCGGAAGCGGCGAGGGCGCGGAGGCGAAGAGCATCAAGTGCTCGGTCTGTGGAAAGACGTTCAAGAACGTTGACCTTGCCAACTACCATGCGGAGAAGAGCGGCCACGACCAGTTTGAGGAGTCCACCGAGGAGGTGCGTTTCGCTCCTGGTTTGTTGACAAACCGTCGATCAGCAGCTGAACTATGCTCCTTGGTCTCTGTGTATGTTTATAGATCAGGCCTTTGACGGAAGAAGAGAAGAAGCAGAAGCTCGCTGAGCTCAAAGAGAAGCTTGCTGCAAAGCGAGCAGCGAAGGCAAAGGAAGAAGCGAAGGAGTCTCTGGCCAACGAAGCAATTCGTCGGAAAGCTAACAAGGTAAGTGATCCTATCATCATTGATAATCAGTCCTTCGACGCGCATCCCCCAGGACGTCAACCAAATCCGTGAAGAACTCAAGCAGAAAGAGCTCCTCAAGGAAGCTGAGAAGAAGCGGAAAGGTGGGTTCTATGAACTTGTGGGCGCGTCGTCCAACGGACTGTTGACGGTCCATCGAAGAGAAACTCGAGGATGCCAAGGCGCGCGCGGCGGTGAAGGCGCAGATCGAAGCGGACAAGAGGGAACGCGCCGCAAAGGCGGCCCGCGAGAAGGCTCTCCGCGAGGGCAAAGCACCTCCGGAACAGGTCGCGACCGTGGCTAAACCAGCGGCAGTAGCAGCTCCGCCGACATCGAGCAAGGATTACCCCGAGACTCGTCTGCAGATCCGGTTGGCGAGCGGAGGACAGCCCTACATCACGACCCTGTCAAGCGATGCCCGTACGTGCTTTCAGTCGTTGCAACAAATGCCACTGAGAGTTACGCCGCTAACGCGGTGTAAAATAGCTCTGCGCGAAGTGGCCGAGTTCCTTGCCTCACAGACGCTTGCGGTGAATGTTGACACCGTCAAGTTCTCCCTCACGTTCCCAAGGTCCGCTCGTAGATCGCATCCTTGTCATACTGTTCGCGTCTAGGGACTGACGAGTGCGGGGTGACATTGCAGGAAGATATTTGCGCCTGAGGATTTCTCCAAGTCGTTGCGTGAGCTAGGATTGACACCTTCCGCTGTGAGTAAATCCTTTTGTTCACTCATGTGGACCGGACTGACTTCAGATTCTGGACAACGCTACAGGTCTTGATTGCTTCTTAAGCCGACCTGCTTTTACCATATCATCATTTCAAAGATATCCTGAGATTGATCATCGCAACCCCGCGTTGTTTCGGACGTCCGCTGCATCATGTAATTGTACGCTCTGCTCGTGAACATCAAGTTGTATTGGAAGATTTGTGCGTATCGAAAGTTCTGTCACACAGCTGATACCTCACGTTAGTCGCAAAGAGGATCGTATGCTCCAACTGTAGCGCCACATTTCTACAGGATATCGACCATATCGGCAAGCAGCTGCAACTGGGAGGTCTTTGCAAGGAAGCGGAAGAGAAGAGGAGGTTGACCCTGCGTTGGCTTGATCCGGTCAGAGTGCGATCCGAAGACATGAGACTTTGTGAGGACATAGAGGAGCCGATGGAGGTGCGTTTGAAAGGCGGCTCGCGAGGAAGAGGCTTGACCCGAACAACGTAACATCGGCTGCTCCGCCAGTTTGGAAACAGTACTGCCAGGCCTATTCCGAATGCCCGCGACGCTACACAGTGACCTCGATATGTGCGAGAAGCTCATCTGCTGATGGGATGGAAATCAGAAGGCTGACGTGCACGCTTATGCACGGGACAGCCTTGCGCGGAGTAGCTCAACTGGGACTCCTCCGCATCGTCAAGTTTTCGGTCAATTTGTCAAGGTGTGCCCGCGTGATGCTTCATAAGTTGCTCGACAACTTTTGCTGACCAGCATGAATAGGATCAGATTACTCACAGCAGATTACGGATGCTTCCGTGCATGCCTGAGGGCTTCTCACATCTCAATCGAGAGCCCCGATTGACTCGATCTGTCGTTGGAGTCAACCGTACGGAGCAGAAGTATGAACAACGAAACAGGTCTTGATTGTCTCTTGAACCGGCAAGGCGTGATATTGATGTTGACGTCCGTTGCGTCATGGCCGGTACGTCCGGAGAAATCATGCATCGTCGCGAGCCTGGCGCTCCGTACGCATGCTGTACACTGTTACAGCGCGCAGCGTGCAAATGTACGCGGTGGTTCTCTACATCGCGTTGTGGTGATAAGAATGATTGCCTATGGCATGAGTACCGCCAGTGGCATCGCTCGGCCACAATGCGACGACTAGAAAGTGTTCCGGAGAGGGAGATATTGAGAACAGCCATACAGTATTTGCTGAGCGCTACCAAGCGGGCGATAATCAGAGTGAGCTGTTTTGGAGAAGCGCTTCCCAGTTCCCACCATGTGCGATCAGCCTCTGCATCACTCCTCGAGCTCCTCCTCGTCCTCCTCATTCTCCCTGCCAGTCAGTCCAGAGCCTTGCCCTGCCTTTCTTCCCTTCTTCCATGGCCAAATTATCCATCTGAGCGCTCATAACCCCAGCATCTCTTTGACCGCCCGCCCTCCTTACCCTCCGTCCATGTTCTAACTCGAACTGCTCTACCATGGACATCGCCCGCGCACGCTCGCCTCCCTCCCTCGGCCGAAGACCGATAGGCCCTCGCAGCCCTGGAAAACCTCCCGGGTTTGCGCCCAGAAACATCATCCCGCTCGACCTCAGCGCTCGCTTGCAGGACGATATCGCGTCGGTACAGTCGTCTCCAGAACCTTCAGCATCCTCCAGCTCGCGCGCGGCCTCGCCTGCGCTCAACAGAGTAGCTTCTCGCCCCCAAGGACAGATCTCGCCAACCAAGGGTGACGGTCATGAGCGCACGCTGTCCAAGGACAGCGTTGGCAGCTGTTACGGAGAACCCGAGCGCGAAGCACCGCCACCGCCCGACGACACCGTCCCCCCGCCCCCGCCACCACCGACGACGACGACGACGGGCTCTTCTCCAAGTACTAGGCCAGGTCCAGCTGGCACTTTGGACGCACCATCAGCCGACACTGCTACCGAGGCAGAGGGCGCGGAAGTAACGCCGCCGACTGCAGCAGCAGCGCCGTCCCCTCCGCCGGCATCGGAACCGGCCCCGCCTACGCCCCGCATCGTTCCGGACGTCCACGTCAACGACGCGAGCCTGCACGGCAGCGAACAGGGACACGGAAACCACCTTTCCTCGGTCTTGGTTCAGCCTGTCGCGATCGCGCACAGCAGGTCGCTATCAGAAAAGAGCGTCCAGGTACAGCCCCCTCCCACACCCACCGTCCTCGATGCGACGAGCACAAGCACCCCCGCGTCTACGCGCGCATCGACGCCAGCCCTCGTGCGCGTTGTGCCAAAGCGACCCGCACTCGCCCCGCCGCCCGCGCTCAACTTCGACGTGGAGCCCGTGCCCTGGCGGGGCTTGACGCTCGAGGCGGCGCAGTGGTCCTTCACCTCCGAGCAGCTGCAGGAGACCGTCTCGCGCGCGATCAGGCATTCTGCCTCCGAGTCTTTCATCCGCGTGGTGCCGATGCAGACTTTTGACGTCGAGCTTCCGCAGGAGCTCGAGCGATTAGACCAGTTCAAGGCGACGACGCAGGCGCAGTACAGGTTCAATATGTCCCGCCGCACAATGCTCTTACAGTCGCTGGCTGCCCTCTCGCAAGCCCAATATACGGACAGTGGCGATGGCGAGGCGTTGTACAACCTCACCACGCAGCTCTCCGACCTGACCGTCGCCTGTGACAGGCTCATGGAAACACTAGTGCGTATCGCAGACCAACGCGCCCAGATACAACACATTCAGGATCTGCACATTGCCTCTGCGCTCTCCATGGCTCTCCGCAAGCTGAATACGTCGTACGCGAAGCGAACCGCCGAGCTGCAGGAGGAGCGCGCGCGCAACGAGGAGCTAAAAGCAGAGCTTGAGGAGGCGTGGAGCATGGCACAGGATATGGCGCAGGAGATGGACGACTTGGACAACTTCGACCTGGCCTTTAGCGACGAGGAGATGGTCGGAGAGGTGGGCGTGGAGCGGGAGAGCGAGGCGGTGCACGAATCAGACGCTCTGGAGGCCGAGATTTACAACGACATGGACCGCATGTCCGCAGTGGGCAGCGTGCGGAACGCCGAGGTCGTCGAGATCACAGGGAAGGCCATCGCGACAAAGGCGATGTTGACGACGTTCCCTGGCGCCGATGGGCACAGGACGGGCGACCGCACGAGCCGAGTAGTCGCCGCGAAAAGGCGGAGCAGCAGAACGTCGAAAGCGAGCCTCCGTATACCCAAGACGCCGACGTACGAGCGCGGGGAAAAGCCTGACCGGGCGTCGATTTACTCCATACACTCGCGGAGTCGCAGCAAGAGCATACGCCGTCGCTCAGAGAGGGCGGAGGTCGCATCGCCAGCTGGAGAGGACGTACCAGAGGTTCCCGTGATTCGTGTGCAAGTGCCCGCGCCGCGCAAGGAGGGCTCGTTTTTGGAGCTGTCTGAGACGAGGCCGGTATCGCCGGCGATGTCTACCATATCTGATCTGCCGCCGCCCCCGCCGCCTCCCGCGGTGGCCTCTGAGCCTTCTCTCCCTTCTGCTGCTGAAGTACAAGTGGGACAACAACAATCACAACACGCCAGCTCTGAGTCTTTTCCAGCGCCATCTCAGGGCGATCACCCGAGCTCGATATCCCAGCCAATCCCTGAAGAAGATGCCCAGACGGACCCGTCTATACCGAATCCCCCTCCCTCACCCACCTTCGACAGCATGAGCATCCCTACCATCTCGTTGCAAGAAGAGCCCAAGTCCACGTCTTCTGGTTGGCGACCACGCAAGTTCTTCTCGCGGCGCGTCCAATCCATGCAGCCTCCGCTACGCGCCGCAGACGACACGTCCGTCCCTCCGCCGCTGAAGCGCTCGATTTCTGAAATCAAGCAGTTCGACGGGTGGCCGTTCCTCGGCGGACAGAAAGCGCAGCGGTTCTCGGTGCCAGTGTTATCTGTGATTCAACCGCTCAAGAGTCGCTCGTCGAGCGATAGTGCCCCGGCGGCGAGCTCTTCGCGCTTGTCGTCGAGCTCGTCGAGATGAAGGCGCAGTACTTTGCATGCCTCTGTGATATCCCCCGCTTAAGTTATTCGAACATGACCTGTCCTGCTAGTTTGGAATTTGTGTCTCAGGTCAGTGCATCTTCTCACCACCTCGACCTCCGGTTCCTCTCGTACTGAAAATGTATCACTCAGTCACTTCCATTTATCCGGAACGGATTATCCCTCGCTCAGCACGCCTCAATACCAGCAACCCCTCCGTACATTCCCACTCGCAACGCGCATCGCCACGTCTGCATGCATGCTCGCTACTCTACTACGGTACCCGTCTTGTTCTTATTTCCGCGCTCTCTCAGGCTCTGTTAGTGGCCCCCTTCTCCTTTCCGCGGATCGACCGTCCGGCTGTACCATACCCGCTTGCCCACTCGTAATCTGCAGCGCTGCTTGTCGCGCGTCGTCGCGCGTCAGTTGGGCCGACCATCTTGTATTGCTATCATAGTTCTCGATACCTGCATATACGTGCGGAATCCCGCAATTCAACGTTCAGCAGTCGTGCCTCTCGCTACGGCGACATGAGCGGAAGAAGGCCGCCGACTGGGGACTGTAGTGCATATCGGCGGTATTCCCAGGTTTCAGGCTAGGCTGACATCCGGCAGTAGAGCCACCCAGTGAGGGTTTCATAAAAGCCAAGGACGTAAGATGTGCAGTGCAAGACCATGCGCTGCAAGTTTGGAGTCACAGTACGCCATTCGACGAAAAGGCGAGGGAAGGACTTGAAGACGAAGGCCGGGAAGGTGACGACGGTGCGCTGTGCGGTCCCGGGCGGGGCGCGAGCGCACGGCGGGGGAAGATGGCTGCCTGAGTCGGAGTGGCCCTTGGTGGAGCTGTAGATGGTGGCCCTTGGTGGGTGGGGGCGTGTTTAGCCGGCCGGACGCGCTGAAGTGGCATCTGCACGAGAAGGGCTAGCGCATTTTGGGCGATCATCAGGGGGAGTGGTTGAAGAGCGTTTGAAGGGCGATGTGTACCGAGGGGAATATGGGAAAGGACAGAGAATGGAACTCATAGGTCAAAATTCAAGTATACCCTGGAGGCGATATGACTTTCATGGATCTTCCAATAGGATAATATGAGATGGACATATCTAATGTACACAGGTTGTTGTGTTGTACCTTTCGCGCATGCGCAGCATTAATATGAGTGAAATAAACAGGAAATCTCGCAATAAGTGGACAGCTAGTGCTTGGATAGTGAAACTGCATGTGTGCCAGTGGTACTCGATAGTAGATGGCAACTTCGGTGCAAGGACAAACATGCGAATGCTTACATTATAGAAGGGGGCACAGGAGAGACGAGAACGAACGAAGGTGGATCATAGTTTGACCTTGACATCAAGGACGCCTGCCTCGACGAGTACCTTGTGCGCCAACATGCCGATGGACGGGAAGTTCCGTCTGTACAGGTGAGCCTTCTCCGAGCTCGCTTGACGCCGTGCATAACGAGCAGCGACGCCCTGCATGACGACGGCGCTCTAGAACTCCGCGCGTGAGCGTCGAACGAACACATCCCAGACTATCTGTGGAGCAGTGCACGTACACGGAAGAGCATCCAGCTGCGAGCGAAGACCATCTCGGGCATTGGATACGTCTGTCGGGTGACGAGGCAGTATTCGCGTTCGAGCTCGTCGAGGGATATCGGAGGGGTTTCCTTGAATTCGGCCGTGATAGTCACGCCAGCAGGAAACGTCCCCTTGGGTATGGACCAGGGCACTACGAGGTTGCCGAAGTCTGCAAGCTATCCGCCTGTTAGCTTGACAGCATACGTTAATAATGTATATACCGCGGAGTACGCACTGGGCTACCCAGCGTGCACAGCTCCCAGTCGAGCAGCCCAATCACGCGGTTCTCGGTCGGGTGGTACACCAGGTTGTCCAGCTTATAATCGCCGTGGACGAGCCGCAGCCCCATCTTGCGCTCGTCAGGCAAGTTGTCTTTGTACCACTTGATCAACTCGTCAAAGAGCGGAATCTGACCCGTCCGCTCTCCAGTCTCAGAATCGACAGCGTCGGCCTGCACGTGCGCAATCCGCGCCAGGGACTTGATCTGACGGGGATAGTAGGGGGTGCTTGGCGCAAGGCTGCTCAGCCCGAGCTCGCAAGGTTCGAGTTGCGCAAGCTTGCCCAGGACGCGTACGGTGTCAAGCCAGCTGAACGGCTATTTCAGCTCCTCGTCCGGGCGCTCAACAGATGTGTTGAAACAGCGTACCATTCGCGTTGGTCTCGAAGAGATACCCCGGACATGTACGGGTCGGTGAATATGCGGCCGTCGAGGTACTGCATGATGTAGAAGGGCGTCCCGATGATGTCCGACTTTTTACAAAGGGCGATGGGTTCGGGGATAGGTATCTTTTTCTCTGGGGGCGTAGCGGGCCTTGTGTTGTACATGTGCAGTGCCTGGAGGACGATGTACTCGCGCTCGATCTGGTGCGCTGTTCTGGAGAGGAGCTTTCCGGATGGCTTCTTGCGCAAGACAAACCGCGCGGAACTGTAGCTATAGAATGAAGCCGGACGTCATCCGTTAAATATGTCTGTACGCACCTTGCGTCCGTAAGAAGATACGTAGGGTTAGACTGTTGAGAGATTGAGACTGGAGACATTAACATCAATCAGCGGACATTGCACGAACCAGTCCGGACTGTGGGCATCGATGCAGATAAGTCTTCAGCGAATGAGCCCTGGCCCACAGTCACAGGCAACACTCGCCTTGAATTGCTTGATATCTACAGGAGTTTTGATGGTAGGGATGGCCGCCGCGCAGTACGCGTTGAGCTTTCCGGTATCAATGCTTGCACGCACCTCCCCGTAATCCCCGCCTATCTTCTTGGCCGTGAATGACATATTTCGGACAGGGACGAGGACGACAGCGAATGGCGAAAAGTTAGGGCGTCGCCTACGAGACCAGAAGCTGCGTATGCTTTGTCGTGTGACGGCGGCGGATGGTGGTGGCTCCTTCTCCCCTTTATGTACAAGGATCGGGTAGGCGTTTGTCGCGACGTCCACTTACCGCATGGTGTCATACTCTCCAGCCACAAGCTTTGATTACATTGCGTAGCTTGTATCGAGCCGCTCGAACATCATTCAAGCTATACCTGGAACCGTTTCCGATGAGCTCGTTCACACACATGAACATGTTGGGCACCTACCGTCCAGCGGCCCGTGAACCCCACAGACGCCAGGTAGGGCTGCGTTAACTGGGATATAGCACTGGCATTGCACTTTGAAGCGTCACATCTTGATGAGTCGCACCCACTGGTGGATACCAGTCGCGACACAGCTCCCCGCACGTTGCGCTCAAAATCAGCGCCGATAGAGATTGACGCGGCGTGAGCACGCAAGGGCATGCCGTAGAACACTGTGACCGCTCAATACCCAAAAGGACAGCAATTGCAATCCAAGTCTTAGGATGCAGAAACATGACTTGGAAGCTTAGTGGCAGAAAACAGGATGATGCATCGCCGTGTCTGCCGTCATGAGTCGGTGGCTGATGCTACACACGTCAACCGTTGACTTCAGAATGGGCCCATCAGTCGAATTGATCGCAGACTTCAGCAAGATGTCGTGTCACTCACACAATTGCATCCATTCACAGTTCAAGCGGATCGGATGAGCCACCTTGCGTAGTAAACTCCCAGCGTGTGCACCACCGTAATCCCTGACCAAGACTTGAAAGTCATGATTCCTATATATAAGTCACGCTCCAAACGGACGAGGCTTCACCCGAGCAACAATCAGCCTGAGGCACTGGCACCCTCCAGTGCTTACGCGCTCTATCGAGTCTTGGCAATATAGAGTTGATGGATACGGAAGGCTGTGGAGGACTCGAATCGCGTTACCGCGAACGATGACAGCACATGATTGCCGCGGCCGGCGCGGCACGTCGGGTACAGTAAATGGCGCAAGATATGCACCATCGTGAGACTCAACTTGCACAGAGTGAAGACGTCAAGTATCACCTGTTTATGAGGCGTTGCATCTGGAGCTGAAGGTCAAAGACATCTGTGTCCATGATAGTGTCGGTGAGATTGCATCTCCTGTAGGTATGAGTAGCTGTCGCCGGATCGTGGCGGTCTCAAAGACCAGGACGCGCTTCGACAGCGGTATCCTCCATCGGTATTCCCAACTCCTCAGCTATGATGACCGCTGCCTTTTCGCCAATGACAACGGCGGTCGAGTACGTATTCTCCATCCATCGTTTGAGCTCGAGTCCAACAGATTCTGTGAAATGGGCATAGGTACTTACTGCGGCGACATTACTAGGGCAAATAGACATATCTACAATCACGTTACAATTGAGCACTGTCCGATTAAGAGCACGACGCGGCTATGTTACGTACCTGCAATCTTCAAGCCCTCCAAACCGTAGACATTCAAGCGCGCATCCACTACACCACCGTCTTCACGCTTCTTCATCCCGCATGTTCCCATCTGTGACCGATGTGATGAAATGCTCCTCAGTAGACGCGGTTGTTTGTGACCTGTAAGCTTGCTTACCGAATGCCACGCCGTGGCGACCGCTTGTCTGATATAATCCTCTATCGCCTGCTCGTCTTCTGGCGAGTAGTTGATGTCAGGAGCAAGCGCTGGGACCGGACCCTGCTTATCCCCAGCCGCTGCCTCTCCAATCGCATTGAACGCAGGGTGGCGCACAGCAACTTCACCACGATACGAAGGCATGCGTCGTGCGAACTCGCGGGTTCGCTTGTAACTCCACTTATGCAGAGCCATATCAGCAGGCCTGTGCACCCCTTAGTAACCGATCCGCAATTTATCGAGATGCGCATTGCACTTACATGTCTAAGTAGCCCGGATGGAAGTCAGCAAGGGCGTCGACGTTATCCGCTGAGGTCGCATGGAGGTAGCCGATCGACATAGGATGTTCAAGGTACCACCCAACGGCGAAGAACTTCGCTCGTGGCACGTTGGGACGTTCGCCAGTGAGCCTGCAAATGAAAGGCCATGTACGTAAAATGTAAGCAAGACCGGTAAGACGAAGTGAGCGGGAAACGAACATCGACATGGACCCCATCCACGCAACAGCCTTATCCGGGGAATGTGCATAATAGTCTAGCCATCTCTTGCGAAAGTCTGGGCCGATGATATCGAGGTCGCGCTTGAACGGTCGGATTTTGATACCAGATTCTAGCCCACTGCACAGTCATTTGAGCCTCACGATTGGCTGAGAAACATTGAGAGATGTGAAGCGCACTTGGTAGCCAGCATCCCAGTGCCATTCTCCTTCCACTGTTCTGTCCATTCTGTAGAAGTATATTCTTTCACTGATGGCGTGAACAATATCGGCATTGTACTCACTCTCAATTTCCTCGACATTATCCTGCGCAACTGCATCCAGCGTGTGCATAGTGTCGGCAGCCCAGTATGGCGCAAGGATCAGTTGATGATCTAGGGCAACGGTTGGTTGACGGCTGGACGGCTAGAATGTATCGCTACCTTGGTAATTCTCCCCAACGCCTGGCAAGTCAACCAGCTGCTGCACGCCTATCTTCTCGAGTACGGCCGACGAACCCAGTCCGGATCGTTCCAAAATCGCAGGAGACCCAAATGTCCCGGCGGATAACACAATAAGTCTTTTAGCTTTTGCTATTAGCGTATCCGACTTGGCGTCGGGATGGAAACGCTTGGTCGGGACATACTCCACTCCGGTAGCCATGTTTCCCCTGCATCTACCCGTCAGCGGTCCACGTTGAAGTATCGCTTCCGAGTTGGATAGAGCATGACACGTACTCGAAGATGACTCTTTTCACCTGGTAGCCGGTCAGAATGCGTAGATTTTCATTGGAGCTCTGAGGATAGATGTAGTGATGTGGTACATCCGACCGTGTCCCCGTCTTCATGTCTATCCATCTGTGAGGTCAACAGATCAGCTAATCGTATTCTGCGTTCGCATACTAGTATTATGATGCGTCACATACTTGGGCCACCTCTTCGAGAGCAGTAGTACGTCAGCGATCGCATACAAGGCTGAACGGTACGAGGTCACGGACCCCGTATTTGTTGCACTCGAACATATCGTTCACGTCATCGGTCAGTCCTCGCGCCTTATCGTATTGCGCAGCGACGTTCAAGAACTCCTGGCCGACCTCAGGGTAGAAACCACCGTAAGAGATCTTCAAAGGGCCAACATAACCGTGCGTGGGTTTTCCTCGCTCGATCTGGTATGTCTCACACTGGAGTAAGAGATATGCTATATGGGTGAGTGAACTTATCATGGCCACATAACAAGTTACTATCACGATACCTTCCGAAGAAGCGGCAATAGGTGTGCCGAGCTCCATCCCTTATTTCCGTACACATTCTCCCAATCATCGTAGTCAGACGCTGCCGCGCGAGTATACATAGCGACTGTCCGCGATCTGCTCAGTTGCGCTGATCGCGGCATGCTGAGGAGACCTACAATTGACGCTTGATCCACCACCGAGGCATTGCCCACAAGGGACGATCGGCGCTCGGCCTCCCAACGCTGCGCTCTCTCTACCGACGTTGAACTTCACAGTGGTGCTATCTGGGCGTAGGTGGTGCAAGTAGCGCGAGGGCTGCGTGTGTAGGGGGTCATCGCGAGTGTTCGGTCCAGCTTCGACCACGAGGATGTTCAGAGTAGCATCGGCGGTAGCAAGACGTCCTGCGATTACGCATCCAGCGGTGCCACCTGCAGCCATGCAAATGATGAGGTGAGATATGTGTCTACCTAAGATGTGTTGTGGGGGGCAAGCTTACCACCCGCGATGATAATATCGTAGGTATCAGATGAAGGCATTCTTGAGATGCTTTTGGTGATGATGATGGTGCTGCATGGCAAGCCGTGCTTTATACAGCTCCAAGGCTAGGACTACTGACCTACTCCCATGGCATCATGGTGTGTGCGCAGTATTTTGAGTATCCAATCGTACAGCCTGAAGTCCTCTGCGGACGCCATTACTTCTCAGGCGAAGCGAACCCAAAGTCAGCTTCCATGTCAGTCGCTATCACTGCAATCCGCGTGATAGTGCAGCTGTCCTTCTCGGGGTAGGTAAAATGCCTCTTTGCATGATAGCCCTCACACGCGTCCTGCCATAAATGGGCCACCGGGAGGAAGGGGCGAAGTCTGATGGTGCATCGCAGCGCAAGGGCAAGATATCACACTGCGGAAAGGAAATTGGCTCCACATAACGAGGTCGGCGAGTTGAGAAAAACTCACCACATGCCCCCGTGGTATTCGTGAGTGTATGTCATTGGCCATGGCAGAGCGGCGGGCAAACCCCGATAAGTGAATCGCGTCATCACTGCAAGCTCCTTCGCTGACCGTGATCATTAATCTCTCCTGCAAGCTCGCTGCCAGTTCTTTTTGCAAAGCTCAGTGGCCGTAAGGATCGAAGACTTCGAGGTGTGAGGTTGCCGAACAAGCAAGCACTCGTTACGGAATCACTTCTGAACACAGCAGCATATTGTGCACATTCCTTCCCTTGGCATCTGCGGAGAGGTAGAGCCAGGTAGACATAGAGCCAGTTGTACAGCTCTCAGCTCCGCGCATACTCCGAGATTGCTACCTAACCATCATGCAAGGAACTCACGAAGACGCTGCAGCCGCTCGCCTGCACGCCGAAGTGTTTCGATGTCTTTGCAGAATGCGAACCGCGCGTAGTTTTGACCAATGTCGACGTGCTCCTCGCAGTAGAACTGTTCGGTTCGAGCTACCTGTAAGTAACTTGAAGGTCCCCACGATGTACACAACGCACCTCGCTAACAGGGATCGACGAGACCCCGACCTCATTGGCGATGAACCAAGCAGCTCTGCAAACATGTAAAAGTAAGCGCAGGTGGTCAATGGGGATGGAAGACTCACTTGAAGTCTCGCCCCCGCCCTTCGAGCATCTCGGGAAAGTCATAACCCTCGGGCCATCGGACCCTGGAGATGTTCTACAACAAGCCATGATCAGACAAGCTAATGGTTGGTAGCGCTCAACTCAAGGAAGACCTACCAGCAGAACGAAGTAACTCCCCTCCGTCCACGTGTACTCAAGCCCGAGCTTCTCAAACGCGTCGATGAGCACCGCCCGGCGCGCCTCGTATTCAGCCAACTGCTGCTCAAAGAAGCCACGCTCGCGCGCTTGCTCGAGACCAGTAGCCGCTGCCTCCTGCAGGGGCGAGTTGGAGCAGAAGACGATGCGGGTGGTCGCTGCCAGTGTAGGCTTGATGAGCGCAGGAGGGCCGATGATCCAGCCTACGCGCCAGCCGGTCGCGGCGAACAATTCTGGGACCAGAACTCAGGGCAGCATGAGCAGAGAGAAGCAACGCTACTCACTGCCTGCAGACCCTACAGTCACCGTACGATCCCACATCCCGGGAAGAGAGGCGAACCGGGTGAACTCCCGGCCATCAAACACCAGACGCTCATACTATCCATAGCGAACGCAAGGATTCAAAACTATTCAGCCGGACAGCGCGAGAGAAACGACGCACCACTTCGTCCGACATGACGATCAGATCGTGTTCTTCTGCGATCTGTGCTACTTGCTCGAGCTCGTTTCGCGTGAACACCTTACCCACTGGATTGTGCGGCGTATTCAGCACAATCATCTTGGTGCGAGGAGTGATCGCGCGCCTGGCATACCCAACAGCATTCATTACCGCAAACCACCTTTCACAACGCCAACGTGAAACTTACTTCAGCTCGGCGAAATCTACGTTCCACGTCTTCTTGCCAATCTTCACGCCCGGAGCTGTCTCGGTGCTCGGATGCAGCGGGACGTAGACGGGTTTGCCGCCGTTGAACACGATCGACGGCAGGTACTGGTCAAAGAACGGCTCGAAGATGATCACCTCGTCGCCGGGCTCGAGAAACGCAGCCCAGACTGCATACTGGCCTGTGCAGTCCCATGTCAACATTACGGTCGCGCCACGCTTGCCAACCGGCCATATAGCACAGACCCTCATTTGCCCCGCTCGTCACGACGATCTCCGTCTCTGGGTCGAGCTCTTTACCGAACGTAGTCCCATAGAACTGTTTGATCGCCTTGCGGAGCCGCAGGGTGCCCTTCGGGGGCGCATAGTGGTTCCCCGCTACGGATCGCAGCGCCTCCTCCGCACCCTCGCGCGCCCAAGCTGGCGGGGGAAAATTCATGTACCCTTGTCCAAGGTTGATGCAGCCCGGGGGCAGATTCGCAGCACTGGCCAGTGAAGCCGTTCAGTGCCGCTCAAATGGGTGGATACAACGGCTGCAGGATGTGGAGAAGCAAGGCAAGCGGACTCACTTGAACACAGACCAGACGTCCAACGTGAGTGCGCGCCCTTCCTTCAGACGCGACGCCACGGGAAACGTCTTCTCCTGCTTCGGCTTAGAGACAGATGCAGACACACCTGCGCTTGTTTGCTGGTTCTGCTGTGCCGCCATGCTGGTGATAGAGGAGAGCCTGAAGAGCGGAAGAGTAGGGCGCAGTGGAGAGGGCTTTGTTGTCGAAGGCGACACCCTCCTTGCACGGGACGCAAGCTTGAACATGACTTCTGGACACCTTCAGAAGGCCCGTTGAATGGCGCAATCAAGGCGGCGACTAGCACGATGTGGGTCGAACCTTGTATGTTATCTCAAGCTCGGAACTGCACCAAACTTCGATCTAAGAGCCGCTGACGACCGCGCGGGTCAGGCGTTTGTCTTCACTGGAATTAACGACGCTGCTCGGAACACAAAGTGGAGGACCAGGAAGTTTAATATAGCCAGTCGCCTTAGCCCTGGAGTGCAAACAGTGCGAATGCGCGATAATCATCCGGTCCAGCGTTGGCGTCATCCCATGATAGCCTGATCGTGACTTGGCAATGTTCTCCTGAGTGAGGATGAGGAGATACCTTCCAGTCTCGAGTACCCTCGCCCGCGGTCAGCAAAATGCAGCAGCTTCATGGAGAAGAAAGATGTCATATACTGATGTATGGATCATGGCAGGATGGAGGTTAGGATGGAGGTTGCTATTGAGATGAAGTCGCGGGCGCTTGCACGAGTCTACCACTAACCTACCGACTCATAACGCGCACCCGGTGCGCAACCCAACCGCACGCGAATATGTATTGCACTCAAAACCCGGATATATTGGTTCGTAGATAGAAGAAGCCCAATCAAAGAAAAGACAAAGAAAGATGCGACCTCGACTGCCATCCATCTTGCGAGCGCTCCTCAGAGCACAACGGCGAACGCGAACGCCGCCGCGCCAAGGGCACAGGTCGCACGGACAAGGTAGCCGTCGATAGCGAGCGCACTCATCGCACCGTTCGCGTTGCCGGCTCCGCCAGTCGAGTTGGTGTTGGCGGTCGTGGTCGTGGTGCTGGTGTTCGTCGAAGCGCCGGAGGGAGGGGCTGAACTCTGCGCGCCCGAGCTGGGGGACGCTGTCGACGAGCTGCTGGACGCCGGAGGCGCAGCGGCGGGGGTGCCAACACCGGAGCTGGAACCAGCAGTCGAGCCAGCGGCGGGCGAGGGGCCGGCGGTAGAGCCAGTCGAGCCCGTGGCAGTACCGGTAGAGCCAGTAGAGCCAGTCGCGCCTGAGGCGAGGTAAGAGGGGGCAGCGACCGCGGTAGAGGGGTCCACGAGGGCGCCGAGACCCCAGGGGATGGAGGAACCATCAGGCTGCGTCGCGTTGGGCGCGGGAGTGGTGTTGCCGTTCGTGTCAGCGATCGCGAAACGGGTGGTCCAAGTACGGTTCGCAGCGTCAGGCGAGGTAAACTGGTAGAAGTAGATGGGGGAATTGGGTT
>CCBP010000026.1:125532-148292 GCA_000765035.1 Trametes cinnabarina
TTGACCTGCGGGCGCAGGTATATCAGTATCCATGCATCAAGCATTCGCTGCCATCAAGCATCCCTTCCAAGGTGCGCACATGGTCGCGTCTACAAGAAGCGGCACGCAGTATACTGCTACGCACGGCCATGTGCAGATATCACCGATGCCCTTCAGGCGATACAACGCGAGAACGCGACCTGCCAACTGATCACCCCATTAACAGTACGGGCTGTGCACCGGAGAATGGAGCAAGCACAGCGACTGCGTGTGCACGAGATATTGGAGGAGAACTGACTTGAGGGCAGTCATAGCTGTAAGTTGTCTTGCTCGCGTCCGTGCCATCCAGTGTAGCAACAGCTGTTCCGGTATTGGTGAGCACCAGTGAGGGTGAAATAGACGAGGCAAGGGACATACTGGTGATGTGGACCATGTTCCAGTTGTCCCCAGACATGAGCTCGACGTTCATCGTCTTCCATTCACCAGTGGAGTCAACATCCCAGGTGAAGGTACATTGACCGCCTTCCTTGAAGACGTCGCCCGGACCAGGAGCGGTGGGGACAGGGTCGGCGCGCACGAGAGCGGTTCCTGCGAGGAGCGCAGCAAGGCCAGCGTATGCAAACATCGTGAGCAGAGTTTTCAGGGTGTGTTGTGGGAGGTAGAAAGATGTTCGGTTGAGCTGGCAAAATGCAAACATTCAGTTAGAATGATTGTGTCAGACGTGAGGCGGCAAGAAGAGGCCTACCGGGAAGGTTATCTTGAGCTTCTAGCCAGGCCGATCCAAAAGAGCGACAGGAAAAAAGAGAGGCAGGTGCAAGGGATGCAGAGGCTGGGGCCTGGGAGACGAGAGCGACGTCGAGGACGACGGAGAGAGGGAGATGGAGGGCGGGAAAGAGCAACAAGGCACGGTTCTGATCCAGCCTCGACTCGGGTCCCGTGCGCGGTCTTCGAGCCCGTACATGCGTCGGGCGTCTATCAACAGCCGCTAGACGCCGTCACAGTACAGTACTGAACGTCTGCTATAAATAGACGGTGCTGTGTTTGCAGAGAGCTTGTTGAGAGGCATGCACGTGCGACGCTCAGGTAAGAATGCTCGTACTTAATGCTCTCCCCAAATGCTCAAGGAAGCATTTCCTCACACAGACCGTTTCAGCCACGACTTCCTTGGACGCGAGCTTCATGCAGACACAGATCGCACTCTGTTTTTCCCTCATTACCCGGAGGATCACCGCATCTGTCGTTTTGTATTCCGAAGATCAAGAGAGTATCCACGCAACAGCTATGCTGTGAATTGTCATATATCCACTTGCAATAAAGCTTACATGAACTTCTCGTTTGGTTCTTTTCTTCCGATTTCATCGTCAACATCGATGGGTAAGTACCTTGAACTTCAACGTTGGTGTCGAACCAGTGCTCGTTCCTCGGACGATGGACGACTATTTTAGAGCTCATCTCGATCTCTCGAGCAACTCCGTGCGACTGCTGAAATTGAACTTCGCGATGCCCTTATCGGAAGCTTCCGCCCTCACCCTACCACGCCGAGTCTTCCACAGTCTTCCGCTGTGCATGCAATTCCTACAGCGGAAACGCAATAAACCAGGTATGTACCCGACGAACATGCAGTACAGCAATGCATGTATAGCAATCGATACTCCCGTCAATGACAAAGCATGCGGCTGATACACTGGCAGTTCCAACTCAGCTCCTCAACCCTCGCTCGAGATTCCGCCCGATGGCTATATCCGATGGCGCAGATAGCACCTTGAGAGCCGCCAGCCCCCAGAGCCCTCGTGGGACCGGAATGAATGGCGAACAAGGCACAACATGGTCACGGCACGGCGGGGCCTTTCGCGCTGTCGGCGAAAAGGAGGCCAATCTGGGGAGACGCGTCGATCCCGAGCCTACCTATGAAAGGTTCGTCGCGGGCCTAAGTTTTTGGATCAAGTGTGAATCATATCGTTGACGCATCTCTGATGTCCAATAACCAAGCTCAGACCCGCACCTTTACCAATGCTGGTTGCGTGCGTGCTTCCAGTGTGAGCGCGGATGACTCTAGCAACTCTCAGACGGTGGCGCAGATCGAGCTGCGAGACGAGTAGCGCGGCCAGAGTCATTCGAGCCGTTATGCATATGTATGCGTTGTCTACCGCTGGCAAAGCAGTGGGAGCTCAAGGCCAACGCTATATAATGGCACATCGAGGATAGATTCATCCCCTCGAACAGCTCCATCCCCTCGAACAGCTCCATCCCAATCACTGCACCATGACTGCGAACATCCCCCTCTTCACCATGACCAACGGCGTCGAGATGCCCGCTGTCGGTATGGGGTGCGTTATCCTGAGACTCGGGCATCACGTATCGTCGTTGCAGAGGTCACTTAATCCCTTCTTGCCTGTATTTGCAGCTGTTGGCTAGGCTATCCTGGCGGGAAGGACGTCGTCGAAGAGATGTGTAAGAGCGCGCTAAAGGTGCCAGTGTGTCGTGCAATGTCGAAGAAAGCACATAAACTCAATAACTCTGTTTTGCAGTGTGGTTATCGCCACATTGACACGGTGAGCTTGAATGATCAAGATGAAGCTGTCCTACACGTTTCCAACATCCTCATCATGGTTTACAGGCATCTGGATACGGTAGGCACAAGCGTTCCTATGGTCTTGCGTGCAGAGGCCTAACTTGCGTTCGCTTCAGAAAATGAGGAGTCAGTGGGGAACGCCATTCGCGCTTCTGGGATTCCACGCAGCGAGATATTTGTGACCACAAAGCTTTGGTAAGATAATGTCCGTGCTAAGACAGCCGCCTACTCATGACCAACCCAGGTGCACCGACTTTTCCC
Organism: Trametes cinnabarina; assembly: GCA_000765035.1. Lineage (NCBI taxonomy): Eukaryota > Fungi > Basidiomycota > Agaricomycetes > Polyporales > Polyporaceae > Trametes > Trametes cinnabarina. The sequence goes on from CCBP010000026.1 coordinate 128,345, forward strand.
GCGTACACGCAGCATGTCAGAAGTCGTTGGCGACCTTGGGCCTCGACTACATCGACCTTTACTTGATGCATTGGCCCATTTCAATAGATGACAACGGTGCGCTGCTACAACACACCTAGACTTATAAATCTCTCGCTCATCGAAGCCGCGACTCGCAATGTCAGGCAACGCTAGGCCTTTTGAGGAGCATCCTAACTTTGTTGATGCATGGGCCGAGATGGAGAAGCTCCTCGAAACTGGTGAAGCTGCCGTCTGCCTCTGCAGCGATTCCCTCATCTTACAACGCCATCAGGCAAGGTCCGCTCGATTGGCGTGTCCAACTTCTCCATCAATAACCTGGAGATACTCTTGCAACATGCCAAGGTGGGCCCGGTCAACAACCAGGTTGAGGTACACCCGTGCCACCCTCAGTACGATCTCAAGCAGTATTGTGACAACAAAGGCATCCTCCTTTCTGCATACTCCCCCCTAGGTATGCATGCCTTGTATCAATCTGGAATAGGTTGCTGACGCCTTACTTAAAAGGGCAAGGCAACCCTCTGTTCTTCTCTGACCCAGACTTTGCAAAGGTCGCGAACGACCATGCCGTCACACCAGCGCAGGTAGCCGTCAGCTGGCTTGTGGAGCGTGGCATCCCAACGTTAGTGAAGAGCTCGAAAGTCGACCGCATGAAGGCCAACATCACAGTGAGTCTAATTTGCATCCTCTTAATCGTGCCGGTGTAAATGATGTTTGGCAGTTCGTGAAACTCACGCCGGAAGAGATGAGGACGATCGACGGTATCCACAAGAAGCCGGGAATGCACCTTTCGCTTCTTACGCCCTACCACACGTCCGACGGCATCTGGTTGGGGTGGACGTACGAGCAGCTAGGATGGCCTATGACTGCCGGAGGAATTCTGAGGAATTAGGCGTAAATTTACGAGGCACAGTACCTCACGAACCTGTTTGCTCAACCTCCAAGCGTTCGTTCAGAGATCATAGAGCATAAGCTCAGTATCCGAGTCACCGCAGCTTTCAGCTTCAACCTGCGACTCCGCCATCGTGATATCTGGGTCGGGTTGCCGCTGATCGTAAGTATCAAACGGCCGAAGTCAACAAGGATTGTCGAGGACTACAATGACATGTTTGAGGAAACAAAATCAACGTCCGACATGTAGGCTGACCTTGCGAGGACAGTCATGCTGAATTGGGCAGCGCCGGTGCAGACATTAGCGCTAGCGTCATCTGCCACATCGCATGGTGGCATCGTGTGTATTTACTGTATAGCTGTATGAGCGCTGAGCTTTGATGCTGCAGGTTCTAACAAACCGTCATCATCCTCACTGGTCCCAGTAGTACCGGCCAGGACCGATGAGCAAGATGTTCGCTTTTGTTGAGAACGTGCGTTCATGTTATCGATCCCGGGGCCATTTCCGGACTCCAAATTCTCTTCAGTCAACTGAGGTACTCCGAATTGATAGATCGCGCCGATGGAGCAGTTTCCGAACGAAATCCTGGATATCATCACCCGCTACGCGTGTACAGACGATGGCTCTGCAGGTCGCTCGCTTTCCTCGTCTCTCGTAAGATCCGCAATGGGTCCTACTGCTTCGCGCTCCAGTCCGTCGCAGTATATGGAGTACACCAGCTTTCACTCTTCGCAGGCCTTCTAGAACGACGCACGCCGTAGGAGCGTCTGATCTACCATATGTATCTCTCCGACCGGCGGCGTTCAACGGTTGAGAACATACCTGGTCTGCACCAAGGGCATCGCCAGTGGGTCGACGAATATTGGATAGCGCGAGGCGAGCGCAGTTCAGCGAGGCGGTGAAGTCCATCCTCCAAGCCGTCGCGCCGGGACTGCGCACGCTCGGCCTTGTCGTCTTCCAACGAAATCAATCCAAATTCCTTGCGATGCTCCCCTCGCCCTCTCTAGAGGAGCTCACCCTCTGATCATCGTTGCTATACTGCGATCCAAATACGCCTCTTCTCCAGTATCCGGCTCTCCGCCGCCTGTATAAATCAGCGACTCAGCAGAATGGACCGCCAGGGAAGTCTGCGAGCTGGCGCCCCAACTCCACGCAGGCTCTGTTTGGCGCGCTCCAGAGAATGGTTTACCAGCTCACGGATACTGGACGAACCGTCCTGGGCGCGGTCCCGGACGACGGCACGCATGGGCCGAAGCTTCCTTCGACACTCAAGCGCATAATCGTGCAGATGTCACAGCCTGCGACAACGGCTACGAATCCGGAGCTGGGGGTACGATCCATACCGGGCTCATATTTCACCGTGGCTGACCATGGTGACTCTGCAGACCCTGACCTCCTTTACCGCTGACTTTGTCAAGAGCGTCGCGCAGCGTGATCGGCATCAGCGCATCGTTGTTGAGCGGCCAGCTCTGTACACATCGTCTTCATACTTCCCCGATGGCCTTCAGTCGGATTATGGCTGCTATACTCGCGCACGCTCGAATTGGGAGGCGCGTATCATTGGAGAAAAGGGTGCATGGGACAATCCCGCTGCCGATATTGTTTCTACCACGCGCTGTACAAGCATAGAAGCACTTCTGTCAAATCTCGAGCTTTAGGCGGAGTGATGTCAGTCCATCTCTCATATTGGTCCCGCCTGCTTGTCTGGACAGAAACTTTCATACCTAGCAGCGCATCCGCCGACTTTAGCACAGATATACTGTTACCGACGATCCTTGCTCGCATGTGATAATGACCTGCCATATTCACGGACCAATTGAAGGATCAGCATATTCGTAGGACCAACACCATGTCGTGCGCGATCTACCTTTGAACAGGGTACAAGCGTCCATAACAAACGTCCAGAACCCATCTCATGCGCTCCCTTATCAAATTCCTTTCTCACGACGCAATCGCGAACACGGCAGCAGTCAAGCCCAGCCCAAGGGCTGCCTGGCGCCGGCTGATTCCCAGTCGGGAAGCTCTGTTGCCCGTCCCAGTCCCAATTCCTCCGCTACCGCTGTCGCTCCCGTTTCCGCCAGCCTCTGAAACGTCTGTCGGCGTGGTCTGTCCAGCACTGGCGGTTCTGGTAACTGTAGCCACGCGCGACGATGCCGCGCTCGAGCTCGATGACGACGTGCTGGTTATATCCGTCGCGGAGTCCGAAGATGTTCTTGAGCTCGCGGGGGTCACTGTGCTGGACAAGCTTCTGGAATTCGCCTCTGTCGATGTCGCACTGTCGGTTGCACTCGCACTCGCGCTCGATGGGGCGGAAGCAGCGCCAGGCAACAGATACGCCGGCTCAGGGACAGCCTTGGCCGGGTCTGCCAGTGCGCCCGTACCCCAAGGGATCTTCTGGCCGTCTGGCTGCGTTGCATTCGGGGGTGGAGTAACTTTCCCTTGCGCGTCAGCAATCGCGAAGCGCGCCGTCCACATCAGCGCGCCAGGCGCTGCGTCGGAGGAGAACTGGTAGAAGTAGATCGCCGAGTTCGGCTCGACCTGCATGTAACACTGGCGATCAGATTCTAAGCAGCGCAGATGGTCGTGGACCACTCACATCCGGACAGGGATAGCTGAACGTCGTCAACGAAGGATCCGTCCCATCAAACGTCACCACCGCTGTCCCCCGTGCGCATAGTATCAGTCCCACCAACCCGCCGACGCCTATGCCTCGTACCCAACTCACTTGTGAGGAAGACCATGTTCAGATTATCGCCCGTCATGAGCTCGACGTCGGTGTGCTTCCAGACTCCAGACGGGTCAGGTGTCCACGAGAAGGTGCAGGCCCCGCCCTCCCGGAAGACGTCCCCGGGGCCAGGCGCGGTGGGAATGACGCCGCCGGTAGGTGTGGGTGCGGCGGAGGCAGCGACGTGTGTCAGGCCCTGCCCAGCGAACATGCTCTTCACGAGTGCGTGGATGCCGTACATTGCGCAAAATTGGAAGACCGTCTGTGTATCAGATGCCTGTCAGTGGGGGCCACCGAGAACGGACAGGGTGCAGAACCCGCAGACGCGAGGCTTGTAGAGAAGAAGAAGGCGTGTGAAGTAGATGGGTCGTGAAACGAGAACAAGGACAAGTCATAAGTCTCTAGAGCAGGTCCGCTCTCGTAAGCTACGAGATAAAGAGGACAGGGAAGCGGGTGACAGTGTTGACATATCAGATCGCAGGCCTAAGTACTGGCAGTATCCCATGGCAGAGAGCGGCCATCCCAAGACCGCACGACGGCCAATACCGCCTCATGGTGGCTCGCGTGCAATTACTGGGGAATGCGATGATACGTCAAACTCGCTGTCAGTGAGGGTTGATTGCTTCCTACCGCATAAGGGCCGGTATTGCCAATTGTCATGCATGTGCACAGCCAAGTTCGCAGAGCGTTTGAATTGTAGATGGAGGAAGCATATAAGCGCAACAGGTGGTCATTCAACGACGCAAGCGTACCTTCCGGGACCTGTGTGAGGGGACAATCGCACGTTGTTGTAGTGGGAAAGAAGTGTTATACGGTCATTGGTCCGTCATGGCATCATGACAGAACCTCGTGGGCGTCGGGTAGATTGCTGGTATAGCTTCAGGTGGCCTTGCGACTATGGCGTGGGTGGATATCGATCAAACCCTACATATGCTACAACACCAGTCTTCTACAGACTACCCGTGGACCTAGCAATCCTCAACTCGATGAATCTGGGAGAAACGCGTTAGACGATCCGTTTCAGCCGAGTTAAAGGACTTACTTCTGCTGCAAGCTTCGTCCACTCTGTGAGCGAACGAATGTACTCGTCTCGCCCTTCGTCTACAGGGATATCGGGGTGCCAAAGCACGAAGGACGCAAACTGCGCCGCCGGGCGGAGAACACGAGTCGACCCTTCCCACAGGAGCTGTGCCGCGCCCAGTGGGTCTTCCACCGCGTCCTCTACATCCTCTTCTGCGCGCTTCGCTCGTCGAGTTGTTCGTACTGTGGGCTTCGCCTTCGCACGCGACTTCGGCCTGGCCTCTTCAGCTGCGCGAGAAGCTGGCGCGCGCCCATTAACTGTGGTATCATCCGGTGTCTGCAGGACGATGCCCGAGTAACCGTCAGGTAGATCGATCCTGAGGCCATGCATCGACCGGCCGCGGAAAGCGGAGGTGTAATGGCGAGAAGTGGCTTGTGAAGAGGCTGAAGGGAGTGTATCGGATTGGTGCATATCCACGTCAACCAGTGTGGAGGATGAGCTCGAGGCCATTAAGGACTGGGAGTCTGCAAGTAGCGTGGTGTGCGAATTGGATGGGGACTGAGCTTCTAAAGCTGCAACCCGTGTCTCTACATTTTTGGCCTGGCGTCCAAATGTTGGCTCACGCGCAGACTGGGTGCGGAAGTAGGTCGAGACTGGAGCGGGGCCGGAGTAGGCGATGTGGAAAGGCATCAGGTGAGGAGTTAGACAGGCCAGGGAGCCATCCGAATGAGCGATCTTGACACTGGCAGCGACGGAAGACATGGTCAATGTTGAGTCAGAAGACTCGAGGCGACACAGCGCAAGTACTACAGTACTAGTGGCCCGGGGAGTGATGGTGTACCCAGACAAAGGAGTACACGCCTGAGAGAGCCTGACACAAGCTGGTAATAGATGTGACTACGTGACTGGCCACTGCCACTCATTGCCACACAGGGGCCGTCACATCACGCCGGGTCACGTAGTCTAAGTGAATCCAAGTACCGTACGGCGTAGTACGGGGCGACAATCGTGCTCAGTCGTGGCCACCATTACAATTGGAAACAGCAGTAGTACTTCTAACCGGTGGCCGCGTTACTTAACCTCCATCTCCATCTCCTTCGTACTAGCGACTCTCACCTTGCTCTTCTCTTGCTCTACTCGTACCATGTCGGGCAAGCGTCCCTTGAACGACACCGACTCCGAACCTGCCAGTAGCCCCGACCGTCCAAGTACTCCCGAGCAGATACTCGCGTCGGGCGTCGACGCTCTCTCGCTGCAAGGAACTCCTAAGAGTCAAGGATCTGGGAGCTTCACCGCTAGTGGCAGCTTTACCAGCACTCAGTATGTCTCACTCCACCTCCACAAAGTGGTTGCAAAGCTCATGTGCGCTATGTAGCGTGCAAGAAGTCTGGCCATGGATTGCCGACGATATTGAGAAGCACGACATATGTACCTTTTATCAAGTCTTGATATACTTTCTTAGAAAGGTGCATGCTGGGGATCCACCGCCCGACGTTCTTGAGAAGGCTTTGCAGGCGGTCCTGCCCATTGCCAACAACACGGAGGTACGCGAAGCTTTGGAGAAGTAGTGCGTGATTTGCATCTCCCGTGACCGCGCACGGCTGACTCCCGGCTGACTCTCTCCTCTCGCAGCCGCAAGCCAGCATCTGCGGAAAAGGATCGCTATGCGCCGTTCGTTGGCGCCTTCAACAACGTGCTCGTCCACCACTTGCGGCCGCTCAGAGTCCCTGGCGCAAACTTCTCAGAACACAATCCTACGGAGTTCATGTTCTGCCGGAATGCTGAGAAAGTCGTCACATCCTCCTACGAATCACCGTTCAGTGGGCACCTCAACACGGAATGCAAACCTGACCTCATCCTCACCACTGTTCACACCACGTCCAGGTGCCACGGCATTGAAAGTGGTGCAAACCGACTGTACAAGGCAGCCCAGAAGCAACCGAACAACAACTTCACTTGGGACGATATCCTGGCGTTCGTGGAGATGGAGCTCTACTGCAAAACTGAGTTGGCTGCACTGCCGAACACATACAATACATCCTTACAGTGCGAATATGAGGTGATCCGGGACATCCGCTCGCGGAACCCAACTCCTCTGAAGACGGCGCCAAAGCCTGCCCCTGCGCCCAGCAAGCCTGCAAAGCATGTCAAGACAGAGCACATCACTGGACCCTCTCCTTTCAGCTCAGCTGAAGGCCTCGATGTGAACCCGACTGTGACTGAGCAGCCGGAAGTCAGGGATTTGGACAAGGCTCCACCGCTCGTCCAGTGTGCGATCTATGGTGCAGAAATGCTGTCTGGACGCCCCGTTGTTCCCTGTGCGATTGGCTTGCTCATTGTGAGAGACCGTGCCCAGACAATAACACAATCTAACAACTGGACCAAAAGGCCACTATGCTGAGGCTATCAGCATATTTGTCTGGATCTATATAAGCAGTTCCTATGTCATGTATTGCCACTCCAGCATGGACCATGACACTCATGCAAGGTACGGACATTCGCATGTCAAACCAGAACATGAGGATTGACATTTCCGCAGATGAAGTCGTGCACGTTTGGCTGTATGATCGTGACGGTGGCATTCAGTCGACGGGCCTCAATATTCTCATCGATCTGCCCCGCTTTTTGGTTCTCTTGTTTGCCCTGCAACGATTCGAATTCAAGGACTTTGGATTCGTCGAGCCGTTCGATCTGGGCGCGGTTGCGGCGCTCAAAAGTATGGAGTGTCAAGCAATTCCCGAGCCGGTGAAGGTCCACAGATTCTCAATCAATACCGCAGCCGTTATCCACAGGTCCTAGTGCCTCAGGGAAAGAGGTACGCACGTTGTTAAAGTGCTCCACAACCATCTTCTCGAAGGTCAACGGCAGGACTTCGTTGCGAAGTTTTCGTGGGTCGATTGTTCGTGATCATCGACGCGAGATCTCTTCCAGCGTGCCAACGAGCGTGCCATCGAGCGCATGGCGGCAGACGCCAAGGGCGTCACCGTGCACATGCCTTACATTGCGCACAGCTCGGATTATTCGGAATGGAAGACAAGCACCATACAACACTTGCTCAATATTCCGCTAAAGCGCCACCGTCAACCGGACAGCTCGGAGGATGTCGAAGTCTATCGCGTCCTTCGGCTCACCATAGTGGAGCGGTTGCAACACCTCATTACTCTTCCCGACGAGCATTTTATCCGAGGCTGGTTCCAGCTCGTGACAGGTAGGCAGCCTTAGTGTGGTTATGCGGGTATCACTCACAAGGCGTCTAGCGCATTATCATAGCTGGCGGAACGGTATACAGCATCGGGACATCAGCTTGGGCAATCTTATGTGCCGCGGCAACGACAAGGACCCGGTTTGTGCAGTTCTGAACGACTGGGATCTTGCTGTCGATGCCAAAGACCCAAACACAACACACACCAGCATTGAAGTGACAGGCACGGTGCCTTTCATGGCTCTCGACCTGCTCTCCGAGGAGGCGTTTCGTGGCAATGTCGCTATCCTGTACCATCACGACCTCAAGGCGTTCGTCTGGGTGCTTATCTGGGCGGTGTGTTGTTACCAGAATGGAAAGATGATCCGTACCGCCCCTCACGGAATCTCCGACTGGGATGTGCGCAAACCATTGACATGCGGTGCTCAGAAGGAACGATTTATTAGACGGATCAAGCTGACTTTACCTGCTTTGGACGGTTGGGTGTACGGAGCCAAGTTTGCCTACCTCGTGGTCTACTTGCGCGAACAAGATGCTGAACGGGAGGCAAAGCGCAATCAAGCGATGAGAAGGTCGCTAAAGTCCAATGGTGGGTCCTCTTCCCCCCCACGCCTACCAGCAAACAGGAGGAGGACGATCCGGAGCGCGAATGGTCGAAATTCTGGACTTACGTCACCAAATTACGTGGAATTGTCCCTTGCATATCTGAGTTCGCTCCTGTGGGTAACAATACAGCGGATGGCGGATTGGGTCGGGCCGCAAGGGACGGACGGGAGGGATCAGGAGGGCTACATAGTGAAGGCGCCACGAGGTTGGAAGAGACATCTATGCGGTACTAGCCCTACACCTTGCCAACTACTCGAAACCTAATATTGAACGCCGTGTACGACTAGCCTCGCGCTGTAGACAGCAAATCCACTCCCCGCACTCCCGCAGAACCAGCTTGCCTTGATGGTTGGGATCAACCGCAGAGAAGCACACGACACCCCGCAACCTCGTCAACCGGTTGACACAACAATCGCGTGTGCATACAGTGGCCACTCCATGGATGGTAAACGGGGACCAGCGGACGAGCATCCTGAGCCCATGCACAAAGGCTAACTTTTCATGAGTTGTGCATCGATACGCTATTGCATGTGCATGCAGAGGACGGCCGGACTGAACAGACAGGAATACAAGTAGACCGACGAAAGAGGAGTGGAGGTGAAAGTAGCGGGCAGACAACGAGAGTGGTGTGGTGCAGTGCGGAATGTGGAAGGTAGCATTTCGTGCGTGCGGCGATGGTGAGACGTCCATCCAACTGAAGCAGCAGCGGCAGGCAGGGAGAAGGGCATGATATCGTAGAACTGGATGACATCGTGTACGCCGGAACATACATATAGACCAAGATAATAAGGACGAGACTATGGGTTTTGTTCCATTGGTGGGTCGCTTATAACTGATAATACGTGGAAGTACTATTGATGTCTCAGTGCGCGTAAGAACGATCACCACAAGTCCTGTACATGACGGATCTCGAGCATGGCGAGCCCTGGCGTGTGGATAGACTGGGTATAGGATTGTTACTGGATTGGTCCATATCCACGCCCACCAGTTGCGAGGATGAGCTCGAGGAGGCCAGTGAGGACTGGGAGTGTGCAACCAGTGTAGACCGCGAATTAGATGAGGATTGAGCTTCTATAGCTGCCACCCGTGTCTCCATATTCTTAGTGTGGTGGCTTCGGTGCAGGTGGGGAGCGAAAGTAGGTCGAGACTGGAGCGGGGCCGGAGTAGGCGATTTGGAAAGGCACCCGGCGAGAAGTTATAGAGGCCAGAGAGCCATCAAACGCCCGTCTTGACACAGGCAGCGACGGAAGACATCCACAACAAGATTTGTGCAGTCAAACGATGGCAGTACTGAGTTGGAGGACTGCCCGCAGAGGGCGAGTGTGGGGTTACCTGGAAAAAGGAATTGACGACAGTGGGATTCGAACCCACGCCCTTTCGGACTAGATAGTACTCATTTGAGTTCCTGATTCTAGCGCCTTAGACCGCTCGGCCATATCGCCATGACGCATCCATTTAATAGCTAACCACAGCAGTTCTAGAAGCTCCACGATCGGATGCCCGCAATCGAGTTTGAACTAGTACTGTGCTACATCCCCGCGGTGCACCCACTAGCTATACTTGCCACTCTCTTTACGTTCCCTTGTCGAGATCTTTTGCTTGTGAGGATAGGCTCCGTTTCTATCATGTGAAGTCAATTGAAGTAGCTGATACGACCAAACATGGACTTCGACAGCTGTACCACAACCGTTTAGCTGTCAGTGGGTGGCAATCAACGACTCAACGTTGCGGTAGACCAGTACAATACTACTCATAGCGATCAACAGCTTTCGGAACCTAGTTGCATCGCTCATCTGCCCTTGACATTGGAAGGGACCCTCCTTCATCAATGTACCATGCACGTGGCAAACCTACCCCTGGATATCATTCTCGACATTTGCCGACATCTCCATGCATACGACATCATCTCCTTCAGACTTGTAAGCCCCCTTGCCCAGTTCGTGGTTGTAGGATTGCCTTAATGATTGTGCACGAGGATAGACATGCAAGGTGCTCGAATCGGCGACGCGCGAAAGTGCAGTGTGGCATACAGCATTGTCCGCGCACACCCAACAGAGCCGTCTCCCCGTACCGAATGTCCGTCGATACGAGCCATCTACCTTATCGGCCAGTGAGCTAGAGAGACTTACCCTGTCCTCCCTCCGCTATTGGTCGAACTGGCTGTCTCCACGCCCAAGGTTTTACAGCCACCTTGATTTCAAGCCGGCCAGGCTTACGAGGCTTGCCCACCATCGTGGTGCCCGGAACCTTTCTATCACGTTCATACCCGGCATTTCAGACCACATCTTGACACTGACACTCTATGGCGAAACGATTTTCACCGAGCGGTACTGCTTCGAGCTGTGGAGCATCATGGACGACTCGCAGGCAACATTTGTGGACACTGTTGCCGTCGCCGGCTTGCTTGGTTATGCCGTCAACTCTGTTCCGGATAGCACCACTACTCTGACCATAACTCGCCGGTCAGAAGCCCCATCCAATCTAGGAGCCACACTATCGTTCGATGTTTCCAGTCGTTGTATAGTGAAACATCATCCTAATACTGTCGCTCCTGCAGATGCGTCACCATGGCCTACAGCCTTGATTCCCAACGTCCCCAAGGCGACTATGCATTCCAGTTGTTGAGGCAGTTCGATGGATTTCGGCACACTATCGGCCTTCATGGCTCTAGGCTCATTGCCACAGATGCAGAACAGCACCTTCGGATCATCGACATTGATACCGGCCGCTTGGAGTACACGCTGAAGGCTCCGCTGATGCTGAACGACCCTACGTTGCATTCTGCTGTGCGTGACAACATCCTTGCTACGGGCAGATTTATAGTTTGACCAAGCTGACCGTATTCAGGAGCGACAATCTCTAGACGCTGTAATCGTGGATAACTTCGTGCTCAGCTTCTGCAAACAGTATATTTTCCTGTACCATGCTCCCGTCTCTCTCCCACCTCAGGATACTCCGGGCATCGAAGCTTCCGATTCCACCTTCGAATCCCCCGAACTTGATGCTGTAGCAATGTACAAATGGCGGTGGCGGATCGACACGCTTATCGCTGCGCCCCGCCGCTCTCCGCGAGACTTGACCATGCTCTCTGCTACCGCAACCAATATGAACGCCCCTCCGAGCGGAGCGCCAATCATAGATGTCCTCACGCGCTTCGACACCTGGTTTCCCTGGCCGGTCAACATCCTGCACCACTTTGTGCTCGCTCCTAACCCCGCGTATCACGCCGACACAGTAGACCTCGCAAATTCCGAAACATTCCCTTACCTGCTTTCTGACACAGGCGGTCCCTTCATGGTCCACTCCATCCCTTCGCCTGTGCGCATATTCACCCCATCCGACGTCGTCCTCGGACGTTACGGCACCGCGCTTTGGATCGACGCATCTACGGACGTCAACACGCCATCCCAGGCGGGCGATCGCGGGCAACGCATCGCCGGCAAGCTGCTCACTCAGATGCCACTCCCGACGGAGCGCCTGCGGTTAGGCGAGCGTCCGCAAGACGACAATGTGAGCCCCGGGCCCGTGGAACCCGCTACGCTGCCGTCTTCTGGGGATCCGAGCGGGATGGCGGACGCAGCGGAACATGGACCTGCGGTGTCGGTCTTCCATATTCAGGAGTCGGACGAGAAGTGGAACAGAGTCGCGGTCGACGAGGAAGGAGGGCGGATCGCGCTGGGAAATGTCAATGGGACTGTCTCGGTCTATACGTATGTTCCGACTGAACGTGTCGTCGAGTGTGGCGAGCTGCAAAGCGAAGCCGCCATAGGAACGTGATTCACTGCCAGTTTTCCACCGATCAGGTTGGGGACATCCGGAAATATGTGTCCGATCTGCAGCTGCTAAATCCTGATTCATTGTCCCAAAGAGCAATTGTCAGGTCTTAGATAGAAGGGGGCAAAAAAACCTGCATTACCATTCCCGCACAGCGCAGGTGTCCGCCCGCCCCACGGACGGGCGGGGTAAGGACATATATCGGAGCCGGACGACTGATGTAGCTGCAGAGACTATGTGTTTGGCTCCATCCGCGGGTTGCAAGTGATAGCATATAACTGATAGCAGGAGGTGCTGAGACTGTTTGAGTCGCTGAACACACTAACATATGCGCGCTATCGTACCCGTGGACGTGACTGCTGTCTACACGTGTATTTGTACTCCAGATATACAGTAGAGTAACTACTACTACAAGGCGCTCAGTGTGCGACAGTCGGATGATTACATGTCCTGCACACGACGAATCTTCAATGACCGGTTTGGCTAGAAAAAGACATTGCATGCCGAATCAGAGAGTCTCGTCTTGTCCGTCAAGTACGCGTCCAACGTGTGCTCAGGATGATCCCAGTGAGCCTGCAGAGCCAAACGGTAGGTGAATAAATAGTGGGAGCCACTAGCAGCTAACGTGTACTCACAAAATGGTTAGCACCTCTCAGACGCACCATCGTGACCGGCCGGACACTTCTTCCCTCTCCCTCAGCTTTAGCCAACTCCTGGCGAAGCTGAATCACCCCGTAGGGGACTTCCCAAACGGTGCAATCTCCCCAAATGTGGCGCAGCTCGATATTGCTCCAGTCCTCCCCCATGTCATCTGCTACGGCAGGGTAAAGCGCGCGCTTGCGTAGCCTGGGGAACACGCCGTAGATGTAACAGCCAAACAGCAAGGTCCAGTCCGACCCGCCTGGAGAGCCGGGGGGAACATGCATAATGCATTCTCCTTCTTCGTTGGACATGCGCGCGAGGGCGGAAGATGGGTGGCGAAGTGCCTTTCTGCGTTCGAGGGCGTCCGGGTTGTCCAAGTCAGCGTGTGAGAAGTAAGAAGTAAGCCACTTCATGAGAGCATGGGCCTTCTCTTCGAGGTTGAGCGATGTGTCGAGGAGAGGGTTGTATGGATCTTGGGTAGGATATGGGTAACCGAGCAGGCATGCGGGGACATCTGTATGTGAAAGTCTAGTGAGTATGCCTTGGCGTGGTCCACTTGGTCATACTTGATATGACACACCTTGCCATATGACTCGCCGAATGAAATGTACCAATCGAATACGCCCTACAGGAAAGCTAGAGACGTAACCGAGAAGAGCATTGACGAAGAGAGATCCGAGGGACCAGCCGACCAGAACCACGCCACCAGTTTTGGAAGCAGGGCGGAAGGGCGGGATGTTACGGTCCTCCACAACCGCCTGAAGACACTTGTACAGTTCAAAGGCGCGCTGCCGCATAAACATCTCTAGCGCCTCTGCACCGCGCTCAATGGCATCCTTGTCCCCAGGCGGCGCTTCAGAAATGGGCGGCAGGAGACCGCGTTCCTCTGTCGTGTGCGGTTTTGACCCTGGATAGTCGCGTCTGTTCAGCAAGATGATGCGAACTCCGCGATTGCGGGCTATCGGCACGAGCTTCGCGAAGATACCTGTTATGTAGTACGAAAGACGCGGTCAGTCCAGACGGTAGCGGTACGATGCGATCCGCCGTGTGACATAACCGACCTCCGTGCCAAACAAATCCATGAACGATGATGACCGTTGTGTAGTCATTGGCGTGGCCTTCGGGCGCACCAGAGTCCCTGAAGACGGAAAGACCACCGGCAGTGAGCATGGTGCTTTCTCAAATGGATGTGAAGTATGAATGATGACGACCAGAGCTAGCTCGCTCTCTAAACAACCCTACTGACGAGTGAGGATCTTATATACACCGTCCAACCTTGGAACCAAGGGTTAATTCCCGATGTGAGTCTAAGTAAGCGCGGTCCCAGGAACCGGGCCCTCGGCGGCGCGTCTCGATGATGGAGCAAGAAGGTAGCATTACGCATTGCCATGACGTCCGTCGACTGCCAATATGGCCCAACGCCACACGAGCAACAGTAGGGCTGCTCGATTCGGCCGTCTGAATCTGAACCTGAACGAAAGTTATGGCTATTCAGCTACGTTCGTGATTTGCGAGTAGACTGGGCATTTCATACCATGTTCACTATGCACATAGACTTCTTCAAAAACGCGCGCAATGAAGCATGCTCAGCGCAAGGACGGCTCGGGGCAACCAGCAGCAGCGAGCGAAGCCGATATGGATTGTCGGTAGACGTCATTGAAGCGGCAAGGATCGCGCCCTACGAACGCTATAGAATGAGTAGGAGACTCACCGAGCATAGCTAGGGCAATTCACAGGAGGGCGGATCTAACGTTCAGTCAGACAAGGCGAGAACCAGGTGCTGCAGAACCGTCATGTGGGATGCGCTGCTCAGCTCTACAGGCTTTCATCACGGCAAGAGAATCTGTGGCGAGGCACGAATGATGCTACTTACCACGTAGCGCCGCCAGCAAGTTGCTATCACATCGTTCGCGACTTCGCGGCACTGTAGCAGAAGCTCGTCTTCTCCACATCCTCAAGACACATAGTTTCCGTGGCGTCCGTACCTTCACGTTATGATAGCTCCGCGCAGGCTCCGCGGCTATCATGGTCAGTCAATAACGATTACGGTCCACGGGTGCGCAGGGGAGTCCCACTCACCGGCTTTGTGATCTACCGATGCGAGCCTGACCTTTGCACTCCCTTAGGGGGCCGCCGCCGGGAAAGCATCGCGACGACTAGGAGCTACTGTCAGGCTCTGCGCAAGCGTCATGCCATTGGAGAAGCTCCGAGTGCACCCCTCCAGGAACTGCCTTGCAGATCTTCGGCCTCCTCGGCCAGCCGTTGACGCCAGTCGCGGCATCGATGTGCTAGAAGGTGCACGAATGCCGTGAGATGCTTGTTGTAGAGGCAAAGGGGTTATCACATCCGAAAGAGGCACACGGGGGATACCTCTGCGATAGCGGAGCGTCCTCAGGAGAGGAGGATTTCATGGATGTCGCAGGTACACTCCTTGCATGTAACCAGGAGAGGAGGATTTCACGGATGTCGCAGGTACACTCCTTGCATGTAACGGCAGCTTTTGAGAGATTAATCTGCACACAAATCTGTAAGATAACATTAGCACACACGTACCACAAGAACTTCTTCGAGAGATGGACTAGCCGGTAAACGTGTTCCTAGCAATGGGTTTCTCAACTACACGACCATATAGCGGTCATCACCCTCTACTAGCGCATCGACTAGTCCATTCGAACCTCGCAAAGGACGAGAGATGATTGATAGTCGACGATGCACAACACACATTGCATAGGAGAACAAACGGAACAAACAACAACACGTCGAACGCTTCTCGTCCACAGTCCCAGGCGGAACACACATCCGCATCTAACGCTGTCAGTCATCGTCGCCGATGACATGATTTGCAGGCTCAACGTCGGTTGCGGGCACAGGCGCGTACCACTTGTTGCCCTCGGTGAGCTCGATGGCGCCATCGCTCGCGGCCGCAGCCGAAGCGGCGTTGCGACCGCTCGTCGCGTAGAGATTGATTAGTGTGACGATGAGCGTATACAGAACAAAGGCGATGCTACCGGTGACTTTTATCAGGGCAAGTAACGCGATGAAAGAGATGGACGTATGTATACCTGAACATGATGAGAATGTAGGTCACGTGATCCATGCCGTTATCGTTGACAAAGTGCAGCTCTTCGTCTGTGGCGGACATGAAGAGCAGCCTGCAGTAAGAGCGGATGAGTGGCTTTGAACAACAAATGCAGGTCACACAAGGTTAGCCTACCCTGAGGCGACGAGCAACTACAGAGTCAAGCATGAGCAAACAGGGATGACTGCCAAATGAAAGAGTTACGTACGAAAGGCGGCAGATGCCTGAATGCCCGAGAGGGACTTGACGGTGCCGTCGCAACATCCTCACGAGCACCGTCGAGTGTGTGCTCGCTGTGTCCGTCCCCAGGGACAACCTCTAGTGCGTATTTGGGTGCGACAAAACATATCTCGATGATTCGTGCAAGACCGGCGGACATCAGGGTGTAGCCGAAAAGGGCGTGCACCTGGATAGGTGATCAGCACATCGCACGGAGTATGTTTCGCCTGCCTGACGTACCTTGGTGGAAAGCATGAGTGCTTGGGCATGGTCAGACATGGCCCAGCCCGTGAGGATAATGCTAGATCAAGTCAGGATGGGTATACCATGGTCAGGTAGCCGTGGCACGCACATAAAAGCGGGAACGACAGAGCGCTAGAACGCGGCAAAACAGCGTAAGCATCATGCCTCGACACACAGGGTTCTGCCGCACTGACCTGATTATTTCTTGAGAGGTAAATGCCGAGGATACCACCGGCCCACCCTAGTCAGATCAGTACCTGGACGATAGCGACATGCCGTATGACTACCTACACAAGACACCCAAAATACTAAGCACAGCATCAGCGATTGCACAGATAGTAGGCCACATAACGACTTACGTATGTTGCATATCTTTGACCGACCACGAAGAACCGCGGTGCTCCGTAAACGTGTTCACTGCAATCCGGTCAATGTCCGGACTGCGTACCCACTTGAAGCACACTCACCGATACCCTGTCCGAAAGAAGAGATCAATCAGTGACATAAGGAGGAGTCGATTGAGAGGTGGTAGACTTACCCAGAGCATGATTACCCAGGAATCCCACCAATCCGGGCTGCGGCCGCTGCGCCGTACCCATGCTTCGCCGACAAGCAGCAGTATGGCCATGATTGTACCATAAGCAATGAAACCACTCCCCTAAGATTTGAAACTCAATGACTTGTTCTTGGAACCACCACGCTACGATACGCACCATGATATAATGGGCGAGACACTGCCCCAGGTTGTCGCCTCGACAATATCCTCCGAAAGTGATGGCGCCGAAGAGCATCTGCACCCAGCCTAAAATGGGGTACGCCTTGCCCACCAGACCGTGCAAGCGAACTGCCCACGGCCTAAGCGTCTGCTCATGGATGTGGAGCTTGAGGTATACACCGAGGAAGAGCTGAAGGGCGATGGGAATGAAGAGGATGTTCGCCATTTTGCCGTGCGCCCCGGCGAGAAAGGCTCTCCCTTTATGTGAGTGCCCCAGGACGTATCCGGCGGCTGTCAAGGCAAAGCCAACACTCTATCCGGCTTTAGAAGCTGCATACTACGGCAAGGATGACTATCCGGCGTACTTGTAGAGGGACATGCCATCGACTCCGGGAAAGGCCCAAGACCATTCCTGTAGGAAAGAGCACGCCCCAGACTGCACCCTGGAGGAATATATGAAGCCATAGAATGGTATCAACTGGCGCGTTCGCCTGTTCCTCGGTAAGTTCGTCGTGATGCTTGTGGGCTGCGACAGACCAGACAGACAACAAGATGAGATGCGGCACTAGGAGAGAACCCCGCGCCATGATCCAAGATTAGAGGGGTGAACAGCACAACCAGATATTGGGGACTGCGAGCTGATCCTCAGCCCCCTTGAACGAACAAGAAGAGAGAGGCAAAGCAAAGGACAGACCCGGAGACTGAACCTGAGTGGTAAGCAAGGCTGGGAGGAGGTGCCCGCGCTCTGGATTTGCGAGTGACCGACCGATCCTGGCCGAGAACACCGGAGTCACTCGCACAGCTCGAGCCAGCGTCTCGTCCCGGTATTTGCCGGCCTTGCGCTTGGACTTTGTACAGTACTCTGGTCACTCCCAAGTTGCCAACTCGTACCCAAATTGCTGCAGCTTGCTAGGCGGTCGACGGGGGGAAAGAATGCAACGTACACCAGTGCTTATGCTCCAGTGGCCTGATAGGAGATCGTGGCAGACAACACGGATGGAAAGCAGCTGAAAGCATGCATCATGGATTCCGCATTAGTATCATAGCCAGGTTATCAGCATTGTGCGCAGCGCCAGTACTTGTAGTCTAGTGGGCATCCTCGGGCGAAAGCAGCCAACCCCCATTGAACACCGTGCCCGCGCCCGACCTCCTTGCGTGCGCAAATAATGCGCTCCTGCCCCCATCCCTACTCCGAGGCGAAAAAATGTCACCCTCAGGCAGCCCAGAGCGTTGCGGTCCAGAGCTCGAGCCTACGCTCGAGCTAAGATCCGACGAACGCAGCCCGCTCTCCTCGTCTTCGTCGTCCCGGTCGCTGTCATCAAAGTGCCTGGTACGAGAAGACATAGTAGCCTCGCGCGACTCGATGCGCTTGGAGAGGTCGAAGGGCGAGCCGAGGAGCCGGGGTCGCTTGGGGATACGAAGAATCGGCCGATGTGCCGCCGCGCTTGACTCCGGGACCAGCTCGCGCTCGGGCACGGCTGGGAGATTGAGCGACTCAGTGCTCGAGGAGGCACTGTAGGAGAAGCTGTCAAGAGCCGCTTGACTGCTCGTACGCTTCATGTGCTTTGTGGCCCCCAATACAACCGTGTTCTCGTGTCTACGCCAGTCGATCGCATCACCTCAGCAAGAGGTTGCACCGGGTAACGAGACGCCACTTACGTTGTCTTGAGCATCTTGTACTTGCCCTTCACGGTATCATATTTCTTGCGGAGGTCTCGCAGCTCGCGCTCGAGATGCTCCTTGGCGAGACGTTCATCACGCTCGCCTTGGGCATGAGCCTGACTGGCCCGAATGGCGGCTTCGCAACGGTCCATGAGGAGCGCCTTGTCGTGAACCAGCGCGTCAATCTTGTCGGTCAGACGCGCTACCTCCGCGCGCAGTTCGCGTTGGGATTCGACTTCGCCGGAGCCAATCGCGTTCGAAGAGATGAACACGCGCCTGATGCTGGGCAGAATGAGGGAGTGGTATTTCTTGGGCACGAAGCGCAGATCGGGTATAGCTTGAACAACTGGTAAATCAGGGCATCGCGCATAACTATGCCGAAACATACCGATGCTGAAGGTGGCTCTGCAGGTCGGACACGACGCGTTCAGTGCGTCGGCACTCGCTTCGATGTACGACGTGAGACAAGCTTCGCAGCAGAGATGACCTGTGGCTCAAGTTCAGAACATCGTGCAAAGGAAGACGTTCGAAAGCGCAACCGACCGCATGGTGTGGACACAGGGATCTTGAGTTGGTCGAGACAGATACCACATGTGAGCGCGTCCATTTTGATGATGGTGAGAGAAAGAGGTATCCAGTCCGTCGCAGACGGACGCGTCAAGAGATGCTGGCGAGAGGCAAGGAGCGGACGACGCAACGTGCGAGGGGGAAGGACCACGTACGAAGTTGAAAGGAGGGAAAGGCAAGGTAGAGTTAAAGACCAAGCTCAACCCCGGGCGCGTCCCCCAACCGCGCAGTCAACACGATCACGTGCTTGTGAGCAATGCGACGACGGCGCTCGACGGCCGATTAGGGCTGCACAAATACTATTAAATATGTCCGAAGTCATCTATTTATTGAGTACAATTCAGTAAGCTTCCTAATTGCTTGCTACCTGTCCAGAAGAGGACTGTGTTAACAATAGTCAATAGTATGTCCTCCAATCTGACTATTGTAAACCTATGTGGATGGAAATTTGTCTGCTACTTTTTTCCAGCCTCGTGTGTCATCTCAATTCCGTGGGTAGGGGGCACAACGGGCATTACCAGGACCCCCGATTATAGGTGGGGAGCCATGAGGATAATCCGTACTAATTTGACCCTCGAGACCC